>CAIGQQ010037750.1:890265-937013 GCA_903798035.1 Danio albolineatus | reverse complement strand
TATATATATATTAAAAGTCTACTTTTAATTTGCACAATAATTCTCCAAAAACAACTAAATTTGGTTGTGGTTGAAAGCTTGTGTACCCATGGCAGAATCAGTTAAAATATGATTTTTTTTAAAAAAAATAAAAATGATCATACAAACTGCATGTTAATTTTTTATTTAGTACTGTCCTGAGTAAAATATTTTACATAAAATATGTTTAGGAATATAGTTTACATAAGCATAGCTGAAGTTTTTAAAATAAAATAAATTTTCCCCCTGCAAGAGGGACCACAACTTTCAACCACAACTGTAGTTTACCAGTAATAGTTACAAAATCCACACAAAACCTGCACACACAGAAATCTACAGATTTCTCCAGATTTTTGAGCCGATCATTCAATCTATGTACTCATGAATAAAATTATTGAATAATATGCTAATATTTTTAATGGTTTATGTACAGTAACATGACAGACTTACTCTGTTTATAAAACAAGTGATTCTAATTGGATTTGCATTGTAAACCTTAAAAGTTAAAAAGTTATTCTTTTTTATTCATGTGTTTAGTTTTGTCACTATTTACTGAAAACCATTCTGCACAAATCCACAGATTTTGTACAAAATTCTGCACAGAAATAGCAAAAAAGATCCTTGGTATCCCTGGTAATAGGCTATTTTATACAGTATCATGTCTTTGACCATGTTGTGGTGCTTTCAAGGACTTGGGAGTAAACAGCCTCAGAATACTCTCAGAAATACAAATCCAAAATCTGTCACTTGATGGTTTCTTTTCAAAAGCTACATTTTTTGCACATTTGGGATTGTAATATACAAGGTACCAATATGGACGACATTTGTACAAATATGTGCCTTTTAAAATTGGTTAAAAATGTATAAATACTCAGGGCATATAAAATGTAACAGACAAAGTAACAGTTTTGATTCTATGTGATTAATGTGGTGTAAAATGAGACAAACCCTAGACACTAAAGTGAAGGAGAATAAAGGATAAATGTTGCATCCAATTTAGACAGCTTCTAGTTGATGAGGCAGGACATGATGCAACCTGACACAACAATGGTCACCTCTGGTGTATGATGTAGAATCGTAAGAAAGCTAACGCAAATAGTATTTTCAGTTGGCAGTGTGCAATGTCTTGTAATCCTTGGAAACATTGCTGATTGATTGCTTGAATAATCATGCGTCTGCCAATCCCCTTGAACTGGTGGATTTCATCACACTGATGCAAAATATTAAACAGTCATTATAAGTCATTTTGACAGCGTGATTTTAATAAAAGTTTTCAACACAGGCTCATTATGAAAACGTTTCTGGAGACCTCACATTACGTAGTCAGAGGTATGCATGGCTGCGTTTAATTTTTTTAAACGAACGCTATGGGGCGGTGTGACGCCGTTCCTTTTCGCGATTACCAGCCGATCACTTGCCTCTGTGTGGACGACTTTCCCGCTGCAACCAGTTTGTCCCGGCGGATTTGAGATGCAGAGAGGAGTTGACCGTGACGAAAGGGTTCGAGTACTGTGAGGAGCGGTTCCAGAAAGCAGGTAAGACAAAAACAGAATCCAAAAAACAAAATAAACCAGCAAATAACAGGGTGAGAACGCGGTAAAATCTGAAAACGTAGTAAAAATGAGACGAGGGCTTTAATTTTTTTTCTGGATTGTTTTTTTTTTCAAAGTTGTTGAGTTTAGGGAAGTGTGTGAGCGGGTCAGTCAATAAAATTTTGGTTGGGTTTAGAGAAGGAGGAGGGTGGGTCAGTCGATTGGTCGGTCAGTCAGTCAGTCAGTCATTCAGTCAGCCAAACAGTCAGTCGACAGCGGCCTCTGGTGGGTTTACGCGAAAACAGCGGGTGCGAATGCCACTTGCGAGAGACATTTGAAAACAAAACAAAACTGTAAACAAAACTGGCCATACTGTATGTGTGTGTGTGTGTGTGTGTGCGTGCGTGTGTGTGTGTATGTGAGATGGTATGGGAGTTTCCCAGTGGCTGAAAAGGAATCCACTGTGTAAAACATATGCTAGATTATATGGTGGTTCATTCCGCTGTGGCAACCCCTGATGAATAACTAAACCGAAGGAAAATAAATGAATGAATAATAGTTTTATGCCAAAAAAGAACTATAATAATTAGAAATCTATCATTTTCTGTCACGTGCTCAATTTCTTGCTTAAAAACATCAGTGTGTGATGTGAAATGCACAGATTGACTTAACAACATCTGATAAAAACATCAAATAAAAATGATGACTGTCTAAATAAGTTAACAGCGCTTATTATTTCAGAAAACAAATCAATATATTTTTTTACTTGTCTAGAAAATGCATCTTAAGACTTTTTAGATATTTGTACTAAAAACACGACAAAAACTCTAGATGTAATGAAAAAATAATTAATGGTTACATAATTAATGGTTTTGCAATGAACACATGCTTAAGGCATAAAACATGCATAAATATGGTGTAGCACACAACATAAATATACAGACTTGATTTTCTGGAGGATTTCATTTGTACAATTTTAAAGCAAATGTCTGAATGAAGAATGAAACATATTTGGTCCCATATTTGGAGTGTGGAGTCTGAAGTTATGGCGTTCATGCTACACCAATGTTCTTCTCTACATATGTCTGTCATGCTATCAGATAAAAAACAATCTATTACTTTGAAGTTAGATTTTTCTCAGCATTGATCCTCCTGTAGGCGTAATATCACATTTACTAAATAATCTGATTATGCTTGACTGATTGCACAACTGCGCAATTCATATCCGAATGACATGCATTATTAATATCCCAGATTAAATTCAGATTAAATTGAGATCAAAGGCTTCAATCTACAGTACTCATCTGCATCAAAGACTTGTGTTCAAACAGGTTTTATTCATAGAGTCATATTTTAAAATATGATGTTACATTTTCAAAGCAGTGAACAGCATTAGAGGCTAATTAGCATCATAAGCATTTTCATATACTGAAAAAAACATTGGGGGATGAATATGCAATTTATCTAATTTATTTCTATTTATGTGTCTATTAATAAATTAATAACTAGTCTATTAATAAATGTGCGCGTATGATACACTATATATCTCTGGGAAAACAAGAGATCACTTCTAAGTAATCAAAATGATCAGTTCTCTAGGTTTGCATTTACATTTTTTAAATAGAAATATTATGATTTTAGAATATATGATTTTAGTTGTGTGCACGTGTGTGTGAATGTTATTTGTGACATATCATGATATCTCCATTTCTCAAAAAGCTTATAAATCATACAGCATGTTGTTTGTTGGGTAGGGTTGGGTTTAGGCATATGTTAGGGTAGGGCAATAGAAAAAACAATCTGTACAGTATAAAAACAGTTGAAACCTATGGAATGTTTCCACAATTCACAAAACAAACCTCTGTGCGTGCAAGCAAATATTGATTGTAGAGCAAAAATATTGTTTACAACAAATAAATCGTATTTTACAATTTGAAGAAACAAATTAATGGTGAAACCAAAGAACTTATGATCAATTTGATGAGGTCTAATTTTTTTCATATTTATTCATAAATAAAACATTGTTCAATTTACTTTTGATGGTATAATTAGCCCCAAACACTGATAAAAAAGAAAAATTTTATTTGAAAAAGGAACATGAGATGTTATTATTCATTCATTCATTTTCTTATCGGCTTAGTCCTGTTATTAATTGGGGTCGCCACATCGGAATGAACCACCAAATTATCCAGCATGTGTTTTACTTAGCGGATGCCCTTCCAACTGCAACCCATCACTGGGAATCATCCATACACAATCATTTACACACATACACTACGGGCCAATTTGCTTACCCAATTCACCAAAAGCACATGTCTTTGGACTTGTGGGGGAAACCAGAGGAAACCCACGCCAACACGGGGAGAACATGCAAACTCCACACAGGAATGCCAACTGACCCAGCCGAGGCTCGAACCAGTGACCTTCTTGCTGTGAAGCAATTGTGCTACTGTACCCACTGCACTACCGTGAGGCCCAAGTTGTTATTAATAGTTTTTAATTAATACAAAGCCTATTAAAGGCATGAATGGATGTCAAACTAAATTTGTTTGAATTCAATCAATCAACCAACCAACCATCTTTCCGTCCATCCTTTCGTTTTAACCAATATGCAGGCTAATGTGTCAACTGCAAAGTTGGAGTGGTTTATTTTCAGTACACAAATTTAAAAGAACTTAAAGATAAATCCATTGTTGAAAGTACAGTAGGTTAAGCTATGATAATCTTTTTTAAAAATACATTAAATAGAAAAGATTTTTGGTTCAAGTGTGCACACTTATATTCTTGAAAATTAAAGCCAAACACATACCTATTAAAGGCATGAACGGGTGTCAAACTCAATTTGTTTTGTTTTTTCAATCAAACAACCAACCAACCAACCATCTATCCATCCATCCATCCATCCATCCATCTATTCAGTTTAATCAATATGCAGGCTAATCAAACTTACGTCAAACTTAATTTGTTTGAATTCAATCTATATCTCCATCCATCCATTCATAACCAGTATGCAGGCTGATGTGTCAAATGCAGAGCTAAAGGGGGGAGTAATTTCAGCACACAAATTTAATGCCCAAGAAGACCAAGGTCAAACATTCCATGATCACGCTTATGAACAAATAAGAATACTCCAACGTAAAATACTCACAATACTAATGGAAAAAAGTCGATTACATGAAATTTTGTATTACACCACTGTGGTCTATGAAAGAGTTTCTTGATGACTTTTTCATTATTTGGAAGTGGGTGCTTAGAGTCGATTGAATTGAATTGATACTGAATAGAGACTGACAGTATGTCAAAGGTATGGACACACACATCAAACAGCGCCACGGTAAAAGTGCATTGCGTGCCAGGCATTGAAACCAGCATACAATAGGCTACAGCAGTGTTTCTCAGCTGTCCAGCACAATCTGTCTTTAAATTTCACTCTTTGTTTGTCATAAAGTGCTCTGTGCTGCAAGACAAAGTACATCAATTTTTCAGACGTCATTCCAGATATTGGCTTTCGTTGTATGGTGGCTGTGAATAGTCAATAGTCAATCTTAAAATGCTTGCTATGGATGCGAAAAATAGAAAAATCAAAACTAATTTAATTTTTTATGACAGATAAAATAATTGGAGGCAGTGTGTAAATGTAACTGACACAATGTGTGTTTGTGTGTCGTTGTTTTGAATTTGCAGAAGAGACAAAACCAGGGAGATTTTAGGGAATATTTAAGGCAGAATCCTTTTTAATGGGAACTCGCCACAGCTGTGGCATTCATTGAAAAATCTCTTTAACTACTGTAGCTTACACTTAAATACAATTTTTGGTGGGCGCTGCTTAGTAGTATAAACTGCCATTTCTGGTTTAAGTACACAAATCTTGCTTTTGGGCTTTGCCTGAAAGTATCACAAGGCCATTTGTTAGACAAAATACACTGCTGTGTTTGTAAGCGACAATATGCATTTCTTTGGAGACATGCAGGGATTAATTTGTGCCGGAACACTTCATTTTACTGACCCCCCTTCCACGACTCCGCAACCCTCTTCACTTTTGTCCGCGAAATTAAATGATACTGTCCCTTGCACACAGTGTGTCAAACCTGCTCCCTCAGAATGCATCTAAAAATGTAAAAACATAATTTATATACTTAAAGAAATTCGCAATCTTTCAGTGTGTGTGCTTGAGACATACCAAGACACACATTTGTGCAATGACATGGGTATGCAACAGGTATTACAAGGAGAAACTGAACGTTGAAAAAATCTCCCTGATTTAGATGGTCCTGAAGCTCTAAACACAACCCAACACATCGAAACTAAGCCCACAAAATTAAGCCCAATCAAATGATAAACACACAGAAAAAAAGAGTATCTGGTTTACTGGATTGAAGCAGCAGGAAAACAAAGTAAGCTTCAATGTTATTTAAACCTAAATAGAGATTATATGACAGCAACATATCTGAGTGCAGTAAAGGACAGTCAATTAAGAACAACAATGACCTAATACAGACTGAGTGCTCACAGTCTGACTGTAGAGACTGGCCAATACAGACAGAACTGGCAACCCAGAAAGAGCCGCATCTGCCCACAGTCTGCCCAGGCAGAGGTGGAGAAAGAGGAACACTTCCTCACCCACTGCACACACTATCAGCACATCAGAGAAACATTCTACTCCAAACTACAGAGCATTTACCCACAATTCACTGAGTTAGACAATAAAACACTGCTTCAGTATTCACTTGGGAAAAAACTGATTGTATCCTTCTAGCGCCACAATACATTAACACCTGTCACAAAAAGAGCGAGAACACCAATAAAAACATTGGTGAGGTGCTTGCAAACACACACACACACACACACACACACACACACATACACACACACAAACACAGAGAGAAAACACATGCAAATAACATTAGATAGCACATTTTAATGGACAACAACTTGTGCTAGTAAATAATATGCTGCTTTAAACAGGCCTTTGAGGTAAGTTTTGTTATCCGTTTTCAGTCACGCATAACTAATGCATAAAGGATTTCAGGTGTCTAAGCACAATTTAAGATTTGCTGCTTTTTATGTGCCTCTTACTGAAAATGTACTGCTTGGAACTGCTTTTGTGTCAACGTGGCAATGAGAGCCAAATTTATGATCAGTCCACTGGGAATTCTCCTAATTCTCCTGATAGGCCTGATCAATATAGACATGCATATATCATGGACTGGCAGAAAACAAGACAAAAACAGACAGGACAGCAGAAAAACAAGCAGATCCACCACCATGACAAAAGAAACTGAAGCTGCTACAATTAGCCATGAGAACATGTTTTACTATGTGTGTCTGCATACATTACCCAGTTCCTTGTTGCCTCACTGCATAGTTTAACATCATTAATGACTTGAGTTATGTGTGTCTGGGTCAGATAAACCCAGATTTTAACTTACTAATGCAGCACAGGCTCGTTGAAAATGCATGTTTCAGCCTATAGTTTCGTGAAACCACAAAAACGTACTTAAACAATAAGTTTGACTCCAGTTTTTATATAAATGAATGCTACAGAGCAGTATGATGCCAACAACTTTTGTTCCTTTTCACACTAATGATACTTACAGGGACAAGTTTTTTGAGCAGTACATTGTACAACGTCAAATAAATGCAACAAAACAATTTTACAACGTCCATCGATGTCACCCATCTATCTCCAAATTCAATTCAATTCATCTTTATTTCTATAGCGCTTTTACGATGTAGATTGTGTCAAAGCAGCTTCACACGGATTATAGTAAATTGAAACAGTGTCAGTCCAGTTTTCAGTGTTGAAGTTCAGTTTAGATTAGTTACTGTTAGTGTGGTTTAATATTCACTGCTTAAAGTTCAAACACTAAAGATTAATATATCGATGTGTAGCCCTATAAGTCCCGAACCATGCAAGCCAGTGGCGACAGGGATCTCCAAAGACAACTTAATTTTTTTTAAGTGATGCAGAGGGCTCAGGTTTGAGTCCAGTAAAGGACAGTTCTACAAAAAAAGACAAAAGCAATGCAAAATCTAAGTAAAACTACAGACAACATATTCGTAGTGCACTTGTCTCTAACATTTGCTTTTGAAAACACTATTGGTTGGGTTTAGTGAAGTAATTAGGCAAGTGGTTTACTAGATGATCTTTACGACAAGTGCCACCTTTTTGTGGATATGTACAAGAACATTGTGTATCTGGTCGGTCAGTCATTCAGTCAGTCATTCAGTCAGTCGACAGCAGCCTCTGGTGGGTTTACACAAGAACAGCAGGTGCGAATGGCATTCTGGTATACTGTATGTACACCCTGATCACCCTGAGAACATAATATTGTTTTTGGCTCTTCATATGATTACAGTCAAACCACTGAAATCACAAACCAGGTTCTGCTCGGAAATGGAAATCTTTGCTCAGCATCAGGTGCACACGGCAGCAAAAAATCTGGCAGCCAACTATAGGCATTATTATTATTATTATTATTATTATTATTATTATTATTATTATCACTATTATCATTATCATCATCATTATTATTATATGTTCCTTGCTCGGAAACAATCATACAAACCAGGTTCTGCTCGGAAATTGCTATCTTCGCTCAGCATCAGGTGCACAGCACCAAACGTTGGCAGAGAACTATGACCTTATTTTAATGACAAATGACTGATATACTGCTAACTTACATTTTTATTTAATTTATGCATACGCAATGAAGTCTGCTAACTGTGTGTGGTTCAAATGATAGAATATGTAAACTTATATTATTAAATAATAAGCCGCAGAGGACTTTTATTTTGAGTGCATCGTCACGAGCTCAGATTTGGTTGACCAATCAGAGGGAAATGGGCGTTTCAGCACGCCTACATGTGTATAATGAATTTTATAGTCCTTTATCTGTTTTCCTTCCCTTATATCAAAAAACAAAAATAAAGCCAAAATCTCGTTTTTTCGTTTTTTTGTGAGTAAATGAAAAACCTAAAAACGGCCGTTTTCTTCAGTCGTGGCAATTTGGATAAATAAAAAAATCAAAATTAAATCGTTATTTGTTTTTTTCTTTTTTTTTTATCTGAACGCAAGATCAGAAAATCAGATAAAGGAGTCATTATTCATGTTTTCCTTTCCTTTCAGGAAACAAAGAATGGAAAAACAAGTTGTTTTTTTGTTTTTTAATTTTTGGTTTGAATTTGAAAAAACGATTGAACGAGTGATACACGGATTCAGGAGGTACGTTTTTTTGCAGATTTTGTTTTCGCAAATCCACCAGAGGCCGATATGTACGCTTTTTCAGATCTCAAATTTCTCCCATTGTTGCCATTGAGTGCCATAGTTACATATTTTATTAACATTTTTAATAACTGCTTTCTTATTGTATGTAGTTTGTAGTATGTAGTTACAATTTGTACTGTTTATTGATTAAATAATTGCAGCCTTGGTGAGCAGGAGAAGCTTATTTTCAAACATTTAAAAATCCTACTGACTTTTTACCAGTATTGTATAAAGGGGTACATTTTCACAATGAGCCTGTGTTGATTTTATTTCAAATATCTTTATTTCTGTTCAGAAAGTGAAGGTCTCAAGGGATTGTATTAAAATGGGTGAGTTATTAATAATAGAATTTTCATTTTGGGTGAACTAACTCTTTAAAACCTTCTTTGTTAAACAGTCCAAACATAAGGTGTAACTTACTCCAGTGGGTTACTCCAGTATTTTTTTTTTGTCAATAAAGAATTCCCTTAATCTTTCTGTTCACTCCACCAAAGAATTTAAAAACCAAAACATAGAGCAAACTGATGAAATATGCAGCATATTTTTTTCACTGGATTGCTCCTTCACAATTAGACGTCTAGTGAAGAGCATCCAGACAGTAGCTGAAAGTGCCCTTGAAGCAAAAAGCACAGAAAATGTAGCTGACTTAAAGACGTCCAGGAGATTTATTAAAATTACCGCTCATTCAAACTCCCAGCGTTTATAGATATGATTATACATTTATATAGAGCAAATGTATGACTTTCATCAAGGTCTTTTGTTGTTTTATATGGAGGGAGAAACTTCACAATTACCGCTGCAAGTATTTTTAGCTGCTGATGTGATGAGGAAAGACTTCAAAGGAGCGACCCACAGAAATGTATGAATGTTAATTGCAGCCATGGGACATCTTGAGTAACGTCCACAGCAATGTTCTTGCAATAGAGAAAGATGAATATTATTCTCATTTGAACTATACAGTTGATTTTACAATGAAGATCTGCAATTAAAGTACACAGCAAATACGATAGTTAAGCAAGTTCCAGCCATCACATCTTAAAAATACCCTCAGCTAGGGCTGTGCAATATGGACAAAATAATCATTTTTTGAACGAATATTGCGATCGTGATTTTATTTGCAATTTTGGCAACTGTTTTTGCTTTTTCAAATAAGCTACACACATTCTAAATGTATTCACTCCATAAGAAATGCATAACAAAACATTTCACAATGAAACAACATAGTATTAAGTTTAATAAACTGTAGTAAAATTGTCTTTAAAACAGACAACATAAAATAAATGAAGATTAACAAACCTCAACTCTAGTTAAAAGCATACTGTACACAGTAGTACTAACTGCTTGATAAACAAAACAGTAATAAATAGTCTTAAAAACAGACAACATGAAAAAATAGAGTTTAACTAACCTTAATTCCTGTCATAACAATAAATAAAAACTAATGCAAACCAAAACCATCTATTCGGTTCTCCTGCTCAACTTCGTCGTATGCTAAGTGAGCTTTGATTGGTTAACATCTTTCTCCTGCTCAGCTTAGCTGTAATTGCCCAGAGCTGTGTCAGCTCTGATTGGTTAACATATTAAAATAATGCGCAAAAGAACTTATTCTGAATATAAATCTAAATAAATTGATTAATTAATGTATTAATTACCACATTAGTTTATGCTTAATTTAACCATCATAAACCCACAATATGTATAATTATATTGTGACTTTATTTGAAGGGGAGAAACCTCATTATTAACCTATTCTTAACTACTCATAAACTCCTTATGTCTAGTGCACTTACACAGAATAACAATAGAAAAGTGGTCTGTTGACATCAACGTGAACAGTTTAAACACAAGAGCTGAGTAGTTAAGAGTGAGTAAAAGTCATGAGATAATTATACATGAATACCTCACGAGTTCATGTTTGGTTACATTTATCTTAATCTTAAATGTTAATTAATACATTAATTAACAACAAAGTTAGTTCATGATTAGTGCGCACCTTAACTCAACATTAATTCATGATAAAATAATGTTTAGTTTGCATATGAATACATCATTATTCATGTACTGTTATTGTAAAGTGTTACCAATACTGTTTGTGATGAGATTTTTACTTAATGGCTGACAGCAGGACAGAAAACATTAACTAGGGGCCAACAGGACAAGAATGTACAATAATTAATGTTAGTGTGAATAGAGCTAATAAGTAAATAACATTGTGACACTGATCAGCGATTATTTATGGTGTTTCTCCAGCTTTACTGTTACAGATCTCCTTTTTTTGATGATAAATACAGCGTTTTGTTAAAGAGAACCATTAGTTTAAAACATTCAGAACAGCCTGCTCTTCCTAGATTATCAGTATGTTGAACTATAAACATATGAAACAGATGTTGTACAAACAAACATGTGTCACGATTTATGGATCTGCGTGTTTCTCTTGTGCGTGTGTGCGTGTGTATATCTGTGTGTGTGTGTGTGTGTGTGTGTGTGTGTGTGTGTATGTGTGGTTGCTCGGTTGACAGCTCTGTGTTTACCTCTACAGCTGGGCAGTCACGTGGTATGGTTACTACCAGCCGATTCATCATCAAGCTCAGCTGTTGCGCATTAACCTGCTTTATCAGGCCGGCGATCCTGTCTCTCTCTGTCAGTTCGTTATTGTTCATGTCTGTCTCTGTCTGTTGTCAGGCCATCCTCGCTGACACCGATTATGCTCCGATCACTTCCTTGAGATCAAGGTTACCTCCGACGCTGTGTGTGTAGTTCGCTGAAGATCAAGTTTACCTCCGACGCTGTGTGTGTTGTTCGCTGGACTCCTTTCATTCTCCTGTCGTCGTCGGTAGTTCATCTACTATTTCCTACACGAACTATTTCTGCCTGTACTGCTTCAGGCTTGTGGACTCAAATAAACTCTGTTCACTTGCAATTGGGTCCTGTCTTAAATCATGACAGAACGAACTGACCCCAGCATGGACCCAGCGTGTGTGACGGAGATCACAGATTTTTTAAAGCAAAGCTCACTTCGACTTGATCGCCAAGAGGGACAAATGTTGGTCACAGGACAAGCCATTCAAGCACTGGTAAATCAAGTTTCGGAACTCACCACACAGCTACAGAGACTACAGTCTGACGCCGCTCCGCAAGCACCCGCTGTCACTCCACCGGTAATTTCACCGTCTGTTCAGAACATCTGAGTCGCGGAGCCGCGACTTCCACCACCGGCTTTCTACTCCGGCGAGCCCAAGTTATGCCGCTCGTTCATCGCCAAATGCTCTCTTTACATATCGTTACAACCCTCCTCATTTCCCACTGAGGAGAGTAAGGTCGCATTTGTTATCACCCTGCTGTCAGGAAGAGCGGCCCTCTGGGGCACCGCCGTGTGGGAGCAGAAACAGCCTTGCTGTTCATCATTCAAGTCCTTTTCCGAGGAGATCAAGAAAGTTTTTGATCAGGCAGCTTCAGGTCATGAAGCGGCGCGCGTGCTCGCTGAACTCCGTCAAGAGAATCGAAGCGTTGCGGATTTTTCTATTGAATTTCGCACATTAGCAGCTGAATGTAAGTGGAATTCAGAGGCGCAATGGGACATGTTTTTACACGGACTCGCTGATTACATCAAAGACGAGATTTATGCACTGGAGTTACCTAAGACATTAGACAGTCTCATTGAACTGGCCATTCGAGTGGATAATAGGCTGCAACGCAGGACATCACGCACACAACGCGTCTCGACGCACGAAGTTTTCACTGCACCTCCACCGCTGATGGACACACCCACTTCTGAGCCTGAGCCCATGCAAATGGGTAGATCCAGACTTTCGATTGAAGAGAAACGTCGCCGCCGTTCGGAGGGGCTCTGCCTGTACTGCGGAGGAGCGGGACACGTGGTTGCTTCATGTCCTATTAAAAAGAAGAACCCAGCAGTAGGTAAGAAGTTACTGGCGGGTGAGATCACCATGGACAAAACCTCTTCTGCTGCTACTCAGTTATCTGTTAGACTGTGCTGGAACTCTGTCTCTCATGAATGTCAAGCGCTTCTTGATTCGGGCGCTGAAGGAAATTTTATTGATTCCACACTGGCCCACATATTAAAACTTCCGGTATTTCCTCTCTCGCAACCCATTGCTGTCCACGCCCTTAATGGGTTTTCTCTTCCCTCTATCACACACTCCACTGGTCCCATAAGACTCATTACATCTGGGAACCATTCTGAGTCCATAAGATTTTTTTTTAACAGAGACCACACCAGTAGTCCTCGGTCACCCATGGCTTGTATTACACAAGCCCCATATTAATTGGGGTCATAATTCAGTGTTTTCGTGGAGTGAGAGTTGTCATGAGTCTTGTCTTTTGTCTGCTTGTTCTGCTGTGTCTTGTTCTGTGTTGCAGGAGGAGCACATAGACCTGTCAAACGTGCCTTGTGAGTACCTCGACCTGAAGGGAGTGTTCAGTAAGTCTCGTGCTGCTTCTCTTCCTCCTCATCGTCCTTATGACTGTGCCATAGACTTATTGCCAGGTACGTCTCCGCCTAAAGGCAAATTATACTCACTTTCTGCTCCTGAAAGGGAGGCCATGGAGAAATATATTTCTGATTCTCTAGCCGCCAAGATCATCCGCCCCTCTTCTTCACCGGCGGGAGCGGGATTTTTTTTTGTGTAAAAGAAGGACGGTTCCCTCCGTCCGTGCATTGACTATCGAGGGCTGAATAGCATCACGGTGAAGAATACTTATCCTTTGCCGTTGATGTCTTCTGCCTTTGAGCGTCTGCAGGGGGCGGCCTTTTTCACAAAATTAGATCTCCGTAATGCATATCATTTGGTTCGCATAAGAGCTGGGGATGAATGGAAAACTGCATTTAACACCCCCAGAGGCCATTTTGAATATTGCGTTCTTCCCTTCGGGCTTTCCAACGCCCCCGCAGTTTTCCAGGCACTCGTCAATGATGTGTTGAGAGATATGATAGATCAGTTCATTTATGTCTACCTGGATGACATTCTGATATTTTCCCACTCTCTCCAGGAACATATTCAACACGTCAGGCGAGTGCTTCAGAGGCTTCTAGAGAATGGGCTTTATGTCAAGGCGGAGAAATGCGTTTTTCATGCACAGTCTGTTCCTTTTTTAGGGCATATCGCGTCGGTCGAGGGAATGCGCATGGATCCAGAGAAGATTCAGGCTGTGGTGAAATGGCCAACCCCAGACTCCCGTAAGGCCCTGCAGCGGTTTCTGGGCTTTGCCAATTTTTACCGGCGTTTTATCCGCAATTTCAGCCAGCTCGCCGCGCCTCTGACCGCCTTGACCTACCCCAAAACGCCGTTCAGGTGGTCGAGCGCAGCGCAAGCTGCATTCACCAAACTGAAGGGTTGCTTCGTTTCAGCCCCCATTCTCATAGCCCCTGATCCGTCTCGGCAGTTTGTGGTGGAGGTCAATGCGTCAGAGGTGGGGGTCGGTGCTATCCTGTCTCAGCGTTCTCCCTCGGACGGCAAGATCCACCCGTGCGCGTATTACTCTCATCGTTTATCCTCTGCTGAAAAAAATTACGACATTGGTAACCGAGAGTTGTTAGCTGTCAAACTCGCTTTGGAGGCGTGGCGTCATTGGTTAGAAGGGTCGGGGGTCCCTTTTATCGTTTGGACCGATCACAAAAATCTTGAATACATCAAGTCCGCCAAAACACTAAACTCTAGGCAGGCTCGGTGGGCTTTATTTTTCGGACGGTTCGATTTTACTATCTCGTATCGACCTGGGTCTAAGAACATCAAGCCCGATGCATTATCCCGTCTCTTTGATCTTCCGGAGCGCGCATCATCACCCGAGCCCCTGGTGCCCCAGAAAGTTTTTATTTCTGGCGTTACATGGGAGATCGAGTCGAAGGTTCGCACAGCCTTGGAAGGGGTAACGCCTCCCATCGGATGCCCACCGGGCCGGTTGTTTGTGCCAGAGGAGCTTCGGTCTGACGTCATACGGTGGGGACACTCTTCCAAAGTGGCTTGTCATCCGGGGGTGAGTCGTACATCATTTGTTATTAAACAGCGATTCTGGTGGCCCGCTATGGCTCGTGATGTATGTAAGTTTGTTTTGGCTTGCTCTGTTTGCGCCGTTTCTAAGACTTCCAGTCGCCCTCCCGCGGGGCTCCTTCAGCCGCTGCCAGTGCCTTCGAGACCCTGGTCCCACATAGCGTTAGATTTCCTCACAGGTCTCCCGCCTTCTAACGGCAACACGGTCATTTTAACCGTGGTGGACCGTTTCTCGAAGGCTACTCATTTCATCCCTCTGCCCAAATTACCCTCAGCCAGAGAGACAGCGGTTGCTGTCATTTATCACATCTTTCGTATTCATGGCCTCCTGACTGATGTGGTTTCTGACAGGGGTCCCCAATTTGTTTCTAAATTTTGGAAAGAGTTTTGTCGTTTATTGGGAGCCACTGTTAGTCTTTCGTCTGGATTTCATCCCCAGAGTAACGGTCAATCTGAGAGAGCCAACCAAGATCTCGAACGAACATTGCGATGTTTGGTTTCTCAGAATCCTGCCTCCTGGAGCGAACAACTCCCATGGGTTGAGTACGCGCATAACTCATTACCAGTGTCGGCTACGGGCCTCTCCCCGTTTCAGTGTAGTGTAGGTTACCAGCCACCGGTTTTTCCCAGTCTGGAATCTGAAGTCGCGGTTCCCTCTGCCCACGCCTTTGTCCAGAGGTGCCAACGCACATGGAGCAGGGCCAGACAGACCCTCCTCCAGGTGGGTGCGCGCACCAAGGCTAAAGCCGATCGCCACCGGTCTAAGCCTCCCGTTTACGTGGTCGGTCAAAAAGTGTGACTTTCTTCTAAAAACATTCCTCTTCGCTCCGTCTGTAATAAACTGGCTCCTAAATTTATTGGCCCATTTACTGTCACTAAAATCATTAGCCCAGTGGCAGTCCGCCTCAAATTCCCTCCAGCGTACAGGAGAATTCATCCCGTGTTTCATGTATCTAAATTAAAGCCCGTTTTTCATACGGCCATTAACCCGCCTACCCCGGTTCCCCCCCGCCGCGTCTCGTAGATGGGGAGACCGTTTATTCGGTTAAGCGCATTCTGGACTCAAGGCGGAGGGGACGAGGATTCCAGTACTTGGTGGACTGGGAGGGTTACGGTCCGGAGGAGAGAAGTTGGGTTCCTGCAAGAGACATATTGGATCATTCCCTTATCGATGATTACAATCGCCAGGTAAGCTCTCCTGGGAGCACCAGGAGGTGCTCCTAGGAGAGGGGGTACTGTCACGATTTATGGATCTGCGTGTTTCTCTTGTGCGTGTGTGCGTGTGTATATCTGTGTGTGTGTGTGTGTGTGTGTGTGTGTGTGTGTGTATGTGTGGTTGCTCGGTTGACAGCTCTGTGTTTACCTCTACAGCTGGGCAGTCACGTGGTATGGTTACTACCAGCCGATTCATCATCGCGCTCAGCTGTTGCGCATTAACCCGCTTTATCAGGCCGGCTATCCTGTCTCTCTCTGTCAGTTCGTTATTGTTCATGTCTGTCTCTGTCTGTTGTCAGGCCATCCTCGCTGACACTGATTATGCTCCGATCACTTCCTTGAGATCAAGGTTACCTCCGACGCTGTGTGTGTAGTTCGCTGAAGATCAAGTTTACCTCCGACGCTGTGTGTGTAGTTCGCTGAAGATCAAGTTTACCTCCGACGCTGTGTGTGTTGTTCGCTGGACTCCTTTCATTCTCCTGTCGTCGGCGGTAGTTCATCTATTATTTCCTACACTAACTATTTCTGCCTGTACTGCTTCAGGCTTGTGGACTCAAATAATCTCTGTTCACTTGCAATTGGGTCCTGTCTTGAATCATGACAACATGAGTATATATGACTTAAAACATCTGTCAATATTAAACCCTGCCCTCAGTCTGACTGAATGAATGTCATATATACAGATGTTGTTATGACACAAATCTGCAACATTCAGTTCTACAATACCGCACACTGTACACAATGTAACACACAATGGCTGAACACAAAAAGGGCGAGTATGAGCAGATTACAGAAAAACGACAAAGTAAAGAGACAGATGGCAGACAAGAGCAGTGCAAGAGGCAGCATGGCAAAGAGTCTTACATGAGCAAACACACAGCTTCATGTTTAGTGGCATTTTGTGACTTGGCAAGACAACATGTAATGATAAGTCATTTCAGTAAGTTCAATAAACTCATTGTAAATAGGTGCATCTGTCAAAATGTATTTTGCCATGTTATAATGTGTTGATTCTTCACATGAATAATCATAACAACAACAATATTACTTAACATAGCTAAATTTGCAAAAATTTTGTGCAAACTGTTTCTTTAAACTTAAATTTTTTTAATTTAAAAGCTTTTATGGGGTTATTTTTCTTTGAGAATGTTGGAAACCAGTATCCACTGACTTCCATAATAGGAAATAAAATAAATCAAATGGCTAATGGATTCCAAAATTCTTCAAAATATCTTCTTCAGCCAACATTTCATCAGAATAAAGAAACAGATTTGGGACAAATCAAGGTTTAGTAAATGATGACATCGGTGAACTGTTCCTTGTTGTAATGGATCATTCGAAATAGTTCATTCATACATTCATTTTCCTTCAGCTAGTCTCTTATTTATCAGGGGTCGCCATAATGAAATAAACCGCCAACTATTCAAGTTTTATACAGCGGATGCCCTTCCAACCGCAACCCAGTACTGGCAAACACTCATACACCCATTTACACACACACTCATGCACTACAGCCAATTTAGTTCATCCAATTTACTTTTAGCACGTTGTTTGGACTGTGGGGCAAACCAGAGCACCCAGAGGAAACCCGCACAAACACATGGAGAACATGCAAACTCCACACAGAAATGCCAACTGGCCCAGCCGGGACTTGAACCAGTAACCTTCTTGCTGTGAGGCGACAGTGCTAACCACTTAGCCACATTACCACCATTCTAAAGTGTTCTGCTTTCCTAAGTTTCATTTCTTTGCATATCTTGTTTTCTGAATCTGGACAATGTGCATTTTATGATTGTTTATTGCTGAAACTGAAAGAAACTAAAAATGAAAGTTGTGTTCTAAACATGTGTTATGTTCGACGTTAGTTTTGTGTGTGTATTTATTATTCTCATACCCTCCGTTTCTTACTCCACCTTCAGGTTCTTATGGGTCCCGCTTTTTCTGTCATCATTATGACGGTGCCAGTTCCACCAATCCCTGGACGCGCCGTGTGATTTAAAGCTCCGACAGACCAGTGTGTGGTGTGCGCTTTGCTTCGGCGTACCTTTGTGCTCCACGCAATCTTGAGTTTATGCTTCGGCTTTTGTAGTGATTTATCTCAGTTTTACTGTGGTAATTTGAGTTTACTTGTTAAACTTCGTTAGCCTTAAGTTTACTTGTTAAACTCCGTGAGCTTTAAGCAAAATGACTTGATGGTTGTTGTGTGATTCTAAACTGAATCTGTGACCTTCGTGGTATGTTTGTTTAGTTTAGATTGAGTTTTGTTAGATTAGTTGGAGTGTTTTGCCACCTGTGTAGTTTTGAGTTTTGTAGTTAATTAGTTCAGATCGAGTGTCGCATACACTGAAGATATCGGGTTTATTTTTCATTATTTATTTTGTCGCCTAGTTTAGACATTAGATTTAAGGATTGTTTTGTTTTGGTAATTTCTTTGATTTGTCTTACACTCATTCTTTTCGTTTAAAGATAATATTGTAAATATTTATTTCTCTTTCTCCATTTATTATTGTTACTTATTGTTTATTCCATGAAGTAAAGAGCTTAAATAGAAATTTGATTCCTGCCTCATCCTTGATCTGTCGCACTCATTACATCTGTCTCACCTAAATGTTACAGCATCCCGCTTAAACATCTTAAACACGTAACAACATGCAAGAAACTTTATAATGTGCTTTAGTAACACTTTAGCATAGAGTATAATTTTCGATTTTAGCTAGCTGCTTATTAACATTAGCTTTTTGTCTGTGTATTAGTTAAATCATAAAATTATCTGCATCCATCATTTTTTACATCCTTTAAAGACAACAGAATACACAAGAGATGACACTCATAGTTTTGAATGGGGAATGATGTGACAGTCAATATGGCTGCTCTAACCAATCAACAATCGCTTTACACTGACAATTCTGTGGTGGAGGATCTCAGTTCAAACGTGTGTTTTACAGCAGTTTATGCAGCTTCATTGCAGCAACACTTGAAAACAATTGTTCTCTGGTTTTGCAATTTGTATTAAATGAAGAGAAGTAGACTGTAGGTCTAGTCTGACCTCATAAATTTTTGCTTCTGCCATTCTAACACAAATCACATGATTGCAAACACTTGAACGCCCAAACTAGTAAACAAAGAGATCGCTGTCAATTTGAGAGATTTGTTGTCAGAAATAATTATTTCAGAAGACTAGTGCAGATGAGGCATTATAATAGAATGATAAAATGTAACGTTTAAGTTATTGATTTTTATGGTGGTTACATAGTTTGAATGACAGGATAACATTAAATCTGAAATTTTATTACTATGGGGGAGATGAAAACGTCTGTATCACCACTGAAAAACCCACAATGCTAACTTGGTCACATGAAGAAAGTCTTAGCCAATCACAGAGCAGCTACTGGTCTCCTTTCCTGCATATTAACCCTTAAGCATGACGTCATGCTGTTTCATTTCATTTCACTCCCCACAGTGTATCTTCCGCCTACACAGAACTCCCCATAGAGAAATCACACAGTCAACTGTATGTTTACTACAGACATGGTTAGACAGTCACCATGTCTGTTTTCTTTTTGTCTACATTCAAGATGAGACATCTGACATCTAAAAAAAGATTGTGAAAAGGGTCTATTGCCATCGAGGCAGCATTAGTATTAGCTATTATGCTTTTTAGGCTGATCAAATCAGGCTTGCCTTCAATGGGCATTGGTCTGATAGCATCCTCGAGAAACAGCCATAAAGGAGGTTGGTATCGTGAAATTGTTCCCTTCGAGTGTGCATTAGCTTGGGCAACCTGAGAGAACTGTTTAAGAGTTGTTTTTAAATTATGAATACCTATATAAAACATTGTACACGCAGGCTTAATAGAAAGAGTTTATGAAAGAAAACTGCACATATTGCAGTGTTCAAGGCATCATAAAAGTATTATCAAGAGACTGAAAAAATAACTGAAGATGTTTTTATATTATAGTAGAAACTGCTGTGTTCTGGGTTGTTGTTTATCACAACAGTCTCTTCATGTCGTGACTATGTAGAACTGAGCAGATGTCGCAGACCAACATCTTTTTCTGCAGAAAATAGTTTTCAGCTGCAGTTTATTTTTAAGCTTTCTGACATAAATGGATTGATCCACAGACTATCCTCAGTGATGCTTGTTTTTAATAGATAGTGCTTTAAGTATGATGCTATTTCTTTTCTTAAAGAACAGCTGTCATAATCTACTCTGAATTTACTTCCCTGACTGCATAAAATAAAGTTTTTTTTAAATTAAAGAGTAGTCTACATTTTGATCGAGTTGTAAGCTCAGGGAGTATTGGTTGGACAAAAGCAGGCCGTTACATTTATTTAAGGAAACATTTTAAGTCAGTGCTCCAGGAGGGCCAACACCCTGCAGAGATTAGATCCAACACGCTTGGCTGACAGATTCTAGTGAGTCAGAACAGAAGACCTCGATCAGCTTATTCGGGTATGTTTAATTAGGATTAAAACTAAACTCGGCGTTTCAGGAACCTATTTGGACACCACTGAGTTTATTCATGAGGTGTGTAATTAGCTATGTCTCCATCCAAACATGTGATTTACACTTATGTGCAAAACAGGAACATCACATAATGTAAAAGATTTGCAAATAAAGCACTGTTTTTCTTTCAGTAAATGAAGACAAAACACACTGAGCATGTGGTGGCTTTTTGATGTGCGAAACCACACTTGGGGAGTGCAGATGCTTAAGAGAGTTCTGTAGGTAAAAATACTGAACTGATTTGATGGCAGACTTTGGTTGAGGGATTTTAGAATGACAAAAACATTTCAGATGTTTTACTGTGGTCAGTGTGCTGTTTTGTCCATTAACATCATCCCATTGTGTCCATTTGGATATAACGTGTACATTGTCCTATTGCATAAAACGTTTATCCTACTTAGTATGCGCATATTAAAAAAAAAAAATTCACTTACTCACACACGCATTCATACAGCTAATTTAGTTTATTTAATTCAACTATAGCACATGTCTTTGGACTGCACTCTAAGGAAACCCACACGAACATGTAAAATCCATACAGAAATGGCAACTGGCCCAGCTGGGACTCGAACCAGCGATCTTCTTGCTGTGAGGCAACAGTGCTGACCACTGAGCCACTGTGCCATCAACTGTAGAATTTACATCACAAAAATACATTATACTCTTATATTGAGTATTTTGATGAAGTATCTTGACAAAATGATCAAAGTACTTATCATTATCATTTTGACCCTAAAAATCAACATAAGAACCAAAGCAACTGAGAAAAACTGTATCATGAAATCCTGTAATGAAACTGTAAAGACGAATAATATTTGTCTTGTAATTATTATTGATTGATAAATCAAACAGCGAGAAAAATTTACAAGGGCCACTGTAGAGCGTGTTATTTACTGATATGTGGCCACATCACTCTCAATTAGGACACCAATTACCAAATGTCTCCCCAGAGCACTAAACACTAAACAACTTTTTTTCTGAAGGGGAAAGTCAATGTAATTACATGATACGGTAATCAATCAAATTAATCACACGTATCACTTTCCATAACTTAAATTAGAGACATTATCGTGGCAGAAGATAATTATTTCAATAGTGTAAATGTCAGTGCTGTCTGTACACATAATGGCCATTTCAAAAAGCAAAAATACACATCATTTAAAAATGTGCCAGGGTTAGACAAAATTCTGAATTTAAGAACTCACAAGCTTAATTAAATTTTATTACAACACAAATAAGTGTTGTGCAACAATAAGATAACTAATTGTAGACATTTTTTTATTCACTTGTTTTATTTTGTGCACATTGTGAATATATATGATGATCCAGAAATTTTAGCCATTTTCTTATGTAAATGGCCCTGGTGTTATGATTTGGTGTCTTTGTTGTGTTCTGTGTCCTGTGTTTGTTATGTCTTGTGTTGTGTTCCATGTGCTTTCTGTTATTGTCATGTGATTCCTTTGTTCAGTTTTCCCACCATTCTTCAGTTTCATTAGTTCCACCTGTGTCTCTCCCCTGTTTGTTATCAGTTCAATCATGTCTTGTGTAGTTCTATCCCTGAGGGCGTACTCGCACTATGTACAGTTCCCTTGAACCGGAACGAAGCACGCGTGTCCCCCCTCCCATCTCGGCCCGCACTCACATTACATTCCAGCCTCAGCACGCTTACGTCATCGATGATGCGCTCTCGCTTAGCCCAGTGGACATTTCTTTATATCATTATATCATTCTAGTTGTTTAATATGCAGTGACACACAGTCAAATATTTCGCCGAACAGATCAGCCACTTTTGACGCTAATAAACAATCATAAAGTCCTCATGCTGCAGAAATTAGAAGATTTGCTGAAGGTGCAGCTGTCGCTCAGCGAGGGGTTTGCGTCTTTAATAATTTATGACAGTTTGCGTTCATTAAACAGGGAGAATGGTTAATAAATCCATATAAAACAGTCACCAAAACCTGACGTGATCTTCCCTTTAGTTCCCTCAGGCACGCTTTGCACTCACTACAAGCGTACCACACCAAAGCCCAAGTGAACTGCGCTCAGGCACACCTCTTCCAACAGGGCCAGGGCCGGCCAACTGTACCGTGCCTGAGTCCGATTCAGAGCACTCAGACTTCTCGAACGATCTGGGAAACGGGCCTGGGCCTGGAGTGTGTTTAGTTCATTGTCTGGTATTATTTTGCCACAACTCCAGTTCTGAGTGTTATTGTTATTGTCACTTTTTTTTCTTTTTTTTTTTTTACTTCTTACTGGTGCAATAAAAGTAGTTTGAAAATTACACTGTTAACCTTAGAACTCTCTTTGACTTTGAAGGCCTTGTCACACTGAATGTGACAAAAGAGCAGGAAATTGCTGACAAATTGTGCTTTCACCTGGACTGATCCCCGTCAGCTAAAAATGTCATACCTGCGGAAAAGTGATGCTGACTGCCAGAATTTTCACATCTTGTAGGTTCTCATTCAATGCACATCTTAAAGGGCCATGAAACTCCCCTGTCTCCACAGGGTGTTATGTTTTTAGTTTAAAAAAAGTAAGGAAAGTGGTTGAGTCCAGCTTTGTTTAGGTGAGAGTGGCGAGTGGCGAAAGAGGGAAGTGTTTGCATGAAAAGGGGAGTTTCATTATGTTCACAGCGGCAACACAAACACAGATGCAGGGGAGATAGACAGTGATTCGGAGAGAAGCGTTTACAGTGGATCTGAGAGATGTGTGGGTACTAACAGACTTTGGCATCTGAATAAACATAAACATAAAAAAAATTAATCACACACTTACCAAATTCATAGAGACAGGACAATCACCACTAATTGGAACCACATCTTTTTTAAAAAGAGGACAAGTGGCAAATCACCGGATTTCACCTTATTCAGATTTGAAATGCTCTCGGGTAAAAAAAAAAAAGTTTCATACCAACATATTTTTCGCATATTAGCAGACCACTGTAATCCAACTGCTTGCGTCCTCACGTGAGCTGTGCTCTCATCGTGGGGAAATGGAAACAAAACCTTGGTTGCGGCACATTTATATAAACAACACTGACAACCCATGTCTCTGAACAATTATTCTACTTTGAATTACAGTTGGCAACACAACGTGGCATTTGTCTGAACACTGTAACAGGTAAAAAGAGTCTTCGCAGCTATGCATCTCGTTCACAATAGAGCACGCTGATTGGTTCGAACCAAGTCTTTCTCATGCACAAATGAACAGATTAGGTGTCCAGGGAACAGCTCTACAATGGTTTAAGTCATACTTAACTGACCGTCGCCAGTTTGTGAATATTAATGGACAGCTTTTACAAGTCAGGCCAGTAAAGTATGGGGTGCTTCAAGGTTCAGTTTTAGGCCCTTTGGGCCCGTTTACAATATACATGGTATAGAGACTATATTAGAAGTATATTAGAAGACGCGGGATTAGCTTTCACTGCTATGCAGAGAATACTCAATTATATATTTCAACTAAGCCTGATGAGACGTCTGAACTGTCTAAACAAACTGAGTGTATTAAAGATGTTAAAGGCTGGATGACCAACAATTTCCTTCTCTTAAACTCAGACAAAACAGAATTATTACTTATTGGGCTTAAATCTTGTACAGCAAATCTCACAACTTGACCTGTAATTAGAGGGATACAAAGTTAGCATTAGCTCTACTGTAAAAGATCTGGGTGTCATATTAGATATCAATTATCTTTTGAAAATCATATATCATATGTCACAAAGACTATATTCTTTCATCTGAGAAATATTGCTAAGTTACGAAGTATGCTATCCACCTCAGATGCAGAAAAGCTAGTTAATGCTTTTATGACTTCTAGGTTGGATTGATGTAATGCTCTGTTCGCTGGTTGCCCAGCATCCTCTATTAACAAACTTCAGTACAAAATGCAGCTACCAGAGTTCTTATCAGGACTAGAAAATATGATCATATCACCCTAATTTTAACCTCCTTACACTGTTAAGTTTTGTATTGATTTTAAAATATTGCTTCTTACCTATAAAGCTTTAAATAAAGTAGCTCCTGTTCATCTAACCAACCTTCTGTCTCGCTACAATCCAACCCGCTCTTTAAGATCTCAAAACTCAGGGGGTCGAGCCTTCTCATTTATGGCTCCTAAACTATAATAGCCTGCCTGATAATGTCCAAGGCTCAGACACTCTAGCAGTTCAAAACTAGATTTATGACATATCTTTTTAGTAAAGCAAACACTCAATGCATCACATAGCGGTATGATGCATGAATGTGCTTCACGCATCTCGTTTATATACACTATGTACAGCAGCTACGTTAATTATTCTCTTTATTCTCTATTTCCACCTGGGGATACCCATCCTGAGGTCCCCAGAGATTATGCAGCACCACTGATGCGATACAAGACCCGCGATGAGATGATCCCAAAGTTCCATAATCTTGGACCAGGCTGTATCCTGAGCAGCTGCTGTGGTGCATGGAGGTGTGGACAGCATGAGACTGATTCCTGTGACGCTCCAAGGACAGACGAGTCTCGCTGACGCCCAACTTTTCCAGCCACCGGCGCCTAGACTGCAGCTCTGCACAAGACGTTAGGCCATAGGACAAATGGTCATGCCCAACTGAGCCTGGTTTCTCAATTCTTCACTTTGCCACTCGCCGCTGTCGCCACTGGCCTGCATAGTTTGGGACAAGTAGAGTTTGGACTCTCAGTAGTGAATATTAAATCACACTGAACTGAGCTAAACTGAACTTCAACTCTGAAAACTGGACTGACACTGTTTCAATTCACTATAATCTTCTATGTGAAGCTGCTTTGACACAATCTACATTGTAAAAGGACTATATAAATAAGGATGAATTGAATGTGCTAAAAAACTCAATGACGTCACTCTGTACCGGCCGGTACAGACAGCCAATCTCCACGCTGGAATTTACACAATGACCTCATCGCTGTGACTTTGCTTCATTTTTTTTTAAACCAGAAAAACTAATTTGCTCTAAGCAAAAACTTTAAAAAATTTTTAAAGTTGTTAGCTAAATGTATGTGTCCTGATAGTGTCAACATCTCAAATAAAGTCTTTTGGTATTTCATGACCCTTGAAATTAAGGTAATGTTTGGTACTGCACAAGACACTCAAACTATCTATGCTGAGACCTTGGTTAAGGCCTTTGAGTGTTCTTTTGACCACATACAGCATAAAATCACAGCTGGGTAATAGGTGCATTAGTGCTACAAGTAGCATCAAGGTTCACATTGCAGTTTTTGAGATTATTGCCGGTTTTGTGCAAAATCATAATGGAGTAATTCTCCACTGGAACACTTTTCTCTGAGTTTACAATGCTTTTCAAAACAGCTGCAACAATCTCTGCAAACAATCTTCTGCGCAACAGCAGCAGCTTTGGGGAGATTTCTGTTAAAGCTCAAATCAAACTGGATGGCCCATTTCATCACTGGGCTATGGAGTGAAAAAAAAAATCAACAAGCTGATTGAAAAAAATCCCTCACTTTGTAGTGCAGCGACTGATCCTGGCATAGTTCAATTGAGCTCTGTGAATAGATCTATTGCTTTGTTCCAAAAGTGGCATTTCATCCAATTTTGCCTTTATATTTTATTATAAAACAGCCTGATGCATTTTTTAGACAATTTCCATGTAAATCTATTGCAGCTTTGAGCTCTCTTTTTTTTCATCAGAAAATGACGATTGGTCAGAAATAATAAGTGTTTTAATTTGCTGTGTTAAAAGGGTTATTTCAACAGGTAATGATAGGCTTAAACACTGGTATTGTGTTGCTTAAAAATGTATTTAAAATATCTTTAAATGTTTGTTATTTTATTATTTTATGCCACAGGTGTCAAACCCAGTTTCTGGAGGGCCACGACTTTGCACAGTTTAACTTTAACCATATATTAAACACACTAAAATTAATTGAGTCCTTCAGGCTTGTTTTAAACCTCTAGCTAATTCTGCGGTCACAACAGAGTTTGAGCATGCGAAATCCTGTCGTACAGCTTTGTGAAAAGGGGCGGGATTAAATCACATGATTAGACATTAAAAAAGAAAATGATTGGTCCATATTTTAAATTTCTGTACAGAGAGGTCATGTTTTAATCTTTGATTGGTCACAATGCAATTTCACAGGTCAGAGTTCGCCAAGCTTGAACTTTGCAACACAGAAAGCTGTGAAACTTGCTGCACAAGCTCACGTTTCTGGTCTGTTGCATTCGCATGTGTATGAATGGAAGTCTCTGGTGTGAAAAATGGAGTGTGACCGCAGCTTACAGGTACAGTATGTAAGTAAGAGCAGGTTGCCAGATTGACGTCACCAACCGCAGTGTGCCTGACTGTCGAGCCTAATGGCTGATTTAAACAGTGTGCTAGATAAATGCAATGACACGCAATAGAAGGAATATTTTACATATTATAAGGTGTTTTTGTTCTAACAAACACCTGAAATTCATATTTTAGAAATGGCTTCTTTTTCTTGCAGCTGAACAACAGAAAACTATGAAAATGATCACCTCAGGTATACCTCTTGAGCTTTATTCAGTCTTAAATGCTAATAATGTAAGTTTGAATGTCATTTCACATGACATTTATCGCTATACTACTGAAAGCATCAGCAGATAATTCACCTCAGATCTTGAAAATAAAATAAACTGTTAGAAATTGAACTTTAGAACTGTGAATCAGTGCAAGCCAACACATATCAGTGATTCAGCATATACATTTAATAATGTTAAAGAGGTTTATAATGTATTAATTAGATTAGAGACCTTATTATTTCTTTGGAATGCAGTGAGTGCACTGTTCTGTGTTTCTGAATGCTGTATTTTAATTTCTGCCGTGTTTCGTCTAGTGCAAACAGCCAAATTGCTTATTAATGTAACCTGCTCACCTAATGTTTACATTCTATTCGTAATATATTATTCGCTAATTAATAATCACCTCATGTGGAATTCTGAAATTGTGTCTTACTTCGGAGGCTGTTACTATCCACCGTAGATCACATTATCGGGCGCAGATGCATACTTTGACTGAATGAATGAAATACGCTGTTTTACACCATGGCATCCCGGGGTGCTGAAATATAATTGGCTAAACTGGCATTGGCGAGTTAAATGACTCACATTTTCAAAGTAGAATATTTGACTTTGGCATTGTTTTTCAGATAAACATGTATGTTTGTTTCTTAAATATCTGCAAACCATATAATGGTATTTTTATGTTTTAGAAGAGTCAAAAAACTTACAAACAGCACCTTTAAGTTAATTGAAGCAGGGTTGGAACTAAACTTTGCAGGGCTTCAACACCCCTGTTTTATGCTAAAAAAAAATAAATGACAACATTTTTATTTTAATTTAGAAGAAATGTCATCCGTGGTTTACAGGAAAAAACAAAATTATGCTCTACCTCCAACACATAAGTATAAGATTCTAGATAAAATTTTCATGTGATCTCATAATTATTCCATATCACATTGCAAAATCGTCACCATGTTGTTATATTTCCACAAAACAAATTATGTAATATTATTAGCAAATGCACTTGGTGAAATACAGTCAATCAATTCTCCCTACATCCACAGGCAGAATTTCCCGCTCTGTTTGACATGAGGGTAAAAGAGATACTTAGTGACACTGCATGATGGATGACTGTTCTCCACCGTGAAACAGGAAGTGACCTGCATACATCACGCTTCTGGTGTGGCCTCATCTAGATGAGCAGAATCATTACTGGCAGTGACAGCACAGCGGCATGAACAAATCAATCAGTCTGAGCAGGTGAAACAATGAAGAACTGAATATAATTCAGGCACCGCAATCAATGGACATGGAAATAAACGAGCTTGTTAGCTTAACAAGTTATTCCATCATAGCATTTACACAGAGTGTGCCAGCAATTCATGGCAATTCGTAGACTGTACAACTAGATAGACAGAAAAAGCAGAAAACAATCATTGTACGGGTCGATAGCTAAATGTTTTTCATTGTTGTGGAAGACAATAGTTAAAGCTAATCTTCATTCATTGGATAAAAGTGTTTGTCAGTAAAATAATACAAATGCTTTTAGAGTGCTTCGTAAATTAAAACAGCAAAAGTCTGGCTGTGTGTTTTGTTTTTCTTTGTGTGTTTTCCATGATTTAATAAAAGCTAATCAATCTGAGGAGATACTACAGAAAAGATGAGTGACTATTGATTTCAGATTTGCTTTCAGTTATTGTCATTTCGAGAACCTTAAGTGTTAACATGTTCCTGCTGGTAAACCACTAAAACTGAAATGAGGAACACAATCGAGATAGGATAGATTTCATAACGATCCTGTGAGTGGCATGAAGGCAATGATAAACAGTACTGTTCAACTGTTTTGAACAAACTAGTATGATCTGAGCACATTTTTAAAAACAATGTTACAAAGACCTATTATTTCACAATTCAGTTATATTTACCAAATCCCAAATATGTTTGCAATGGTGTTCTGAAAAGAATGGAAGTATTGACAACAGTAAAATGTTTATTACAGAAGATACCCATGTTAGTCTCTTTTATAGCTCATTTATTTATCCATTTTGGTCTGTGTTGGTTTGTACAAATGCCATTTTATAAAGGCAAATCACTTTTTGTTAAATCTGAGTTTGTTCACAGTTACATTATTATTATCCACAACTGCAATAAAATTGACAAGAAATTTCAGAAAAATAAAATATTCATTTTTTTTATTCATTAATTCACTCATATAATGATAATTAGACACCATTTTCAGATAATTTTGCGCTGTTATGGGTCTGTCATGGCACTGACACTAAAACTACCAGCAGCTGACAGCAAGTTCTCTTTTAATGAACTGTTTGTTGACTCATTGATTTAAATGATTCATTTAAAACAGCCAATTCATTCTGTATGCATGCCTGACGGTTGAGCCTTACAACATAAACTCATCTAATATTTATGTTTGTAATATTAATATTATTTGCTAATTTTACACCCCCTCTTGTGGATTTTTATAACTAAGAATCTGCATCTCATTTTGGAGGCCGCTACTGTCCTCCAGAGGTCGAATTTTCAGTTGCGCCTGCATATGTTGGACAACCTTCATGACCGAAATTAAATATGCTATGTTTTGCATCAAGGCAACATGGGGTGCCAAAACATAATTGGGTACACTGACAGAGGGCAGAGTTACACAGAACAAAACAAAGACAGATATTTTCAAAAAAGAATAACTTTAATTTTAATTTTTAGTTTTTAATTATCTGCAAACATATTATGGTATTTTTATGCGTAATATAAGTCAAACATGTACATACAACACCTTATCTATAAAACATAATAATATACAGTATATAAAAACAATTATGCTCACCTTATGCTGTGTTCACACTAGATGCAGCATGTGTGAATAAAATCGAGCTATTCGCGTGTAAATAGACAAGTGAACATTTTGAGTTTACTCGCTTCATTCGCACGTCAAATTCACTTTACAATAGACACAAATTCACGTCATGAGCAGGGCTTCTGTCCGCCTGGCGACTCTAGTTTTGTTACTAAATGGTTAACATTTGGTTTTTATTGAGATTTAGGAAGGTTGAAAGACAGCTCTGTGAGTTCAGAAACTTCTCCAGAACTATACCTGGATGATGGACGCTTTCATCAGTACTTCAGACTGAGCCAAGCCCAGTTTGATGAGCTGTTCTCTCGTGTTGAGAGGAGGATTCTCCTTGGGACACCAACAACAGGCACTACATCATAATCACGCTCATATTGAAGCAAGCTCCTGATTGGTTGACAGTTAAAATTCCGCTAAAATTCAGATTTTCCAACTCTAGGCACTATTCGCACGTTTGTGAACGCACCATTGCAAAACATTATTTTGGCATGTCTTAAATAATAGGGTGAATCAAACTGCATTTAATACACTTTATGCCACATTAAATACCTGTGGACTTTCGAGATACATACTGTATAAAGCTTTTACAACAATTACTTTAATTACAACTACTTTGTTTCAAATAAAACTATGTAGAGTATACACTGCAAATACTATTTGACAGTCCTGCTTTAATCAAAAGTCCAATGTTTTGAGAACATTATACAATACCAGATAACTTATAACAAACATTTTAATAATGTTGCCAGAAGAATGACTGTTCATAACCTAAACCTAGCCAGAATGTCCTGAGAATGTTAGCTGGGTTTATCTATACCAGGGGTGTCCAAACTACGGCCCGCGGGCCATCTGCGGCCCGCAATCAGTTTAGTGGCGGCCCGCGAGGCTTTTTATAAATATTAATAGAATCTGGCCGCTGTACAAAAATAAACCTAATTCAATAAATAACCACCGGGTGTCGCTATCACGTGCCTTCAATTAGGCAGCATTTTCTGTTATGACATAAAACGTATCGACCAAACTGAGGGAAACATAATTGATAACCACGTTTTGGTGAGCCATGGCACAACCAAGAAAAAGTAAAATCAAAAGCACAACATCACTGTTCATATTAACAGAGTTTATGATGAGTAAAATATATATTATGATTTTAAAATGTAGAAAATAATTCCATAATAATACTACGCACACACACATACACACACATATACATATATATACACATATATATATATACTGTATATACCCACGACCACGTTTTGTTTTTTGCATCTGGCCCTCGGCCCAAAAACTTTGGACACCCCTGATCTATACTATTGAAACCACTCTTTGCCGTTTCTCTATCAGTTTCAGTTTCCTTTATTTGGTCATTCAGAACATCACAAAAGATGTAATGCAGAACTAATTGACGTTACATCGACATGAAGACATGAAGACAAATATTTATGAAGAACAATTTAGCAGCAGAAAACACTATAAAACCCTAATTTAATAAATATGTCTTGTGATTCATGGTACATAAACCAAGAAAAATCACAAAAAGCAATGATTGTGTACCAGCAAAAAAGAATCAAGAAATGTAGGTGGTTCCTTGGTCTGCCACCCGTCACCAAACAAAGATATCAAGCTACACCTGTGCACAGCTGAAATCATGAACAAAGTTTTTGGCAAAGCTTCTGACAGTTCCCAAAGAAAAAAAGCTTCCACTCACATCAGTCTACTCCATTTGTTCGACCTTGCCTGCAGTTGTAAGTTCATTAGCTTTCACGTCACAAAGTTGGGCTCAGGGCAGCGAGACATATAATAAGAAAAGCTTTGATGTTCCCATCATTTGGTCCAGAACGCCTCTGGGAGGACATAGATTTCCTGTGACAGAAGCTCAGGCGTTTTTCCAGCATGAGTTCTCATGGGAAGGGTTCGAGACATGGATGGCATGGATTTCACTGAAGATAGCGAGCACTGCCTGTCTGTGTTTCTCAGCTTCATAAGTGGATCCTCTGAGAATACTTCACAGGTGACATATGAGAAGGAAACACTTCCTCAGAGCTTCAAAGAGAACACGCTCACTCAAAGATAAAACTTAATGAGCAGCTCACAGATGCTCATGTTTCATTGATGCTGTTTGATTTTTCTTTCACATGCACTTCTGAGATCCACTAATTGACAAGTTCCTTATTTTTCCATCATCAGGGCCACTTAACGACAACTAAATGTATTCATTGTAAATCTTCACTGAAGAGAACTATGGACACTTTCTTCACTTCAAAGATAACTGATCGACCAATAAGATTACAGCTTTGGCTCACTGTTGTTAAGTGGTTTCTGATACCTAATCAAGGATCAGTCTTAGGCCCCTTGCTAAGACATAGGATTAGCTTTTATTGGTTTGCTGATGATACGCAGTTATACCTTCCAACAAAGCCTGATGTTATATAATATAACTAAGTGTGACAAAGATGTAAAAGGCTGGATGACCAACAAGATTGTTCTATTAAATTGACGCAAGACAGAAGTATTAATTATCTGACCACAACCTGTACAAACCAGATCTCACAACTCAACCTACAATTAGAGGAATGGATGCAATGTTGGTATTTGTACAGTCAAGACATGGGTGTTGTAGTAGACAGCAACTTAACTTTTGTCTTTGAGGAGAGCACAAACTCTTGACCAATACATTAAATTTTATTCTAAATTATTGTGATCAGATTGTTATTATAAAGCTTATTATGTGATGTTTTAAACAAAAGTTTAAGAGGAGCACGCAGAAATAACTGACAAGGCTCATTCATCATTGGCACGTACTATTATCCAATCTGCACAATACAGAATCCTTTATAAATAATCGAGTATGTCCTACCTCCATTATCTCTTGATTTCCTTCATCCCTCCACCTCCCTGACTAGACATTGAGCTCAGAGACCTCGACAGCAGGCCAAACACGCATATGCTTGAAAGCTGTAAAGTCCACCCTACACACAACACTTTAACTTATTTGAATTGTGCGGTGGGATGGTTTGTTGTGTGATGTGTGACGAGGATGAAAATCCGCACCTCCAAGTTCAAGATCATGGTCTTGTAATTGGAAGTGAAAAAGGTGGCTTGGCATCTCTGGGTTAAAGGAGAGAGTCTTTGCAAAATCAAGTCATCAATAGTTCTATAGAGCTTTTACAATGTAGACTTTGGCAAGGCTGTTATATTAACTGCACATCAATGGGTGCCCAAATTCGGTCCTAGAGGCCGATGTCTTGTAGAATTTAGTTCCAACTTGCTTCAACGTTGCTGCCTGAAGCTTTCTAGTATACCTAGTAAGAGCTTGATTAGCTGGTTCGGGTATGTCTAATTGTGGTTGGAGCTAGACTCTGCAGGACACTGGACCTTCAGGACAGAGTTTGGACACCCCTGCTGTTGATGAAGAAAAAAATATTAATAAGCAATAACAATATTTCAGATTGTGGAACATGTTCAGCATATCAGGCAGGCAGCAGAGTGGTGGTAGAATGCTAGATCAGTTCTAAAACAAATGAAACCGACTCAGTAGAGCATAATATGAATGTAACTGATAAAGGTCAATCCGATAAAGAGTAGCTCCACCAGCCCCAAAAAAGCAAGTCAGAGATAACAGTGGCAAGGAACCAAAACTCCTCCAATTGATAGTGTAAACAAGGCTCAGTCGGGGGGAGCAATAGGTAACAGAAAAAAGTTATAGTAGGTAGAGGAGTAGCAGAATCTTGGGGGTTTGTTTATGAATGAGGGAAGAATGAAAGTGAAATGGATAGATGGATTGATGTAGCAGCAGCAGCACTGATGTACCGCTCTGCTTTGGTGAAGCAGAAGCTGAGCCGAAAGGCAAAACTCTTGATATAACATTCCTGCTCTCACATATGGTCATGAGATTTCAGTCATGACCGAAAGTACAAGATCTCAGATACAAGTTGCTCAAAATAAGTTTCCTTCACAGGATAGGCGGGAGTGCCCTTAATTATACTATAGGGTTAGGAGCTCTGTTACCCAGGAGAAGCTTGGTGTAGAGGCGCTGCTCCTCCACATTGAGAGCTCAAGTATCTGCTCAAGTAGATGCCTTAGGGATGCCTATAGGGATGTGTTCTGGGTTTGTACCAATGGGGGGAGACCACGGGGAAGTCCTAGGACATGCTGGAGGGAATTTGTCTGTTGGCTTGCCTGGGAATGCCTTGAGTTCCCCAGGAGGAGCTGGGGGAATTGTCTGGGAAACGGGAAGTGCTAAGACTGCTGTGCTATGGGATGACATTAATAGACAAATCATTGGAATGACCATATTCTAAAACATCTGAAATGCTGTTTTAGTCATTCTAAAATCTCTTAGCCAAGACCTTCATCAAAGTGGTTCAATATTACTACCTACTGTTGAACGGCTACGCACCCAAAGAGCGGTCTTAAGCCTCCAAAAGCCACCACACCTTTATTGCAATTTGTCTTCTGAGGGGCAAGTCATTAATTATATACAAAAGGCCCATGGTGGCTTCTCCTACCACAGCAAATTCCATCGTCCTTTTTAATTTTTGGTGAGAATTTATTAGGAAATGTTTTTTTCCTTTATGACACAATGAATGAGAATGGTTCATTATTCGCAAATGTTTTATGTGATATTTCAGCTTGATCATAAATCTAATACACATCTTTGGATAGAAACATAGCTATTTATTATTTCGATGCAAAATCTCAGAAATTTTATAAGCAATCAGGTCAATCAGGAGAAACAAACAAAAAAAAGATAAAATGTTCCTTACAGACAGACAATAAATAAAATAAAAATATAACATAAGAATGAAAAAGATTCAGCCTGCATTTCACTAAAGTGTCTCCAATGTAAGAGTAGGTTAGAGATTAGGCAATTCTTCTTTTCCAGGATTATAAAACTCCAAGACAATGTTGTGAAGCAGTCAATTTTCATTGCTATCATTTACTACCACAAACACTTCCCTGCTTCTACATGTCTCTTGTGCTGACAGAGGTATTGACACAATGTTGACTATTTTGATATCAATCCACATGTGATGGAGAGAATCAGCATGTCTGAATCCAGTATTCCTGGTGATTGAAGCTGGGTTTAGTGTTACACAGTGAAGGAGAAAACAAAAAGTAATTAAATTTGACAGAGCCATTTCACAGTAGGCAGGAAGCCAAACATTCTAGGATGATACATTTACCAGCAGAGTCATCTTCACATTGCACCCTGAAGCTGTTTTCGAAAAACAGAGAGCTGTGAATACGATATTATTCCTTGCATAAATAAGTGGAAGCAGAGGCATAAATAAGCGGCTTGTCGATTTCTTATTTAGTCAATTTTATGGTGTATCAAAGACAAAATATGCATTACATTTATATGTACCACCAGATTTTAGTAAATATATTTTAAATGTAATTTTTAAATATACCTAGCTTGATTTTTAGATATAGTTCCAAATTATTCATATATGAGTGCATATGGTTGGGATACTCCATGTTTTTGCATTTATTTAGAATTAAATTTTATATATAATGAAAATAATGTGCTAGTGACCCTACACAGGAACAACAGAAAGGATACATTTCTAATTCCTCCACAGCATTTTGCACACACAGCTGTGATCATCTCAGTGACTTGAATAATGAATGAACTTTAGTAATATCATGTTTTATTTATATAATGCCTTAAACAGAGGATGGTAAATGCAGTAAAAGCAGCTCATGACTTAATTTACCGTCAACATTAAAGACATACAGAGAGCATTTATAGAAGTCCAAATGCATATATTCCACCACTGCAGCATCAAAGCAGAGAACAAGGCTTTGTTTTTACACATCCCAACCTGAGTGTCGCATTCTGCTAAATGCTGTGTAACATACAAATAATGTTTGAATGCCTAATTAATATAGAAGCGCAAGCTTTTGTGTTTTTTTGTGTCAGATGCATCCAACTACAACTCTAAACTATACAACCCGGATGAGATTCTCGATTCTAGGTCCATCAGAGGGTGACATGTTGACACACAAACAAACAAGTCTGGAAATCCGTATTTTTAATATGATCTATGATTTTCTACATGTACAGCTGAAGACAGAATTATTAGCCCCCCTGATTTATTCGAGCAGGTAGGCAGGTTAGGGTAATTAGGCAAGTTATATAAATAAGTCCCTTATTTATCAGGGGTTGCCAAATAAACCGCCAACTATTCCAGCATATGTTTTACGCAACGGATGCCCTTCCATCTGCAACCCAGTACTGGGAAAAAATATTCTACACGTTAACATATATTAAAGTCATTAATTTTAACTTACTAGGACAAAGGGCAATAAAAATACTAACAAAATAAAAATAATAAAAAACGATCAATGTGAAAATGCCTAAAACAGAAAAAAGAATATATCGGCTACATAATTTCATGTGCTTGTAGATTGTATAGATATTGGATATTTTTCTACTTGCTCAACCAAAATCTTCATTAATCCCCCAACTAAAAAAGTAATTTAAAATAGGTATTAGTTTAATAGTTTTCCAAGCTTGATGATTCACAAATTGAAAAGACCAATCAAATTTAAAACAGCACTGCACAATCTTCCCAGGATACATTAAATAAAGAGAAATACTTGTTAAACTACAAGGATTCAGTCAGTAGCAGTAGGTGATTTTCTCTTATTCTTTTGTTGTTTGATTAACATTAATGAAACAGACAGCAGAAGGTTTATTAAACCCACAGATTCAATAGACTGATGCACATGCTTTTTCTTTCTCAACAGTTTACATTTTATTATAGATTTTTCTGATGAATCATCTGTCAAGACATTTGTGCTGCCCATTACATAACAAACCATAGGAGAGGGTAAATTTTTCATCAGGATAGCACCCCTTATTATACTTTATCAAAGTTCCTGAAAGCAAAAAAGGTCAAGGTGCTCCAGGATTGGCCAGTCCAGTCACCAGACATAAACATTATTGAGATGGAGGTAAGATGAAGGAGGAGGCATTGAAAATGAATCCAAAGACTCTTAATGAACTCTGGGAGTCCTGCAAGAACGCTTTCTTTGCCATTCCAGATAACTTTATTAATAAATTATTTGAGTCACTGCAGAGATGTTTGGATGCAGTCCTCCAAGCTCATGGGAGCCATACACAATATTAATTCTTTTTCTACTGCACTATGACTTTATATTCTATACCGTACAATATTTCTGTTAAGTGACAAGACTTTTGTCAAAGCAAAGTCAGACCTTATACTGTCCTAATTAAATAATAAAAAAATCAAAGCATGATCATATTTTACACATAATCTAGAGGCCTTTGCCTTTCATATAAGCCACTTCTGATACCAAATGATCAACTAGAAGTCAAGTTTTTATTTGTTGTTCGTAAAACTTGAATAGGCAACAGACTTGCGTCAGGTAGTGTATATGTATTCGCTTGCATGTGCTTTGCTCAGTGTAAACATTATACAATAAGATATAATTCAACACACACAACTTTAAGTGTTAGGAGTGAAGTCATCAGTGCAGATAATCCCATTTTAAATACCCATTATGGGATAAAAAAACACAACTCATTCTCTGCAATCGTGTCCATTATCAAAATCCACCACATGAAATCAGCAGTCAAGCAATAAAAATGATCATTTTGCATTAAGCAGGGATACTGACCATAATTTTTGTCCATTAGTAAAAAATGACTGACGTTGTTTTTGCAATATACCACCAAATTAATCCAATATCCACAGCTAGTTAAAGTTAGCATTGCTTTTAATATGTTCCATGTCACCTGAACAAAACCAAAATTCTGTACAACAGTATTACCACCAAGAATTAGCTCAAAAACAGAGCGCATGTCACTGAAGTATTAAAGTAATGATGTGAGCTTGCCAGTAAATGCTGTGTCTCTAAAGTGCTTGAATACATTTAACTGAATCAATGACATAATGCTGTGTCAGTTCCTGTCCTGAGCTGCATGATAAACAGAGGGACCCATTGGGATCTAGCGACCCCTGACGCACTGATGCTGCTGTGATCATCAAGCCTTATATCAGTACCGGCCTACAGCATAAGACAGCCACGGCTCTGGGAACTAGGCCAAAAGCAAGAATCTAACTGGTTGGCTAGTTTCTTAGCAGTGCAATGGAATAGAGGTTAAAGCTGTTCTCTGTATCTATAAGCATTCAACACACAAACCCTGTGCAATCTGGGTCTACGACAGGCTCGCAGCCCACATGAGGAGTGCTGCTGTCCGGAGTGGGAGACGCAGTTGGATCAGGTCCACTTTCAGCAGTACTCAATAATGTTTGCCACAACATGGAATACAGGAATGCATGTCTATACAGCTAGGCATTAAGGGTCAAATTTACTAAAGCTTGCACCAAAAAAAAGCATCTTTTGAAGTAGAAATCAACACTGGGATACAGTTATTTTGGGGACTGCCTTACTGCATATGCAATTATAGGAATTATCCAGACACAAAATGCATGGAATGCAGTCAGTTTACTGGTATCTGTGGCATTATTTATTGCTTCTCCCCCTCAAAAGGATGTCTTAACCCATTTTGCAGCTCTGTTGTTAGTAGATTACATGTTGCTGACTATCATCAGCTATGCTTGATTACACCCTAATTTGCCCTGGTTTATTTCTTAAGCTTATGCTTCTGCAAGTTGTTAGTTGAACATTCTGTTTCCATCAGCACTTTTATAATAAATCACTATTGCACTAATTTGCTCTGTTAAGTCTATCTAGCATTAGATCCATTCACATATGATGCATTCTGTTGTGTTATTTACTGATTGTTTTCTAGTGTAAAGATGCATTTGCACCTTTCACACATTCTTTAGTTTAATGTAGCTGTCAAAATGTCATTTTAAACATTCCAGGTCCACAGAATTATATGATTAGACTGTTTCTATTAAGTTTAAACATTTGAATATTTTCAATTGTAAATGTTATTAATAACAGAATGCATTTAACACAACAATCCCATTTGATTCAAGTTTATCATCATTATATCAAATTTATAGATCTTCTCACAGCAACTAAAACAGTACGTGCACAGAGAGAGGGAATCCAGTCATTTATTAAATGGATAAAACCATTATAAACGTTTCCCCATTCTACAGTTGAAGTCAGATTTATTAGCCCTCCTGAATTATAACCCCCCTGTTTATTTTTTGCCCAATTTCTGTTTAACAGAGATAAGATTTTTTTCAACACATTTCAAACATAATAGTTTTAAAAACTAATTTCTAAGAACTGATTTATTGTATCTTTTCCATGATGACAGCACATAATATTTTACTAGATATTTTTCAAGACACTTCTTTACAGCTTAAAGTGACATTTAAAGGCTTGACTAGGTTAACTGGGTTAACTTAGCAGGTTAGGGTAATTAGGCAAGTTATTGTATAAGGATGGTTTGTTCTGTAGACTTTTGAAAACAAATATATACTCAATACAAATACAAGTAGACACTTGAAACCATCAGATTTTTTTAAATTTAAGATTCAAAGATTCAAGATTCAAAGTGATTATATGCACAGTAAGGAACAGGTTCCCTGTACAATTCTTACTTTGCTGTCCACACTAAATGTCAATAAAGTTGAATGTATATTATTAAACTTGTAAAATTTTACTTATTTGACAAAAATAGGCATAAAAAGTAAATGTAAGTAAAAAGTATGAAATAAATTTAAAAAAAAATTAATCTGAATTTAAGAAAAACTTTTGAAATAAAAACAAACTATTTGCTGTAATTTTTAATGTATCATTTGACAGATTCAACGAATTTGGTAGTTAAAATGATCACAAATTCAGGTTTTTGTTGCCATCAACAGACAACTCCGCACAGAAACGCCAACTGACCCAGTCGAGGCTCAAACGAGCGACCTTCTTGCTGTGAGGCGACAGCACTACCTACTGCGCCACTGCATCACCCAATAATAATTTTAATAATTTAATAATTGTTGGTCACATTTGAAAATGGAATTGTCTACCAACATGAGAAGGTATTTTGACATGTTAAAAACATCTTGATTGCTGTTTAATGTCTGTTGGTGTTGACAATAAGTGATGGCAAGGTGAAAAGCATGTTTGTTTGTTTTTTTAAAAAGAAAAAGTTGGGATGTTGTATTAAAGTATAGCTCAGTAACTTAGTACATTTAAGCTTAAAAAATGTACAGTAGTGAACAGTTTTATTTATTTATTTTATTTTATTTTTTTGCAACCTGTTTTGCCCCACTTACAACACATTTTTGGAACTGTGCTGCTCTTGCTGAGCAAGTTATATTTAACTTGTCATATAATTTACTCTACTTTAAAATACTCTAAAATTGTAAATAGTATGCAGTGTTTTTGATTTTGAATGCAATTTATCTGTAAACATAACTCATAACACATCATTTTACCTTCCTCAAGATTTGCACATATGGTAGTGTATAATAGTAACATACCTTTTACAAAATAATAATAATAATAATAATAATAATAATAATAATAATAATAATAATAATAATAATTCCTTACATTTATATAGCGCTTATTTGGACACTCAAAATACTTTTTTTTTTTTTTACACATTTTATGACCTGGATGACACGTCTGCAGCTATATTGCGCCAGACTGCAGACCACACACCAGCTGATTGGTGGAGAAAGAGAGAGAGTGATGAAGCCAGTAATGATATGGGGATGGTTAAGAGCCCATGATGGACAGAGGCCAGTGGACCAATTTGCACAGGATGCAGGGTTAAACCCCTACTCTCTTTTTTTTAGGCTGATGGCTTCCCTTAACAGTTTTGAGTCCCCATCAATATACTGGGGTGTTAGGACCCACACAGAACACTGCTGGTCTCATGGCAGCAACCTAGCTTTCCCATGTGGTCTCCCAGCAGGTAATGACTGGGCACACCCCTGCTTAGCTTCAGTGGGCGACCATGTGATACTTGCAGAGAGCAAGCTAGTTTTTCAATTTTAAAATAGTTAGAATTACATGCTGTTAAGATGTGTAGTTAAAGTAAATGAATAAATACAGTATTCAATGATCAGTATTAATATAAAAACAAGCAGAATATAAAATCCCTCATACATCAGAACTGTCATTGAAATAATAGGTGTATGACTAGAGCTCAAACACACCTGCTGCATGCACATGCCTGTTGGAATAATGATGCGGAGGTTGACAGACATGCTAAACTGAGGTGCCCTTCCTCATGCACTCATTTACATTGCTTCCTATGCAGCCAATACAGGCAGAAATAAAAAAAGACAAGCGCACACTTGCCAAAGAAGGGAACTGCCAATTTATTGCTAGAAGCTAGCTAAGGTTGCTGCAATACACAAACGTGTATTGCAATCATGTTACACTTTCTGTTGAGATAATACAGTATATGATAACTGTATTTAATAGGGGGATCCTGCATTATGAAATCTTGGATGTTCAGCAGTGCAGAATTGTTGCATGTAATTACATACTGGTGGCAGAAATAAAAGCATGAATAAAAGATTAAAAGGCTCTGTCCAACAACAAACCACCAGTCTCACAGAGCTGCTCCATCAACTCAGCTGTGCGGGTGTAGATGTGGTATAACTGGCTTCACATTGACCTTAAGGTGCTTGTAAGTCTGTGGCTTAATAGCATAAAACACTTCATTTAACCTTGCTGTATCAATGACATACAAAAACATGCAGTTTCAGTACTTTACCGCCACCCATATTCACCTGACACCTGCATTTCAAAAAAACAGGTAAATGTTTCTAGCAACTATGAGTAAATCAATACTATCATTTTAGATGCGTTTCTGACACCTTGGCAAAAAAAATCAATATAAATAAACAGCCATGATGAAATTAAACTAGACCTTACACCATGGAATGCTGTGTCACACCATGTTAAACGGGCTTTTTGTCCTAATCATCCATGACAGCGACATGCCAAATTTCTATTTTAAAAACAGTTTCTATTTCTGCAACGTCACAGCTGAATAAAAGCAAACTACTATGACAATCCTCACCTCAGCTGCTGATTATGTGCTTTATTCAGTGTTAAAGGGTTGGTCCAGAGTGTATTTTTAAGGTTTGGTTGTGTTTATGGGATGCAAAGCAATGCATGCTCATGCTTCATTTGTAAAAAATCACGTTATTTTTTCCTATATCTTACTTTGATTATATACATCTTCTCAGCTAACATGAAAACGACTGTCATATTTCATAGTTCCGCCAAAAGCCCGCCCTCAGGAGGCTCTGATTGGTCAGCTAACATAATGGCAGTATCACGCCTCAACTAGCACACGCTTTACCTCTGCTGTGTAAATACTGTCAGTCAGTGTAACTATAAATGACCTTTCTCAAATGCTAGCTATATCGTTTTTTACAATTCTCTGAAACATAATTAAAATTAAACTGTAAGCACTTCTCTCTTTGTGTCGTGTCCTTTGAAAGCCCAAACACAGAAGCAGAAGAAGCTCTGTGGAAATAGCAGCATTTAGATGCCATTTTAGCTTTCTCTGCTATAACAACACAGCTCCTCTGGCCACGCCCCTTCGCTGAGGGGGGTGTATGCACATAACCTGAAGGGTTTATGACATCATTAACCAGGATGTATTTTTTTGTAGTCCCCAAAATTCATTCGCTGTAGGCTTTGCTAAGCTAACTCTGTAAAAGCCAATGTCTCCTTTTGCAATGAACTTTGAGCGTATTACATTCAGAGATGTTGTTTATGTTCACAGGAGCTACATAACACAACAACTAAAGTTTAAAATATGATATTGTAGTGGACCACCCCTTTAAATGCTACCAATGTGAGTTTGATTACCATTTTACGTGACATATATTGCCATACTAAAAAGCGGAAGCAGTTACCCTTTTAAAAAATAACATATTGTTTGAAAATGAAGTTAAGAACTGTGACTAAGTCCAAACTAAGAAAAATCAGTCACTTGGGACAAGTCAGTTTCTGGGACAGACAGTCAAATTGTTTGTCGCTGGAATGTTGTCGCATAAAGTTAGAAGACACTATGTAATATTAAAATATCATGAAAAAGTTTGGCGTCATCAGCAGTTGAATAAGATAAATACATAATAATATACAGTTACAGAATTACAGAATTACAGAATAATTCCACTTTGTCTTGTTACAGTTGCATTATAGCAACTTTATAGCTGTCTATTTTTTAAAGTTTAAAGTAAAAGTTAAAAAATGAGTAGATTAAATAAGTAAATTAATTAAGTAAAAAATGTAAGGTGATTTGACTATGTTATTTGGATGCATTAAAATGTCATAATCTCCAAGTTATCTGTTTGAGAGTATTGGCTATTCAGACTGTAATTTATAAGAGACATCTAAAACTACATGCATATTATTAGCAGGTAAAAACAAATCTGAACTGACAAACGTGGTTCACCATAACTATAACATATATTGTCTAAAATTCGTTGAGTTTCCCATAAAACCGCTCCTTTAATTCGAAACAGAAAAGCAAACACAGTAACAACAGGTTAAACAAACTCAAACACTAGAGACTCTAAAAGCAAGCAGACTAAAGTCAGCACAATTCACCCCATTCAACTCAAATACCACAGGAGGATGTTAACTGACATTACCTCATATGACCAGACACACTGAGTTCCTCCAAAACGTCTGACGCAGCGTCCTATCTCCACATCTTCGTGAGTAGTGTACATTTCCCTGAGACAGGACCCAATGTGTGGCACCATCCTGCGGAGAACTTCCCGGCTGAAGATCATCCCCGGACCACCCATACAGAAGTTCTCTCCGGGCTCCAAGGCCAATTTACCCAACTCCTCTGTGGTACCAAGACCTGTCTGACCCAGATACAGCGGTTTACTACTGTTAAGAGATCGAAGGAATGACTCCAACTTCTCACCTGGAGGATGAAGGGTGATAAGACAAAATGATTAGGTTAAAAAACTACAATGGTCTTATTGCTAAAACAATTGTGTATGAACAGTTACTACTGATTAAAATTCTTAGACATGATATTAAAGGGATTGTTCACCCAAAAGTGAAAACTCTGTCATTATTTCTTCCCTCTTGCCTTGTTCCAAACCAGTTGAGTTTTTTTTCTCTACTGAACACAAATAAAGAATTTTGTATTCCATAGTAGGAAAAATTAAATGTCAAAGTTAATGGTTACAGGTTTCCAACACTCCTCAGAATATTTTCTTTTGGGTGTTCAACAGATCAAAAAAAATAAATGCTTCAAATTGGTTTTGATGTCAAGGGTAGGTAAATGATAGCAGCATTTTCATTTTTGTGTTAACTATCCCTTTAACATTAAATAATGTACATAATGTATTTATAAAGTGTAGAACAAAACGTAGCAAGTATTAAGTGGCATTGGCAGACCTGCTTCATGTAAAAAAAATAGTACAATTTATATTAAACTTCTGATTTGATGGAATTTTGCATGAAACATAGTCTTAAAAAATAATAATAAATTATTATTGTAAACCCTTTTTAATGTGGAATAAAACAACCCGGTTCAACAACTGTGTTAATACACCAATGTGTACTGTAAAATGTTTAATAGACACAAGTAATTTCTGTGACAAAAGCATGTCTGTATCCATTTCACCTCAAAAATCCAAACATTTTTTAAGTAAATGTAAATAGGGCTGTTATTATTAATTTTGTGACCTTATGTTCACTGAACTCTACTATTCTTAATAATATAATACATTTGTTATATAAATCATCATCCATCACCCTCCAAAAGAGTCATTTAACTTATTGTCAAATTGTAAAGTTGCTGGCTTTAATTCCACAAACTATCCATCAAAATATTCTTTAACACAGCAATGTCTTGTTTCATCTTTTCCTTCAAATTCTTATTCAGCTATTCACCTCTGATGTAGACATCATCATCAGCCCTCATAAACCACTCATATTTATCCAGATAATGGTCGTGCATGTACTTCAGCATCATGAAAGACTTCTTCTGAGGAGGGTAGGAATCATCCACCCCAGTCAGGGAGATGACGGGCACTGGGATTGGCAAGGACACCTTCTCAGAGCCCTCACTGGAGAAGAACTCCACTCTGCCGGGGATACTGGGGGTCCACGTCCTGTAGGCAGCCACGGCCCTGGAGGCCAGGTACTTTTGGGCTGTCATGACCCCCACATACAGAAAGCTGTTAGCTGAAGGTATAGGTCCATCACTACTGTTCCCTGTCCTGTAAAGCTCCTCTTCACCTTCATCACTGCCTTCCTGGCTGGAGAAGAGCGGCTGCAGCTGCTTGCGTCTGCCATTGGTGGATGAGGTACTGTGGGCGGTGTCTGAAACTTTAGCCTGAGCCCTGGCATTACTGTAGTATGTACAAACTGAAGACCTTCTGTTCTTTACACTGGTCTCCACAACTCTGGGGACAACCAGCCACGACGCGGCTGTGAAGCCCAGAAAAACCCCAACGATGACGCTCACCAACGGTCTTCTGGACCTGAGGGCCATCGCACAGTCAATACAGCAGATTAGTCATATACAACAATCTCCTCAAACTGATTTGGGCATACTGAAGTGAAGTGACCGACTGTGATTATCTAATATCTGCAAAGTGCGTTTGCGTGCAAGTCGCGTGACCCGAAGGTGAGTGTTGTCCCGTTATACGAGAGGTAAACATCTTTCAAATGGATCGATCACAATGTCAGTAGGTTACAATCCATTCAAACGTGGTCAATTCTCTCTTGTTCGACGCGGGAGAGTTTCTTATAATGCGTTCGGTCGCTGCCAACGGCGCGTATAATCCACATTACGCGTCATACTGTAACGTTTACAAAGTTGACGCTTCCTTTTCCACGCAATGAACGCTCGCGTTGTGCTGTACTCCCCTGAAGAAACAGTTTCTTCACCTCACTGTAAAAAAATTCTCCATTCACATAAGCCTTCTGCTCGTTAAGCTGCTTCAGTCTCCACATACTCGCCATTTTCCTCACAGTTTCACGCGAGGAAACGGAACTTTTCCTTCTCGTCTCTCAAGCATTCTAGTTTCTCCGGTTTGAGCCTCTGGGCGCACTGATGTAACGGGACAAACGCGCTCTGCCTCGTCTCAGTCGCGGGGCGGAGCAAAGCAGCTGCTCTTCCCAAACTGACGTGTGCAGGGAAATCCAAAGAAGGTACGAAATTCAGTGCTCTCGGTTGTGTTTTGATTTTGAATGTTTATAAGCAAATGTTGTGAAACAAAAGGTCTTAAAAGTCATTCCCTATTGTACTTAAGAAATCAAAGACAGTGTTTAAAGGAATAATTCACCCAAAAAATCAAATTTACTCACTACTTACTCTCCCTCAAGTGGTTCCAAACCTATATATATTTCTTTATTCTGTTAAAGATAAAAGAATATATTTTGAATAAAGCTGAAAACTTGTAACCACCGACCTTCAGGGAAAACACTATTTTCTTCAAAATATCTTCTTTTGTTTTCAACAGAATAAAAGAAACAAACAAGTTTGGAATAAGTAAAGGTTGCGTAAATGAAGACAGAATTAGAAATTTTGGGTGAACTCTCCCTTTAAGTGATGTTTTAATATTATCAATAATTTTTTAATATTATCAATTTTTAATATTATCAATAATAATTTGCTCCTGACAAACACCAAAACGTGCCATGACAAATCACACTCGGCTTAGTCAAACTATTGATAGAAGCCTATTAGAAAGGTTTTGGCAAACATATTTGGAGTTATTAACAAAGCTAATTAAATGTCATTGTGGCATTGTTAAACAATGTTAAGCATTTCACCTTGAGATGATTCATGTCATTTTTGAGGGGTTTCCAATAATGGCATAAACATAAATCAATAGAGTACACTTTTAAATTAAAGTTAACCAAGTATAACAACAA
>CAIGQQ010037750.1:861498-888058 GCA_903798035.1 Danio albolineatus | reverse complement strand
TGTGGCGACCCCGGATTAATAAAGGGACTAAGCCGAAAAGAAAATGAATGAATGAATGAATGAATAATAATAATAATAATTCTATGATTATGCACATAGTTCGTTCATTCCAGCATATGTTTTATGCAGCAGATGCCCTTCCAGCTGTAACCCAACACTGGGAAAAAACCCCGTACACACTCTTTTACACACATACACTATGACCAATTTAGCTTATTCAGTTCACATGTGCCACTTGTCTTTGGACTGTGGGGGAAACCATAGCACCTGGAGGAAACCCACGCGAACGCCAGAGAGAACATGCAAACTCCACACAGAAATGCCAATTGACCCCGTCAGAGCTCGAACCAGTGACCTTCTTGCTGTAAGGTGATTGTGCCACCCACTGTGCCACCATGACGCTGCATAGTTCATTTATTTAATAATTGTTGAAGTATACCAATTAAAATTGTTAAACAAATGAAAGATGTGCATAATTGTATAAATTAAGTAATAAACTTAATTGCTCACTTTTTTTAAAGTCAACTTGATTTATTTTTCAATGTTTACAATCAAACTCTAAGGAATATACAAAGCTGTGTGTTTCACGTGCAGTGCATGTTCATTTCAGAATGGATGACCTAAATCACTGCAGTGCCCGTGGCATCCACGCAGCAGTTAAAAAAAATGAGATTGTGCCTTTTTAAGCTATGAAATTAGATGCACAAAAGCAACTAGAGCTCAAGCTGGTAGTTATTTTAGCTGTCAGAAATAGCAGAGCAGTGGTTTGCTCAAGATAATCACTCACAGTACTCTACAGTTAACCTGACTGCTCAGCCATTCAGTGTTGCTGCTTAACAAGGTGGAGTCAAGACTTGAAGCCTGACAAGAAGCAATTCACAGAATCTCACACAGAAATAAATTACACACACCAAAAGGAATTCTGCCAAAGGGTCACTGGGTTTAAGGGGAAAAAATGAGAGAAAGAGTGAGTGTTGTGCGGGGGTAGTAGAGGTTCATACAGAGTTTTATATTCAAGCCATTTTCTAACGATTATGCACTAGCTTACAATGCAGAACACAAAAAGTTCTGATATATACTTTAAACGTGTAGTTTGTATTATGACTCCACCTAGTGTTGATTTGAGGCAATTTAAATGTCTCCTGTTATTTCCCATGGTGTTTTGAAAATATAGTTGTATGTTGTGTTTGGGTTCATTTCTTCCTCTCTCTCTTTCTGTAACCTGTAGCTCAACCAGGTGTGGAGAGGAGGAAGTCGATTGATTGCACCTGCTGCTCTTTTGCCCTGCAAGCTTAAATGCTGACCAGTTACAAAAAAGCTACATTGAAGCTTGCTTCTATGGTCTCTAGCCTGCCTGCCGTTAAAGTCTTTGTAAAGCGTTTGAAACCGCTTTCATTCTGCTTTTGAAACTTATCATTGCGTTTAAAAGCCATTGGGAGGTGGGTGCCATTTTTATTCGGAAAACTCTTTTTCTCTTGTTTAGTTAGGCAGTTAGTGTACATTTCTGTTGTTAATTTAACTTTCCTTTGTCAATTTGGACAGTTTTACTCTTATAGTAAATCTAGCTAGATTGCACTGATTTTGTTGTTTTGGCCTTTCCCCCTCCTGAAGCTTATTTTTGCTTCCCAGTTTTGTTTTTATCGTTGAACTTTTTTTTTTCTTTTTTTCTTTTTGTGCTGGATGAGAACACCAGTGTTAGCTTTTAGCCTGCTGTAAAATGAACAGACATGATGATCATACATTATTTGACGTAACAACAGAAGTTTAGCAATTATCTATTACATGCAGTGGGTGGAATGGATAAACGTTGACAGAATTAATGTATGTAACATAAAGAGGCTTTTTGCATAATGCATTTAAATGATTAGGCCAAACAACATTTTTTTTTTCAAAGGGTTGGGTAAAGTGTGTTTATTAATAATGAAGAAAAATAAACTGTAATAAGGTGTTAATGTGGTATTCATCACATTGTGGGGACCATTACAATAGTCATTGAGCAGCCAGTCATTTTTTTGACCTTGCTTGCTCTTCTTCTTCCATCCATCCTTTTTTTTTTCTTTTTCTTTTTTTCAAATTGAAACCAATTTTTTTTTCTGAAATCTCAATTTGTTTGTAATTATACAATATAATTTATTTGGTAAATAAAAACTTTGGGAATTGTTTCTTTGTACTTTTTTTTTTGTCTTATCATTTACTTTTCGGCTCAGTCCCTTTATTAATCTGGGGTCTTCACAGAAGAATGAACCACCAACTTATCCAGCATGTGTTTTACACAGCGGATGCCCTTCCAACTGCAAACCGTCACTCGGAGACATCCATACACTACGGACAATTTAGCTTACCCTATTCACCTATCCCAAATGGACTTGTGGGAGAAACCAGAGCACCTGGAGGAAACCCACGTAAACACGGGAGAACATGCAAACTCCACACAGAAATGCCAACTGACCCAGCCGAGGCTCGAACCAGCAACCTTCTTGCTGTGAGGCAACAGCACTACCTACTGTGTCACCCTTGTCAATTATCATTCATTCATTTTCCTTTAGCTTGGTTCCTTTATTTATCAGGGGTCACCACAGCGCAATGAACCGCCAACTATTTTAGCCTATGTTTTACACAGTGGAAGACCTTTCAGCTGCAACCCAGTACTGAGAAACACCTATACACTCTCACATTCAAACACATAAACTACGGCCAGTTTAGTTTATTCAGTTCACATAGCGCAAGGTTTTGGACTGTGGGGAAACCCACGCCAACATGGTGAAAACATGCAAACTCCACACAGAAATGCCAACTGACCCAGCCAGGACTCGAACCAGCAACTTTCTTGCTGGTAGGCGACAGTGCTAACCTCTGAGCTACTGTGCTGCCTTTTAAATCCTTTCAAAAACAGATTAATTAACAGATGTAGTTTAACCCAAATGCATTTTAGGCAAAATAATTGATTATACGTATACTTGATGTGAAGTGTCTGCTGTTGTTTAGCTGAACAGTCAGAATGTAGGAATGGATGACTATAGAGTACGCAGTTGGCATGGTTCCATCAGTCTCTTGATTGTTTTACCACTATTGGCACAGTAATAATGATCACAACTGCACAAACGAACAGAATGATGAATGCAAATGTTTTACAAATTTTGTTCCTCTTCATTTCAGCAGCTTTCTTCTTGAGCAGTGAGTCGTAGCCGGGAGTGTAAAGATCTTCCAGCCAAAAGCTCAGATCTCTTGGGTCTTCCTGAAAGATAAAAAAATCAAACTTGATCAGACTTCCCTTAAAGCAAAGCTTTTTTTACCCCACTTTCTCATTAATTAATAGCTCTTTTTTCAATATATGTGAAGATTAGGTTCCTGATACTAGATCCATAATAGTTTTATTACACTGTATGCATATATGATATGCGCTCACTGGCCACTTTATTAGGTACACCTGTCAAACTGCTTGTTAAACGCAAATTTCTAATCAGCCAATCACATGGCAGCAACTAAATGCTTTTAGGCGTGTAGACAGGGTCAAGACGATGTGCTGCAGTTCAAACCGAGCATCAGTATGTGGAGGAAAGGTGATTTTTAAGTGACTTTGAAAGTGGCATGTGTGTTGGTGCCAGATGGGCTGGTCTGAGTATTTCAGAAACTGCTGATCTACTAAAAAATTTTCACGCACAACCATTTCTAGGGTCTAGAATGATCTGAAAAGAGAAAATATACAGTGAGCGCCAGTTCTGTGGGCGTAAATGCATTGTTGATGCCAACTGGTTTGAGCTGATAGAAAGGTGACAGAAACTCAAATAACCACTCGTTACAACCGAGGTATGCAGAAGAGCATCTTTGAATGCACAACATGTCCAACTTTGAGGCGGATGGGCTACAGTAGCAGAAGACTACACCGGGTGCTACTCCTGTCAGCTTAAAAACGGAACCAAGGCTACAATTTGCACATGCAGGCTCACCTAAATTGGACAATAGAAGATTGGAATGTTGGAATGTTGCTTCGTCTGAGTCTCGATTTATGCTGTGACGTTTGATTTGTAGGGTCAGAATTTGGCATCAACAACATGAAAGCATGAATCCATCCTGCTTTGTATCAACAGTTCAGGCTGGTGGTGGTGATGCAATGGTGTGTGGAATATTTTCTTGGCACACTTTGGGCCTATAAACACTATAATTAACACTATTATTGTTAAGAAGGACACTCTTAGTATTAAACTATCAACATTGAGAGTGTAGTGTTAACATATTTACTTTATACAAATATGGAAAGGGTGTGGAAAACATAGTGTTAACACCAGCAGTATTTTTTTAACACTATGCAAGTATAAAAAAATAACTCAATGCCAGTTGTAAATTTAACTCTATTTAGTGTGGACCTATATAAACACTGAATAAGGGTTCATTTTCACGCTTTGAGAGTGAAATTAAACATTTTCAGGTAATCTAATGGAACATGCTACAAATTATATTTCACACCATGTGCCCCTTTGTCATTCAGTTGTTTATTTGTCTCTATTTACTTATAATATACCTTCATATAGTCTGCCAGCTGGCCGTGTGAAGTGTGTCTATCATAGTCCTGAATGGTCCAGGAGGGTTTGCTCTTGTTCTCTTCAGCCTGAACGATGTTGATGTGAGAATAGAGAGGGTTCTGCTTGATCTTCGGTTTTAGAGTTTGAGGAGTGATGTGTTTCTCCAGCTCTTTGTCTTCAAACATATGACTGTCTCCTGAAGCCTTTCCTTCATTTCCTCTCTCCCTGCCCTACACAACAAAACACAACACACAACGAGGAATCCTCATGTCAGCGGGACAAAATCAATACAGTCATGCTGTGCAACACCACTCTGTCGAATGCTGTAATCACAGAAAAATGGAAATGTATTGCTGAAAGTACATTCATTCCTGTCTGAAGCTCTCACGTCATGGTCGCAGTCTAATTACACACACACACACAGACACACATAACAAGACTCTGGTGACATTTTCACAAAGTACACCAGTTCAGAAATTAAATCAGTGCCTTCAAAAGGTTAATGTTCAATCATGTTTGAAACAAATTAAATATTCCCTCTACACAGTCCTGGAGGGCCACTTTTTGTATTGTAGCTTTGACACTAATTAAACACACCTGGACAATTTAATGAGTGTCTTTAGTATTACTAGAAAATTCCAGACTGTTGTGTTTGTACTGCTCAAGTCTTCAGGATAATGTCCTTCCAAATGCAGGACTAGACATCCCTGATATGATTATACACACAAAACATGAGCATTTGATTTTAGCATATCATTTTTAAATGTGTAGCCATTAGAGACTACGAAAGTGATTACTATGTTAGCGTCATTTCTATAATTTAAATTTGAATGTATACCCTAACTTTCAAAATGACAATGACTGATTGAAAAGAAAAGGAAAACTTTTGAACAACCAGGTTCAACAGCAAATCTACTGACAAAATTATTTGTCTTGACGCTTCCGAATGCACTTTTATAAGTTTAAAAGGATTTTTATTTGTCCTGTGCATTTAATTTGAATTCTGTGCTCAACAAAGGTCCTCTAGGTCAGGGGTTCCCAAACTTTCCAGCTCACAACATCCAAAACGACAATTCCAGAGTTATGTGACCCCCACTATCCTCGTAAATGGTTATAAACATACAAACTTCGCACACAACAGTGCACACACAACAGTAGGAACTTTAAACAAGCTTACTGACAACACAAAAAAGTGCAACAGCTTAACAACTATATTTTTATAGTGATTAAAATGTTTAATTTAATATTAATCTCACTTAATAAGAATGGTGAGCACAATGTTTACAGCACAAGACTATTCTTGATTTAATTTTGGAGGCCGCCACTTGGAGATCGTCCTCTATGTTCAGTCTTGGCCTTTATTTTCAATGTATGTGAGTGCTGTAAAGGTGTTAAAGTTTAATATTGTGCTGTAAAATCATACTGCAAACTAACACTACTGCTGTGTCATTAATCTAGCGTAACAACCCCAGGGGTCACAATCCAGTGGAAAAAAAATTGAAAGGCTATTTTGATATAACTATTAAATACTATTTTCATCTTTTGTAGGTTATGGATAAAATATAATAATTCTAATAGTTTAATAACATTTATGGTATTTTTGGAAATCACCAACTGACTCGCCAACAATGTCTCGTGGCCCCCCCAGGGGATCTCGACCCCAACTTTGGGAATCACTGTTTTAGGTTATGCACTTTCTTTGTTTCCTACTAACTTTTGCACATTTTCAAATATCCTCTACACGTCGGCATCCCTTTCCGGCAGAGACAGAATGATTTCGAGATCCATGTTGTCACACTACTGCAAATTGAGAGGGAGCCATTCAAAACTTTACAAAAGCTGGCATTTAGTGGTGCTCAAGAAGAAAACAATGCATTTGTTAACATCTGAAGAGTAAATGCTTGCAGGCGTTGTGTTATGTTAAGGTTTAGGGTTGGTTGAATGATGTGTGGCGACAAAGCTAGTTACTTACAGTCTGTAGAATGGCTGTATAGTAAAGTAAATAAAGTTTACTGCCCTTCAGAATCTAATAGCTCCTTGTTTTCCAGAGGTCAAAATAAGTCCAATTTATACTATCATCCAGTTTAAATGTTTACACACAGGTTCTTAATCCATTGTGTTGCCATATTGAGCATCAGTGATCTTTTTAATAAAAATTCTGTCTGTGTTATCCATTTTTAAAAGATGTAAGATAAGTCTTTAGTGTTTCCAGAATGTGTTTCAGCTCAAAATACCCATCAGATTTTTTTTCATACAATGTAGAATAGGCCTATTTAGGACTCGGAGCAAAGCTGTTTTTGTAGCCTGAGTCCTTAAATGCAAATGAGCTGGTTCTCCTCGCCCACCTTTCCCACATACCTGTCTGTTTCCCCAGCATTATGTCAGATAAACAGCAGTTAGTGACACAGTCAGACATGGATGAAGCAGAAATCCAGCTCATTAGTCAAAAATACCACTTTACTCTTATTTACTCCCAGGGCCATTTATATCGAAGCTGATATTTAGCCACACCATGTTGGTGATTCATAACATCAAATTTTAATGAGGTGGGTTGTTATCCCAATGCTCAACCACCAACCTGGAGTACCCGGGCATACACACATACCCTACAGACAATTTAGCTTACTCAATTCTCTATAGCCCATGTCTTTGGACCTGTGGGGAAAACCAGAGCACCTGGAGGAAACCCACATCAAACTTCACACAGAAATGCCAACTGACCTTCTTACTGTGATGCAACAGTGCTACCCACTGCACCACCATGTATTTGTAGCGCACATTTAACTTTGCAGTGTTTTTGCAATATATACTGCTATATCCATTATGCTACTGTACAAAATAAAACAGATTAATCACAAACCAAAACTACCGTGACCTCTTTTATACTAGTACTGACACTATGCGGATGTGGTGATTCCAGCCGTTACGAATTACATAACGATTTTACACTCTTTTCTTTATTACAAACTATTTAATAAACAATTCAAACATGTAAAACACATTCTTGTGGAGCTGATCACAGAGAGTTGAACAGATCTTTTAATCCCAGTTTCTTTGCAATCCCTGTTCCGTGGACATTTTTGTAAGCATTACTACGGAGCACATGTTAATACAAGCCGGTCAATCAATTCGGTGGGCAGGGGAAACAAGGATATTAAGAAAAGAGAGTTGTGTTTATGGCACTCCAATATGACAGGACACACTATACACACAGTTCTGTCCAAACAGCTAGCATAAGTCTATATTGCATCATAGGTGCTCTTTAAATATTGTGGACAACTGTTGTTAAAATCAATGTTCTGTCCTGTATTTGGTGAATTAAATTCTTCTTTTGAGGACTACTTTCATTAATAGTAGTCCAAGGTATTGAGATTGGTATTTAGTTTGAGCATTCCAAAATCAAATGATTAATTACTTTTTAAACCATGTATTTGGTTATAGTGAAATACATTTCAAAAGTAAACATTCCTATCCTGACTTATAAACATTATATGACTTTTTCAAATATTAAGCAAGCACAAGGTTCACGAATGCAATCATGAGGAACTCCATAAGAGAGATGCTGAAGATACAAAAGGCAGATACAAGATGTCCATTTTACTCAATGGACATCTTTGAAACACCTCTCAGTCAATTACTTTTTTTTTCTAAAACCTAATTATACATTAGGACTTGAAATGTTGCGTTGTCATGTATTTTGTTTTAGGCATAAGTGAGGAAAAGTGCTGGTTGTTTTTAGCTGCATTGTACTTTAATGGTATGCCATGCAAATTGAACATGCTCTGATGGTTGTGTTGGTTACCCCATTATTTCTAGTTAGTTACAGCATAAATAAAATCTTGACTGTATATAAATCAAAGTGGTGCTTGTTCTATTGTTTCTCCAAACCTTTTATACTGTTCTCTTCTACATTAATAAAATACTAAAGACATTTTCATACTTAAGTGTTTGTAGACCGCATAGTAAACAGTATTAGGTCACACTTTATTTTGATGGTCCGTTTGTTAAATGCAATTATATTGCAACTAATTCTCATTAGATTATACGTAGACTGTTAGGTTGGGGTTAGGGGTAGGGTTAGTGTAAGTTGACATGTACTTGCAAAGTTTCTTCATTCATTCATTCATTTTCTTGTCGGCTTAGTCCCTTTATTAATCAGGGGTCGCCACAGCGGAATCAACCGCCAACTTATCCAGCATATTTTTTACGCAGCGGATGCCCTTCCAGCCGCAACCCATCTCTGGGAAACATCCATACACACACATTCACACTCATACACTACGGACAATTTAGCCTAGCCAATTCACCTGTATCACATGTCTTTGGACTTGTGGGGGAAACCGGAGCACCCGGAGGAAACCCACGCAACCACGGGGAGAACATGCAAACTCCACACAGAAATGCTAACTGACCCAGCCGGGGCTCAAACCAGTGACCTTCTTGCTGTGAGGCGACCGTGCTACTCACTTCGCCACCGTGGCGCTGCAAAGTTTCTTATAGTCAGTTAAATGTCTGTTGATTGTCAGTATTTATAGATATTAAGTAGACAGTCTACTAATACTCAAATGGACCATCACAATAAAGTGGTTCCCAGTATTATACTTTTATATATTATAGTATTTTTAATACTAGTTATATAGTTATTGGATGCTATATAAGCATAAAGGTAGTGTTAACTATGGTTAACTAATAATCTGTAGAAAATACTATAGTATACTTTAGAATTTACTACAGTAAAGTGTGGTGTATTGTAGTACATCATACTCTATACCAGGGCTATTCAATTAGTTTGTTATGGGGGCCAGTTCAGAAAAGCATCTCAAATGAGGGGCCGGAGAAATATGACTTGCAATATAAGTGATGACACAACAGCAATATAAGAGCCCATATGCTGTATTTTTGCTCATTAAGACATCCACATTGGCTTTTTCTATATTTAAATTTTAATATGTTGTCATTTGAAACTAAAAAACATCACGGCATGGTACAGTATATGTAGCTTTGTTTACAAACATATTCAAATGTTGTATTTCGAAGCCCAACAAAAGCAGTGTATTGCTTAAGTAGGCTTCTTCTACATTCAGACACATTCAAATGTTATGTTTTAAACTAAGTAACAATTAGCGATGCAACGTTATAGTTTTTAATTGTATGACTATAGTCTGAAGAATAATCAGGGTTTCATAGTTATTATGCATTTATTAAATTCAAAACACAACTAGTTTGGAAAATCACAAGAAAACTGCTTATATTTTAAAGTGTTGTTTATTACTGCTCAGTAACCAAATACACAAACTATTAATAAAAAACAAACAATAGTCCATTTCTCACTTTGGACTTAAAAATAAATGAAAACGTTTTTGATGTATACATGAATGATAATTTTACAATCAAAATAAATGGCAGAACAATGAATAAATGAATAAAAATAAGAATAAATAAAAAAAATTATTTGTCTTATGTTAATTTAAGCTATATATTAGCTATAAGAATTTAAATGAACTGCTATTATTATCTGCGTTCATTTGTAATATTTCGTCCAACATATCTTTTGTTTACATTTCATTGAAAGCCACGCACAACTCTCACCACTACAGCATGAGATAATTTGTACTGTGGGTGCCTGGAGGGCGCGAGTGCATCGGTCCCCTCTACGAGCCGTACGCGCACCGCTCCCAATATGCGCATGTCTCCATTGGAAATAATGAACTTGCATGCACTAAAGATGTGATATGTGAATGGCCTGCTGCTATAGTCAATCGAATGTGCGTGCGTATTATCTTCTTTATAAGTTCGGTGTTGAGAAGCCTTTACGATTAATTAACTGTAATGAATTAAAATACGGTTAATAGACAAATCGGCAATTCATTGCATCCCTATTAACAATATCAGTGCATTATACAAAAGGCCTTTTCTAAAAAAACATATCCAAATGTTTTCAGCTGCCCACGCCACTCGTTTATAATGTCACTTGACTTACTCTTTGCAAAGCCTTCAACTGCAGCTTGTGCTGTATTTAACAGATGCACGTCACTTCATAACTATGGCGACCATTTTTCGACTGAACTAAATTTATTTTGGATGTCTTGGTCACACTATTTGGAGGGGTGGAAGAAATTGCCTCGGGGGCTGGGTTCAGGCCGCAAGTCACCAATTGAATAGCCCTGCTCTATACCCTATATCAGAATCAGTTTTCAGAATCAGAATCAGTTTTATTGCCAAGTGTGCTTCACACACACAAGGAATTTGCTTTGGCTACAGAAGCTTCCAGTGTACATAAAGTGACAAGTGACAACACAGAATAAATATTATAAAAGACAATAGACATTAAGCAGAGATGCAGTCCAACAATCTGGATGTTGAAATGTATGTACAGATTTGTTATAAATATACAGGTTAAAAGGTGCTGTGTGCAAAAGAGTAAGTATTGCATTATATATTGTTATAAGGTGCTGTGTACAAATGTGTAAGGAAAAGTATTGCATTGTATATTATTATTAGGTGCTGTGTACAAGTGCGTGTGAGAAAGTATTGCACATTTCTTGCACAATAGGAGAAATATTAACTGTTCATGAGGTAGATGGCCTGAGGAAAGAAACTTTTCCTGTGTCTGGCAGTTTTTGTGCTCGGTGTTCTGTAGCGCCGGCCAGACGGTAACAGTTCAAACAGGAAGTGTGCTGGGTGCGAGGCGTCCAGGGTGATTTTGCGAGCCCTTTTACTCACTGTGGAAGAGTACAGTTCTTGAAGTGTAGGAAGGGTAGTGCCAGTTATTCGTTCAGCAGTCCGGACTATTCGGTGTAGTCTACGGAGGTCAGATTTGGCTGCTGAGGCGAACCAGACGGTGATTGAAGTGCAGAGGATGGACTGGATGACAGCTGAGTAAAACTGCACGAGCAGCTCCTGTGGCAGGTTGAACTTCCTCAGCTAATGAAGGAAGTACAGTCTCTGCTGGGCTTTTTTCACAATAGAGTCTATGTGAGTGTCCAACTTCAGATCCTGAGAGATGGTGGTGCCCAGGAACCTGAATGACTCCACTGCAGCCACAGTGCTGTCCATGATGGTGAGCGGGGGGAGTGCAGGGGGGTTTCTCCTGAAGTCCACTATCATCTCCACCGTTTTGAGCGTGTTCAGCTCCGGATTGTTGTAACTGCACCATAAAGCGTAGGTGTTTGTGTGTTATAAACGGTGGATAAACGAGGAAAACTCCCGCGGCGAGTAGAACGGCTTGCAGTTAATGAAAAGCACTTCCACGTCAGGACAGCACATCTTCTTTAACACAGTTACATCCGTACACCACCTCCTGTTGATGTAAAAGCATGTCCCTCCACCGCGCGTTTTCCCCGTTGCCTCCGTGTCGCGATCTGCTCTGTACAGCTGAAAGTCCGGTAGTTGTAGTGCGCTGTCCGGAATGGCTTAGTTTAGCCAGGTTTCTGTGAAGCACAGCGCAGCAGAGTTGTTAAAGTCCTTATTTATGCGTGTGAGCAGAAGTAATTCCTCCATTTTGTTGGGAAGAGAGCGTAGATTCGCGAGATGTATGCTAGGAAGCGGCATTCTGAAACCGCGCAGTCTGTTTTTGATGAGCGCGCCGGCTCGCTTTTCCCGCCTGCGCGTCTTGTAGCGTTTCCATAGAGACGCAGCGCCGCCGAGGACAACGCTCTGCAAAACGCCGGAGAAGTCAAGAACCGGCTGGTGATCAATTGGTGTGCACTGCAGAATGTTCAGCAGCTCATCCCTGGTATAACTGATCATGTTGGATGAACACAAAACAGGAAAAACAAACAAAAACATTGCAACAGCTGGGGAGCTTCGCACCGAGGCTGCCATTCTCGGCGCCTTCCGCCTACTACTATATAGTAGTTGTCTAATTCTACAGTATTGGGTTATATGTTTTTATTAACCTACTATAGTTGTTGTGTTACCATGTTGGCTATAGAATTACAAAAGCAGATTAATTCAAGCACTTTACAATAGTATTGATCAAAAACATTATAGTAGGCTATTTGCTATGAATTACTATAGTATTTTTTATCTTGGCTTGACAGCATTAACTTATGAACACTATTATCGCAAAAAAAAAAAGCTAAACTCAGTTTGCTTATGATATCATTTGCTTGCTGTAATCTAAACGTACAGCACATTTCCAGAAAACATTTTTTTCCTCACAAAGCAGTTCTCACGTACTCCCTCCCTGTGGCAGCCTGAGTCTGTACGCTAACAGAGTTTTACCTGTGAGTACATCCTGTTGTGCCACTGCCGTTGGCGAGACAATGCAGCGCCAATCTGAAACATTCCATGTGTAGCCGGCAACATTCCTACATCCAGCTGCAGGAATTTCTCTGGATGATTGTTGTTCGGCAGGACGGCTATGTCCATTTTGTGACTTGCGTAAGGCTGAAATGAGCCTTACTGACTCTGATCTCATTGTGAGAGTTTAATTATTCATAATGTAACTCTACCTGATACCTACTAGTGACCACACCTACACCTACAGACTACACTACCTGACAAAAGTCTTGTCGCCTATCCAAGTTTTAGGAACAACAAATAATAACTTCTAGTTGATCATTTGGTATTAGAAGTGGCTTATATGAAAGGCAAAGGCCTCTAGATTACGCTTATTTTACCTAAATAAAATATGATCATGCCTTGATTTTAAATTAGGACAGTGTGGTCTGACTTTGCTGAGACAAAAGTTTTGTCACTTAACAGAAATAATGTACAACCATGTGTACTGTGTCATGTTAATTGTGATTGTCATAGCACATTGTTTTGATTTGTTCTTATTTGTAGGTTGCTTTGGATAAAAGCAGCTACTGAATGATTTACATGTACAGTTTTTATTTAGTATTAAGTGGAATGAGGAATACCAAAATAATTCACAGAGCATCACATCATAAGCAATTATTACGAGGAGTGCTAGTAAGAAGTTTCAGACATTGTTTAGAATAGTACAAACTGAAACAAAGGGAAAAGTGAAAGTATAGACATTTTTAAGGTATTAAAAATCGTGGATGAGGCTGGGAAGATTCATTATGAGTATATTAAAGCTTCTGGAAAGTGTCTTTGTAGTTTGTGTCTCTGTGATAGTTACCTCATCATTAACAGACTTGGTATCTGGAGGGTACCCATACGAGAAAGTAGGATTGTGAGGCAGTTCTATGAAAGTATTAATGTCTTGAATGATTAAATGTAAGCAAAAAAAAAGTGGCACTTTTAGTGGTGGAGGAAATAAAGTAGGGTGAAAGAAATGAATCTATTAATTAACCTTGAGTCACTAGAGGCACAGACCAAAAAGTATATACAAACATATATTGTGTATTGTACTCACCCTATACTCCCACTTCCACACCCATTCTTCCTATGAATACAAACAAGGATGGCTAATAATACAGCTTTCCATATCACACATTTAAATGTGCACCTGAATATTAACACTCCAAAAAGCACATTCAGTCATCATAGTGATAATACATAACCATGGGTGAATCTGTATCAATATATGAAGTGAAACAATCCTCATTAAAAAGTTTTAGTTGCAAGCATTACATTTTTTTCATTTTAATCGAAAATTACTTATATAAGATTCTCTAATGACTTGAATTAAACACATACGGATCAAAATGTATGATAAATATCTGAACATTTAATATGTTAAAATGCAAAGAGACTTATTTAACCGTCAGACCCGAATTATGTTCCAAGTTTCTGAAAAATGGAAAAGTTTTTTTTGACCATTTCAATGGACATCAGGTCAGGACAGTTGAACATCCCAACCATTATACCAACATCAAATAAAACCATTGCTGGTATAATCTTGACATTTATTTTCAAAATCACAAACATTAAGATTGTAACATTTTACTTTTATTTTGAGGTTTTTGTTGTACCTTTATCTTCATCTTCCGCATCACTCCGTCCACATCTGAGATATTTTCATCTGCTATATGCTCAAGAACTTCAAGACTGTTTCAGTAATGAATTAGTACATCGATATACAGTACACTCACTGGCCACTTTATTACATACTGTTGGGAAAAAAAAGAATATATTCTTTATTATTTTTGTATATTTTTTTGTTCATTACACAATTGTATTGGTATTGCTTGAAGTAAAATATTAGCTGAACGTCTTCTGTTGAGTCTGATAAGTTTGCATATTAATGAGGCATTTTTGCAGAACCTGCCATGGAAAGATCACACTTAAAGGTGTGAAAACAGAATGTACAGAGCATGCCTGATCTGATAACAATGTCAGCATACGTGCGCACAGAAGTTTGCAGATAGAGGAAGTATGATTGTTTGTGGCCAATGGAGGACTGGAGAATGATTTACAAGTGACGAATTTCACTAAACTCCACCTGTTGATATCATCTGCCTATAAAAGTTGGAGTCAGAAAATGAACTTGGTTGCGCACCTCCTGAATGTAACTTTGCATTGCATTGAGGATAACAGAATTCTGAAATTGAATCGAATTATTCATTTGTATCCAATAAATTGTTATGATGTTTGGCATTGAAGAAAAACCTCTCCTGACCTTTTTTATTGAACACGCATGGAATTGGTTTAATATTCCAACAGTACACCTGTCCATTTGCTCATTATTGCAATTTTCTAATCAGCCAATCATATGGCAGCGACTCAATGCATTTAGGCTTGTAGACATGGTCAAGGTGATGTGCTCTGAATGTGGCATGGTTGTTGGTGCCAGACAGGCTGGTCTGAGTATTTCAGAAACTGATGATCTACTGGGATTTTCACTCACAACCATCTCAAGGCTTTACAAAGAATGGTCTGAAAAAGAGAAAATATCCAGTGTGGGCACAAATGCCTTGTTGATGCCAGAGGTCAGAATAGAATGGCCAGACTGGTTGGAGCTATTTGAAAGGCAACAGTAACTCACTCTTTACAACAGAGCTATGCAGAAAAGCATCTCTGAATGCACAACACATCCAACCTTAAGGCTGATGGGCTACAGCAGCAGAAGACCACACCAGGTGTGAACAGGAAACTGAGGCTACAATTCACACAGGCTCACCAAAATTGGACAATATAAGATTGCAAAAAAACGTTGTCTGGTCTGGTGAATCTTAATTTTTGCTGCGACATTCAAATGGTAGGGTGACAATTTTGTTGTCAACAACATGAAAGTATGGTTCCAGTCTGCCTTGTACTTCCAGCAGGATAACACAGGCTTTTGTTATAAAGCGCAAATCATCTCAGACTGGTTTCTTGAACATGACAATGAGTTGTACTCAAATGGCCTCCACATTCACCATATGTCAATCCAATAGAGCACCTTTGGCATGTGGTGGAACAAGAGATTCGCATCATAGATATGCAGCCGACAAATCTGCAGCAACTGCGTGATGCTATCATGTCGATATGGAACAAAATCTCTGAGGAATATTTCCAGCACCTTGTTGAATCTATGTCACAAAGGATTAAGGTTGTTCTGAAGGCAAAAGGGGGTCCAACCCGGTACTAGTAAGGAGTACCTAATAAAGTGGCAGGTGAGTGTAGTTTTTTTAATATATAAAAAGTTGGTATCGCTGTCTTTTACGACCCGCAAAATACCGCGTAAGTACAGTGAAATAATGGTGTACTTTTCTGTATGTATAGTACAAGTATAATGAATGTACATGTAGGTATAATGGAACAAACTATAATGCTTGGGTAATAAGGGGGTTACAACCAGATATGCAACACGCAAAGTACCGCGTAAGTATATTGATTTTACAGTGTACTTTTCTATAAAGTGCAAAGGAACAAACGGGTAATGTTTGAGTAATAAGGGGGTAACAACCAGATATGTAATGCTTGGGTAATAAGGGGATTACAAACAGATATGCAACACGCAAAGTATCATGTAAGTATATTGATTTTACAGTGTACTTTTCTATAAAGTGCAAAGGAACAACCCATAATGTTTGCTTAATAAGGGGGTAACAATAGGATATTCAACACGCAAAGGACCACGTAAGTATATTGCATTTCTTTAAATGTTGTACAGTATACATATAAAGAGTGACAACCTAATGCAACCTGCAAACACCTGCGTGCAAACACCCTTATTCAGTGCTTGGGTTTTATATGGGGTGTTTAGTAAATAAAAGGTTTACCCTTTTAAAACTACGGGGAACAAGGAGGGAACAATGCTTCACTTTATTTTACAACCCGTAAATGCTGTATTTACCCTTTAACTACAGGGAACAAGGAGAGAACAAGGAACAACAATGCTTCGCTTTAATTTACAACCCGCAAATGCTGTATTTACCCTATATCTACAGGGATCAAGAAGGGAAAAAGCTGGATTTCAACGCACAAGTGTTTATTTGAACAGTAAGAACAGAGAAAACTACATCAGCACTTTTAATTGATTGAAGGCCAAATTGCACAAATGAAAAATATTTATATTTAATTGCAGATTTAAAATACATACAATATACAATACGGGTTGTAAACCTTTTATTTAATAACACCCCATATAAAACCCAAGCACTGAATAAGGGTACTATTATTAATGTACTTACGCAGGTGTTTGCAGGTTGCATTAGGTTGTTACCACCCTTGCATCATTCTTTATATGTATACAACATTTAAAGAAAAGTACACCATGAATGCAATATACTTACGTGGTCCTTTGGTTGTTGAATATCTTATTGTTACCCCCTTATTAAGCAAACATTATGGTTTGTTCCTTTGCACTTTATAGTGTTGCATATCTGGTTGTAACCCCCTTATTACCCTAGCATTACATATCTGGTTGTTACCCCCTTATTACCCAAGCATTACAGTTTGTTCCCTTATACCTACATGTACATTCATTATACTTATACTATACGTACAGAAAAGTACACCATTATTTCACTGTACTTACGTGGTACTTTGCGGGTCGCAAAAGAAAGCGTTACCAAAAAGTTCAATCAGCATTACAGCAGATGTAATTTTAGTAATAGATTCTGAACCCATTGCACATCCCAGAGGACAGACATATTTGAAGAAATCCTGATTAAAGCTTGCAATGTTACCAAGGAATTTTATTCTTTAATTAGTAAGTTTAATCCCTCTTTTTTTACATATACAATCTATGAAATATTGGCAAACATATCAATAAATCTTAATAAAAACATTTAAAATGTGGCTTATGTCTGTGTCTGGAGTAAAGTGATTACAAAATTACAACCTGCCAAGCCTTACAGCCATTCGATTGGATGACAACCATTCACTTTATTGGACTGCAGGCTTAAGTGCTAATTTAAGAGATGAGTTTTCAGCTGTCTCTTGAATAGTGTCAGGCATTCAACATTTTGGATAGCAACATAAGGTTTTTACCTTAGGTTTTTGGAGAAGACGTAGACTCATAAAAGCAAGTGGAATTAGAGCATTCCAATGTTTTGTTTGCAAACAATAATACTCAGTCAAAATGTTGGTCTCTTAGGTTTTTTTTCACTAAATATCTGTCTTCAATACAGAACTGAAGACATAACAGCTAGAGGTTAAATTTCTCTGAATGACTGCATTACATAAGAGTTAAATCTGCCTCAAAAGGGCACCCCAGAGAGAGAAAACCACAATTGTAATACTGGGTTATTACAAACTAAAGTGCTCAAATATGGCCACTTCAAAAGACCTCTTGTCACCAAGGAATTGAAAGGGTGCAATTGAAAAGCACTTTTCATACCTTTTTTTGATTGATGATTTTGTGGTTTATTTATAAACTAATTTCGAAAGGATCACGTGCTTATGATTTATTGCAGCTGGTCCCGAATTGTCCAATTCATGATTCACCAAACAGACGATTCCTAAGGCACTATAAATACCCTAAGTTCCGTATCACAGCCATCTTTGTTTTGAAGAATCCCCCCTTCCACCCCTACTTCTCCTCCTTTCCTAGATGGGTGGCATGGTGGCCCAGTGGTTAGCCCTGTTGCCTCACAGCAAGAATGTCACTGGTTCAAGTCTTTACCAAGCCAGTCGACGTTTCTGTGCAGAGTTTATACGTTCTCCCCATGCTCACGTGGGTTTCCCCGGGTTCCCCGTTTTCCTCTCACCGTCCAAAAACATGCAACTTAAGTTAATTGACTAATCCAAATCGACACCACAGACGTGCTCCTAGTAAGTAATTATCTCTTAAGAGCAATCACTATCTGTTCATTAGCTACTACAGCAGGGGAGTTCTGGAGATCTACCTGTGCTCAAACTCCCCTCTCCCCTTGCAAACGGGAGGGAGCCCCGGGCTCGAGGATATTATGAGCTCCATTCCTGACCGATCGCTAAAGAACAACAGATGTCTTAAACTACAAATCCTGTTATACACCACACACACACACCTGTTTCTGGAACTCTTACTTACATGCACACAGCTGTAGCGTTTCATGGACTGATTATTTACAGTTTCATGGACTGATTATGGACTGATAACTACTTATTTACAACACAAATGCTAGCTCAGTATGGAGTCGTTAAAGTTGAGGTTATTTGTTGAGGTAATGTTTGTATGCTTGGCCTAATATTTCTTTGTTTTTTCCTATTTGTATTTTGACCACAGCATTTTTATATCATTGATCCTGTTTATTTTGACCATTGCATGTTCTTGACTTCGTTCCTGGATTGTCCTTTTTATACTAGCCTCACCTGTTTTTGATCTTGTTTGTCTGCACAAGTATTATTAAACTGCGATTGGATCTTTACCCCTGTTATACCTCGCCTTGATCCCCCGCAAGTGACAAAAATAAGTTAAAAAATTACTTCAAAAACAGGATTTATTTCAATGGTTTTTCAGTTGATTGTCAAAGGCATGTAGCTGGCTCCACTGATGTTACTAATATTCATCTTTCAATTCATCTTTATTTGTATAGCGCTTTTACAATGTAGATCCTATTCCATTTTTTTTCTTTTTGCACTTTGCATACATTTTCTGCATTATCCATAAAGCCTTCAACTCTGCTGCTAAGGACTAAGTTTATTTCCATCTTGCTTCATCATGGCTGCCTCTGTATTTTCAAGATATCCTTAAGTGTTTGATTATTTGCTTCAAGTATGTTTGATTAGAGTTAAGCTAAACTTTAGCTTTTTTCCCAGGAGCAAGTTTGAAGACCAGACCTCCAGAACACTCTAAGAAGCACAATTGTTGATCGTGACCAATGAATTAGCACCATCTTGTGGTGTTTGTAGTTTGTTCAAAAGACAATAGCTGCATTCAAAATCACAACCACTAGAAAAGTACATCCAATTTAGTGTTATTGTGTGCATGCGATTTAAGACGCACCCAAAATTCCTGATTGTTTCTCATATTGATCCTGGTGAGAATGGACTCAGTACTCCTGAGTCCTGCTTAACATTAGAGCTGGAATGAGACGAGAGAACCCAGCAAGCATTTTTTGGTCTAAAAGACGTCTAAACATAGCCTAGACGTCTAGGCTAAATCACGGCTAAATTTGGGCTGTCAGTGAAAATTTAATAGACGTCTAACCATAGCCCAAAATTAGACGTCTTAATTTAGATGTCTAATAGACGACTACATATATCCGTCTAATAGACGGTGAATTTTGGTCTAGGCTAAATCACGGCTAAATTTGGGCTGTCAGTGAAAATCTAATAGACGTCTAACCATAGCCCAAGATTAGACTAGTCTTCATTTAGACACCTATACAACGACTACATATATCCGTCTAATAGCCTGTGAATTTTGGTCTAGGCTAAAACAAGGCTAAATTTGGGCTGTCAGTGAAAATCTAATAGACGTCTAACCATAGCCCAAGCCTAAACAGTTCATCCAAATATCAGCTAATGAATGACTGTTTAAACAACAAAAATACACAAATACATATCAACATTTTTGATTAACAGGTTCTCAAAAAGGCAATCCATTCAAACTAATTAAACACAAGCTTTTATTAATAAAAGCAACATAATAATAAAAACATTAAATACAAAATAAATATCAAATTTCAGTTATGACAAAACAAACAAGATAAAAAGATTTTTTTTTCACGGAAGATATTTTGAAGAAAGCTGAAAACCTGTAAAAAACATACAATGGAGATCAATGGTTACAGGTATTCGGCTTTCTTCAAAATATCTTGTGTTCAACGAAAGAAAAAACCTCAAAGGCTGTTCTTTTTGCTTTATGTGCACTCAAAATTATTATTGTAGCTTGATAATATTCTGATTGAACAATTGAAATAATGTGGTCTGTTTTGAGGATGTTTTAAGTATTTATCTGGACTTTAAACAAGTTGGGACCATTTCTGTCTATAGAGAATGAGAGAGCTCTCAGATTTCACTAAAGTATCTTAATTTATACTCCAAAGACAAATCAATGTTTGGAACGACATGAATAATTAAACGTAAAAAAAAATTCTGGTTGAACAAACCCTTTAAGTGTACATGTCATGAACCCAAAAAGTCCATCCAATCAATGTGACACTCAGCAGGTTCTGCAGAACTTCTACACTAACATCTGTGGGTCTGTCCTCAGGACCAGCATCCTCAGCCCAAATGAGATTCAGCCTCTGCACTTTCAGTCCTGGAAAAAAAGGAAAAAATACTGAGATGTGTTCTAAACTCAGTCTTGTGACTGTGAGTTTTACAAATAAATTTATGAAAGGAGGGCAGGTTGAAACACTTACCACATACTCTTTTACAAGTCTTCATTGAGGTAGAAGCACAGACTCTTCAAACGAGGCAGGTCTTCAGGACACAATCAGGCTTGATGGTTAAAAACAAAAAATAACATTAGTCACAGGTTTACAGCATAAAGCTGATTACTTATTTACACATTTACTATTTTAATTCAATTATTTATTCCATTATTTTAACTATTTTAGTATTAATGTGTTATTTTCAAAGTTTTTTATTGTCAACAGCAGTTATATGGATAATGCATAAAAATTGTTTAAAATTTCCATTCTGTGTGTTTGATGGGACTCGAAAGCTTCTTCCAGCTTGTGAATGTACATGGGCAATCTGCATATGGACAGGGAAACCAGCAAATGTGGCCATAGTGTAAATGTTTTAGTCTAAAATGTTTAAGCAACTCATACCTGCTAGACTGCTCATTTCACATAGCCACACTCAAATATCTGTGGAGAAAAACAAATAGTTAACAAATATAAGAGAAGCATTATAATAATTATTCACAGTTTACTTTATACTTGATTTTACTGTGACAAGTCAAAATAGTTACTAATATTACAAAAAAAATGTTTTCCATAAAATAGTAAAATGTATTTATTAAATCTAAATCAATAACACTGTAACAGCATTTATAGTAAAGGATTACAGGAGGCTGTCTTGTCAAATAATGCTTCAATTAGTTTTCTGTACAAATGACCCTTACCTAAAACAGAATTAAATCGGTGTTTGTGTTTAAAATTAGTCTCTTTTGTTATGAAATCACAATCTAACACTTCTCTTAAAAGCTAAAACTGCAGAAGTTTCACCTCTTGAAAGAGATTTTCATTGTCTTCATGAATTTAATGAAGACGAATCACAATGTACAAAATAAAATGCAGTTAATCACCGAACTTTGCTTAATAAGTGTTTAATTTTGCATGTTTAAAAGGTTGTAACATTCCCTCACATTTTAGTCTAAGATTTACAGAAAGAAGGGTGTCTGTGCATATGTTAAAACATGCACATATAATAAAAACATTGGCAAACAACATTACCTTGCAGAGCACTCGCTGCAAATTTCAAACAACAACAGCCTTCTTCCTCTTGATTTGCTGGTCCATTTCAACCGACTTGACAAATGCGCAATAGCGCCATCTATCGTGTGGAGTACGGAGCTGCGTCAATCTTGCTTAACTGATTAGATCTGACTTGTTCTACCGGAAGATATAAGATATACCATATTCATTTTTAACTCAAAATAAAAAGGCAGTAAGTCTACAATTACATTTTATGTCAGTTTTGCGAGGTGGGTGAAGCCCATCCAATTCAAAGCTAAATTATCGCTACAAATAGAACGAAATATGTGGATGTAGTACTGATAATGCGGACGTGATGTATTAACCATTGCACGCGCTGCACGGCCAAATACTACAGTGAATCAGTTTAGACTATCAGTGGGCTATAAATAGCCGGCCTAATGACGAGCTAAATCACGGCTACGATCAGGCTATGAAAATTACATATTATTTTTTAAAACCCAAACACGTTATAAATTATATTTACTTTTCTTACTTAAAGGAATATCATAAATATCACGAGGTATTTTGCCAAAAAAGACAGGTAACCAAATTTAAGTTTTTTGGGGCTAGAAATGGGTTACTCATAGCCGGACTAGATTGGGTCTATACTTCACCGCAAAAGTGAAACTACGGCTATTACTTGCAGGTACATCATAAACGTTATTGAATTTGCTTGCATGACGGAGTATCATACATATCATAAGTTTTATTTTACAAAAAACAACATGCAACCAAATTTAAGGTTATTAGGGCTAAAATTGGGTTACACGTAGCCGGACTAGATCTGGTCTATACTTCACCTAGCCGGTGAAATGATGGCTATTGCTTGCTGGGAATAGACAGAGAATGATAGTTTGTACATATTGCAAATGTTTCCTGCAAAGTGTCTTCTCTCCCGCATCAGGTCATTTGGTTGCATTGTTACTGTATAGTGGATTAAAAGGTTTAAAACTCACTATATAAATGTGCCTACATGGTATCATCATAAGACATATTTAAATAAGTGTCTCATTCATGTGCATAAAGCATACCTGCCAACACTCCCGTTTTTCCCAGGAGTCTCCCGTATTTCACATCCATCTCCCGCCACCCTCCCAGTTTGTTATTTCTCCCGGGAAACTCCCGTAATTTGTACGTCCTACTGCAGTTTCAAAAAAAGCACTTTTGTTCTTATTTGTCAAGTTGCCAGATCTTGAATGAAGTTCATTACATCACACAATTGACGCAATGTTCAAATCTTACAACTGATATGAGAAAATCATTTTAATTTGTATGTTATGTAAATTAGGGCTATGATAGCCCTAATGCTAACTTACATTACAACTCTTTGCAGTATGTAACGTTAATGTGTATACAGCGGTTAAAATCTGTTAAAGGGTCGATGTTAGAAGGAGGAATGTGGCCTAATTACAGCGGTCACGCCATCTGCGGTTCCGAGAGAGACGGTCACGCTATCTGTGCTTCAAATTGCAATGCGTGTCTACTCTGTGTTGTGCGGTAGATTAAAGACACGTGTTTAATGCGCTGCAGTTTTAATCTTGTTTCACTTTTATTCGTGTATGAATTCAAATGAGAGATAATCATACATGGTCACTTTTATTCATGTTTGGATATATATTAATCATAACTTTGCATGTGGGCTATGCTTTTTTTCTTTGTTTTGTTGTAACTGTGTTTTATTTGCGACTTTAAAAGAAAATTAATAGCATTTAACAGTCATTACCCGGCTGTCATAACTATTCACATTCGTTGTCATATTTACAACCTAGTATTTAGGTCTATACTGTATTATCAGAATCAGAATCGGTTTTATTGCCAAGTGTGCTTCACACACACAAGGAATTTGCTTTGGCTACAGAAGCTTCCAGTGTACATAAAGTGACAAGTGATAACACAGAATAGATATTAAAAAAGAAGACGATAGACATTAAAACAGAGATGCAGTCAGTCCAACAAGATCTGGATGTTGAAATGTATGTACAGATTTGTTATAAATATACAGGTTATAAGGTGCTGTGTACAAATGCATAAGGAGAAGTATTGCATTGTATATTTGTATAAGGTGCTGTGTACAAGTGCGTATGAGAAAGTATTGCATGTTTATTGCACAATAGGAAAAATATTAACTGTTCATGAGGTAGATGGCCTGAGGAAACAAACTTTTCCTGTGTCTGGCTGTTTTTGTGCTCGGTTTTTGTGCTCGCCGGCCAGACAGTAGCAGTTCGAACAGGAAGTGTGCCGGGTGCGAGGCGTCCAGGGTGATTTTGCGAGCCCTTTTACTCACTCTGAAAAAGTACAGTTCTTGAAGTGTAGGAAGGGTAGTGCCAGTTATTCACTCAGCAGTCCGGACTATTCGCTGTAGTCTACGGAGGTCAGATTTGGCTGCTGAGCCGAACCAGACGGTGATTGAAGTGCAGAGGATGGATTGGATGACAGTTGAGTAGAACTGCACGAGCAGCTCCTGTGGCAGGTTGAACTTCCTCAGCTGACAAAGGAAGTACAGTCTCTGCTGGGCTTTCTTCGCAATAGAGTATGTGAGTGTCCCATTTCAGATCCTGAGAGATGGTGGTGCCCAGGAACCTGAATGACTCCACTGCAGCCACAGTGCTGTTTATGATGGTGAGTGGAGGGAGTGAAGGAGGGTTTCTCCTAAAGTCCACTATCATCTCCACCGTTTTGAGCGTGTTCAGCTCCAGATTGTTGTATCTGCACCATAAAGCCAGCCGCTCCACCTCCTGTCTGTATGCAGATTCGTCACAGTTCTGGATGAGGCAGATAACAGTAGTGTCGTCCACAAACTTTAGGAGATTGATGGAGGGATCTTTTGCGGTGCAGTCGTTGGTGTAGAAATTGGGAGCCAGCTTGTCAGCGCAGGTTCTCAGACACGCTGGTGAGACACCATCTGGACCTGGTGCTTCCCTTCTCTTCTGTTTACTGAAGACCTGACGCACATTATCCACACTGATCTGAAGTTCTGAGATGGCTGGAGATGTTGATGACTGTTTAGAAAGATGGTCAGGGCAGGTGTGGCTGGAGGTGGCTGGAGGTGTTGATGGCTGTGTTGAAAGATGGGCAGGGCGGGTGTGGCTGGAGGTGGCTGGAGGTGTTGATGACTGTGTTGAAAGATGGGCAGGGCGGGTGTGGCTGGAGGTGGCTGGAGGTGTTGATGACTGTGTAGAGAGGTGGTCAGGGCGGGTGTGGGGTGTCTGGTCGAAGGTGTCAAAGCTACAATAGAACTTGTTCAGCTCGTTTTTAAGATGTTTGTTGCCATCGATACGGGGGGAAGGTGTCTTGTAATTTGTGATGTCTCTCAGGCCTTTCCACACTGATGCAGGGTCGTTAGCAGAAAACTGGTTTTCCAGCTTTTTGGCATAGTTCTTTTTAGCCACACCAATCTCCCTTGTCAGTGTTTGATTGTACAAAATCCTGTCCCCACTCCCGTAGGCATCCTCTTTGACCTGACGAAGCTGGCTGTCTAAGTTTTGGTGTGAACCATGGTTTATCATTGTTAAATGAAAAGTAGGTCCTGGTAGGGATGCATAACTCCTCACAGAAACTGATGTATGATGTTACAGTGTCTGTGAGCTCGTCCAGGTCGGTGGCTGCAGACCTGCTCTGTGTCGTTGGTCCATCTCTTAACAGTCCTTAATACTGGCTTAGTAGTTTTAAGTTTTTGCCTGTAAGTTGGTATAAGATGAACCAGGCAGTTATCGGAGAGTCCTAGAGCTGCTCTGGCGACGGAGCGATATGCATCCTTTATTGTTGTGTAGCAGTGATCCAAAATGTTATTGTCTCTGGTGGGGCATGGAATGTGCTGTTTGAAATTAGGCAGCTCATGTGTGAGTTTTGCCTGATTAAAGTCACCAAGAATGATAAAAACAGAGTCTGGGTGTTTTTGTTCTGTCTCTGTGATTAGATCAGCCAGCAGTAAAAGAGCAGTACTCACGTGTGCTTGCGGTGGGATGTACACACTGATGAGGATGAACAAGGAAAACTCCTGCGGCAAGTAGAACGGATTACAGTTAATGAAAAGCACTTCCACATCAGGACAGCACATCTTCTTTAACACAGTTACATCCGTACACCACCTTCTGTTGATGTAAAAGTGTAATTTCCCTCAAGCATACGCTGGCACAAGTGGTTTCCGTGATACAGGTTTATTTGATGGCTTTTCCCCCAAATCCACCTGTATCATGGAAACCACTTGTGCCAGCGTATGCTTGAGGGAAATTACAGTGAAAACTCGTTGGCTGCATGCTATATGAAAGAAATTGTCTTGAATGCTCCTTAAGTTTCTTGTTGAAGTCCTTTGCAGTCAATACATCCATTGACGGGCACATGCAA
>CAIGQQ010037750.1:848911-861488 GCA_903798035.1 Danio albolineatus | reverse complement strand
ATCCATTGACGGGCACATGCAAACAGTTCATGGTTTGCCGATCGCTTTCTTACAGGAAGTGAGAACCTTACCTGCAGTCAGCCTTAAATACAGCCGCAGAGGTTTCAAAATAAAAGTCCCAAACCAAAAAAACAAAATAAGTTCACAAATAATAACGTAACTTATATAAATAATATACAACATAACAGCAAACCGTTACACTCCCACCAAAATCGCACAATGTGAGATTTTCTCAAACTGCAATAGTCAATGATTTACACCTTTTGCTGCAGAATGGCTACTTAATCTTACTCTTAATCAGCTTCGAGCAGAACAACAACTTTATGTATAGGTCTTTCAAGAAACACAGTTTTAGTTATGGGTTTCGATTTTTTTGTCAAGTGTGGTATCACTAACCATCAGTTTTAATTTCCTCACTCTGCCATCTGACCCTGGATAAACTTCTATAACTCTAGCCAACTTCCATTCATTACGTGGTGCTAGGTCATCTTGAAGCAGAATAATGTTATTAACTTTTAAGTCCCTTTTATTCTTGTGCCATTTCTGTCTTGGCTGCAAGTTTAATAGATACTCCTTTTCTGGTCTTGGCAACTACTTTCTTTAGTTTCAAACTCTTTATCTAGTCTAAGAATGCATCCTTTTGAACAAGGTTGATGATGAAAAGTGCTGCTTCTTTCCTTTCTTCCAGACTTGTACTTTCTTTAGTTGGTTGCTTCACACCTGTAAATTCTTTGATTTTACGTTTCAGTCTAGCAACTGCCCTAACAAATCTTGACCAGTCAAAGAATTTTAGTAGGCGATCCAATAATGATCTACTTTCCTTTGAAGCAGTGTTACACACAACAACCTTACGAATTTCAGGATCGTCTTCCTTAATTTCTCCCACCTTGCATTCTCTTTCTGGTAGTTTTGCTTGCCAAAGAAACTTTGGTCCTGTGAACCAATTTGAGATTTTAAGTTGATCTGCAGTCAAACCTCGAGAAGCATGATCAGCTGGGTTATTTTCAGAAGCAACATAAGCCCATTGTTCAGGTTTGGTACTGGATCTGATTCTCTGAATATGATTTACTACAAACACATGAAATCGCCTGGCATCATTATTTATGTAGCCAAGAACAACTGTAGAATCAGTCCAAAAGAACTCCTTCAGATCTTGAATTTCTAGCTCATTTCGAAGCATATCACTTGTTTGCACTGCAACAACTGCTGCTGTGAGTTCTAACCTTGGTACAGTTGTAACTTTAGTTGGTGAAACTCTTGCTTTTCCTATCACCAAACAGCAATGAACTTCATCACTTGTTAATGGTCCGCAGGTAACTACATTCACCATATCCAGTGACACTTGCATCTGCAAAATGATGGAGCTCATACATTGTAGCATCATCGAAATTTGAAGGTAAGATGTCATCGAAATTTGAAGGTAAGATGTCTCTCTTGATTTTCATTTCAGCTAGACTGGGTAAATCTCTGATCCAGGACTCCCACTGGGGTCTCAATCTCTCTGGAACTTCCTCATCCCAACTAATCTTTTCCTTGCACATTTGCTGGAGAATCTGCTTACCAAGAAGAACAAATGGGGCCATGAACCCAAGAGGGTCATATACAGAGGCCACAGTAGAAAGCACACCTCTTTTGGTTAAAGGATTGGGTTTCACTTGAACTCTAAATTTAAAGCAGTCAGATGTAATGCACCACTCTACTCCAAGAGCTCTAGATCTTTAACTATGGCCTGTTTGCTTTTTGGAATGGTTGCCATCACACTTTCACTGTTTGAAACAAATTTGTGGAGTCTTAACCCGCCAGTAGAACAAAGTTCTCTTGATTCTTTGATAAGCTGAACAGCTTCTGTCTCAGTGTGAACGCTTATGAGACCATCATCTAAATAGAAATTTCTTTGAATGAAGCGGATCGTATCTTCACTATACTGGCCATGCCCTTGTGTTGCCAGACGTTTCAAGCCAAAATTAGAACAACCAGGTGATGAGGCAGCTCCGAACAAATTAACACGCATTTTGTAGATTATTGGTGCAATCTCCAAGTTTCCTTTCTCCCACCACATAAATCGCAGGTAATCTTGATCCTTCTTAGTCACATGAAACTGGTGGAACATTCTTTCAATGTCACATGTGATAGCCATGGGACCCTTTCGAAAACGGCATAGAACTCCTACCAATGCATTGGTTAAGTCAGGGCCTGTAAGCAGATGGTCATTGAGAGATGTATCTTGAAACTTAGCAGAACAGTCAAATACTACACATATTTTGCCTGGTTTCTGTGGATGATAAACTCCATGATGTGGAATATACCAAACTGGACTGTTGTCAATTTCTTCTTCAGGAACCTTCTCTGCATCACCACGTGAAATGATGTCATCCATGAATTTTACATAGTCCTCATAATACTGCTGATCTTTCTTAAATCTTTTTTCAAGACATCTTAGACGTTGAACTGCACATATCTGATTATTAGGAAGGTTTAGCTTTTCTCTTTTAAATGGTAATGGCATTTCATAATTACCATTGCTTTTCTGTGTGATATTTTCTCTCAAAATTGACAAAAACCTAAGATCTTCTTGGGACACCAGATCAGTCTTTTCAGCTCTTTCAGGGAAGTCTGATTCAAGGACCTTTATTATTTCTGAAGGACTCATTTCTTTTACTTTAATTCAGCTCACATACTGTACTTCAGTTTTGAGATTAACAGCAGAATCCACAATTGGTGTCACTTGCCTTACAATGATACGATGGCTGGTTCCGATAACAGCTCCATTGTCTTGAATGCTCCTTAAGTTTGCTGTTGAAGTCCTTTGCAGTCAATACATCCATTGACGGGCACATGCAAACAGTTCATGGTTTGCCGATCGCTTGCTTACAGGAAGTGAGAACCTTACCTGCAGTCAGCCTTAAATACAGCTGCAGAGGTTTCAAAATAAAAGTCCCAAACCAAAAAACAAAATAAGTTCACAAATAATAACGTAACCTTTATACATAATATACAACATAACAGCAAACCGTTACAAAAAGCATGTCCCACCACCGCGCGTTTTCCCCGTTGCCTCCTTGTCTTGATCTGCTCTGTACAGCTGAAAGTCCGGTAGGTGTAATGCGCTGTCCGGAATGGCTTCGTTTAGCCAGGTTTCCGTGAAACACAGCGCAGCAGAGTTGTTAAAGTCATTATTTGTGCATGTGAGCAGAAGTAATTCCTTCATTTTGTTAGGAAGAGAGCGGAGATTCGCCAGATGAATGCTAGGCAATGCTGTTCTGAAGCCATGTTGTCTAATCCTGACGAGCACGCAGGCGTGGGAAGAGAGCCAGCGCGCTCGTCAGGACTAGACAATGCGGCTTCAGAACAGCGTTGCCTAGCATTCATCTGGCGAATTACACAGTAATAGTCTTGAAGCGTTTCCACAGAGCCGCTGCGCCGACGACGACAATGCTCCGCAAAACGCCAGAAAATCAAAAACCGGTTGGTGATTAATTGGTGTGCACTGCAGAATGTTCAGCAGCTCATCCCTGGTATAACTGATCGCGTTGGATGAACACAAAACAGGAAAAACAAACAATAACAGGGCAAAAACTGGGGAGCTCCGCACCGAGGCAGCCATCCGCGGCGCCATCTGATGACGTAATTATTATGATTGTTTTAATGGTTTATGTTTTTCGGTAAATATTTTCCCTTTTTCATGTGGAATGTTGCTAAATATATATTTTTTAAAATGTTGTACAATTGTTATGTTACCACTGTGCTCACTTGTCATATCATATTACTGTTTCATATATTAATATTATCGCGCTAAAATCATGGAAAATAGTGTTTTTTACTGTATGGTCATATTAGAAAAATCATTAATAAATAAAATCAAATTGTTTTCTGCCAACTCCACCACATTATAGTTCTACATTTCCTGATGTACTACTGTGCTCATTTTTCATATCATATTACTGTTTCATATTTGAATAATAGCATGCTAAAATCATGGAACATACTGTGTTTTTTACTGTACGATCATATTAGAATAGAAAAAAATCATAAAAAAATAAAATCAAATTGTTTTCTGCAAACTCCACCACATTATTGTTCTACATGTCCTGATGTACCACTGTGCTCACTTTTCATATCATATTACTGTTTCATATTTGAATAATAGCATGCTAAAATCATGGAAAATACAGTGTTTTTTACTGTGCGGTCATTTTAGAAAAATTATAAAAAAAAATTAATCAAATTGTTTTCTGCCAACTTCACCACATTATTGTTCTACATGTCCTGATGTACCACTGTTCTCACTTTTCCTATCATATTACGGTCTCATATATTAATAATAGCATGCTAAAATCATGGAAAATAGTGTTTTTTACTGTACGGTCATTTTAGAAAAATCATAAAATAATAAAATCAAATTGTTTTCTGCCAACTCCACCAGATTATTATTCTACATGTCCTGATGTACTATTATGCTCACTTTTCATATCCTATTACTGTTTCATATTTGAATAATAGTGTGCTAAAAACATGGAAAATACTGTTTTTTACTGTACGGTCATTTTAGAAAAATCATAAAAATATGTAATCAAATTGTTTTCTGCAAACTCCACCACATTATTGTTCTACTTGTCCTGATGTACCACTGTGCTCATTTTCATATCATATTACTGTTTCATATTTGAATGATAGCGTGCTAAAATCATGGAAAATACAGTGTTTTTTACTGTACGGTCATTTTAGAAAAATTATTAAAAAATTAAAACCTCTTAAACTCCGTGGACCCGGTACCGGGTCCTATGACGTCATCAGTTTCACTTTCATTTTTAAAGGTCCATGGTTGCGCAAGACCCCTATAAGTGGTTACGTTTGAAAGCGTAGAAGCTATATTTTATGCACATATGCATCACTTAGGTTTTTATTTTACTGTACAAAAGTTATTAACATTTAATTACACAACAAAATACTGGATACCCGAGCTGTCATTTTCGTATTTTTATATTTGCTTCATATATGACACACATGTACAAGTCATAGCTCAAATAAAAGCTCTTGCCCGTCCTTGTACGATTCTAGCATTTCTTTATGTGAATTATATTCTATTTATATTCTATTTCATATTATATTTATGATCAATAAGCAGCCCCAGATCGCACAGAAAGACACAAATGCTACATCATCTCTTACCTTATGCTGAGTGCTTCAAAACAGGCCATTTCTCCACTGTTTTTGAGGTGATGTGCAAAAGTATTCCTTTTATATGTATAATGTGGTCAAAACACAGTGAATTATGTTTGATCAAACCAAAGATCGTGAAAATATGAAAACAATCGTCTATCCGCATGCCATATTTTCCCAATATTCAGTTTTTGGAAGTACAATAACTTTTGCATACTCTATGGTAGAGACAAAATTCTTTTTCCTAGTGTTTGCTGCTATCTGCTGGTTTCAAGCAGAACTGTCTGGAGTTGTCTTATTCTTTTATGGGATTATCTACACATTTTCAAAAAAGCATTTTAGAACAAAAAAAAAAAAGCACCCAATGTTGAAGTGGTTCATCATAAAACAGAAAACATAACAAATATTATTTATTACTTTCAGCAGTTTCTTTTAAATTCAAATGGTTTTCTGTCCATTAACACTGGAATTTGTCATTTATACCAATGCATTTGGATATGGAAGACTTTCAAAGTTTGGTAGGCGGAAATTACATTAAAAAGGTATAGCACCTCTCATCAGTTGGAATACAATAACTTTTGCATAGATTATGATAGAGGCATTTGTCATTTCTTATGATTACTGACATGTGCAGGAACCACCAAAAATTTATTACAGAAACCTAGACCACACAGAACCTAAAAGGTACTCTTTTAAATTTGAGTTTGTAAAGAAAAATACAGAAAGCGCATCTTTTTTTTTATGATAACACAGACAACATGTACAATTATTTTAATCACTTTTACAGTGTTTTATGAAAATTTAAAAGGTTTTCTTTAAAATGATACAACATTTTTGCATTTACTCCTCTGGATGTGGATTTGGGAAGCTTTTAAAATTAGGTAGGCAAAATCCAGGCGGAAATCCCAAAATAGCACCAGAGTTTAAGAGGTTAAATCAAATTGTTTTCTGCCAACTTCACCACATTATTATTCTACATGTCCTGATGTACCACTGTGCTCATTTTTCATATCATATTACTGTTTCATATATTAATAATAGCATGCTAAAATCATGGAAAATTGTGTTTTTTACTGTACGGTCATTTTAGAAACATCATACAAAATTTAATAAGATTGTTTTCTGCCAACTCCACCACATTATTGTTCTACATGTCCTGATGTACCACTGGGCTCACTTTTGATATCATATCACTGTTTTATATATTAATATCACGCTAAAATGGAAAATACAGTGTTTTTCACTGAAGAATCATTTTAGAAAAATCATCTATATCAATTTTAATGAACAGTAATTTTACAATATTTTTACAATTTTGAGCATTTTCTAATAGGAATGAACATTTATTGCAGAAATTACCACACTATCTCAATATATTCAAATGTTCTCAGACAGAACTATGTATATTGTGTGTGTGTGTGTGTGTGTGTGTGTGTGTGTGTGTGTGTTATAAAAAGCTGGAAAGATAACAGTACTTTTGTGTAATTCCATTCATTATATAATTGTTCTGCATCATAGTATGTACCTATGAGCATTTGTGTCAGGCCAAATATTTGGCATGTTATGCATTTAATACTAAAACATACAGTTCAGTTAGTACAGATTTCACAGTTCCACGCTTCCATGGTGGTGTTTTAAAGCTTTGTCTGGGACTGAAACACAATTGGGGTGGTACCACTTGTTGCAGTTGTTGCACTGCACCATCATCTCTTTGTTGTGTGAGGTCCTGCAGATACAGTGAAGCTTCACAAAAAGGGTGGTTCTTTCAGCTCTTGCTTTTCTTTTTTGGGATGTAAATACCGGAGCCGTTTTGTTCTTCAACGCTCTGTAAAGCATTTGTCTCATATTGTGCTCCTGGAAGTTGCACTCCTCCGATTTGACTCCATCACATAAAGCTGTAGCGAAGGCCAAAGCAAATAATCCGAGAGTGCTGTTTGACTGCTGCATTTGAACATCAGGCTTTATGATAATGAACTTGGATGCATGTGGGCGGATAATCCAGGATAATTTTTGTTCTGTCTGCTTGGATATGTTTGTGTCCAGGCTATCATAAATGCAAATCTCGTTAGGACCACAGAAAACATTGCTTGCCGTTATCCAGTGGTTGTCATTTACAATCATTATTTGTACAAACGGTTTCTGTGGTGTCCCAACCACACCCCCTCGATGAACACTTCGGTAGAGCAAAGTGGACTGAAACCCATGTACGCGAGGAAACTTTTGAACAATATAAAAGGAAGCTGCATCCACTTCATCACTGCTGAGCCAAGTGTATGGGTGAAGAATGCTAAACAATTGATCTTGTTGTAGCTGTATCTCTTTCACCATTTTCTTGGGTTTAATTATCTCCTTTGGTGAATAACGTCCCTAAATTCGTCCATGGCTCTTTTCCCTTTGTGTTCTTTTTCTTTTTTTGCCCTTTCTATGAGATAAACATCACAAATAGGCATTCGTTTTGTTAACAATTATTGCATCTCAGTTGTCATCTCTAACTCCCATTCACCTCTGAAAATGAAGTCTTCCCTTTTTATTTTGGAAATGTTTTACGGTTTTACAGCGGTAAATGAGATATATCAAGTTAGATTTCGATAAACCTGTGTGTTTAGCATTTTTTAATTAAAGGTAGTACATAATAAAATATTTGACATGCTTATTAATATGTTTAAACTTCATTTTTATATCCATATTAAGTTTACATATTAAGTTAATTGGTAGCACACAGTTGTCTGTGTCATATTTGCACATAAATTAGTTGATAGTTTTACCTCCAAAGCATCGTTGTCTTGGCTTCCTGTTTTCCGGTCCTGTGCTGCCAGTGATGTTGTCTATTTAGGAGTGCTGGTTGTTTTTGGGGCTGTAGACATCTACATTTTACAAAAAAGATAATAGAAATAATTTATTTTTTAAATATTTGAAGAATGCTGAACTGGTTACATAATGCATCCAATAAACTGGTTCAATTAACTTGTTCCATCAAGTCTCTGTCCAAAATGTCTAACAATCTTCTGAAATTGACAATACTACTGTGAAGCTGCTTTGACTAATTAATGGACTGTGTACATTTTTTACAAAAGTATCAATAAGGTTAATCATTTCGGTGCTTTTGCTCACTAAAAATTGTTGATGGTTTTACCTCAAAAGCATCTTTGTCTTGACTCTCTGATTTTTTTGTCTGATGGTGTCTGCTTCTCAATGAGACTGTGGTTTGTCTTTGAGGCTGTAGATGCCTGCGTTTTACCAAAAAATATATTAGAAATTACAAATATCTTTGAAGAATGCTGAACTTGTTTCTATTTAAATGTGCTTCATGTTACCACTGTGTTTCTGAATTTAAATGGCTTGATAATGTCACATAGACTCCTCTCCTATTTTGTTTACGCTATTTTGTTATCCACGTCTCCTTCGGGAAACGATGTTCCTATGATATTAAATAATAATTTGTAAAAGTGCCTATTTTTTAATGTTCGTATAATTGTTATAGAAAACCTGAAAAGTTGAAGACAATATTCCTATTATTTACACTAAATATTTATGATGGTGTGGTTTTCCCCCAAAAAGTTACATACTAACATATTTTGAAGCATAACATTTAACAAATTTACATTTATAAATACATATAAATATAAATATAAAGTAGACTGTTTTACCTTTTAGTGATGCGTTTAGCATCACTAAATTCCCTCAGAAGTGCAGTATGCGTGTTTTTTTTTTTTTTAGATCGTAACGAAGTCATCAAGTCAGGTTAGTTTTCCTTTGAAACTTATTTTTTTCAAGTCCCACTGACTCTTTTTCATAATTCCTTGCGTCTTGTTGTCCTGTGTGAAATTCTAAAGTGAAAATAAAATAAGCACCACATCTAAGAGAAAAGTAATACATTAAAACTTGGAAACAAATGAAGGGTTCCGATGCAAAAACTAAAATTTTAAACATTTTTATAATGAACATTAACATCTCTACAATTAACATTTTTATCAGGCTCCTGTGAGTAGGTTCAATAATATTACTTTTATGGCAAATAATAAGTCCTTTTTATGGTCTTTAAAGTAAACTATCTCAACATAAACAAAGAAGGCTGAGAACAGTTTATTTTCGATGGAAATTTCAGACGGCACTTGGAGGTATTTGAATCTGAACTATTCATATATATTTGTTTTACACCTGGATTTTTTTCTTAGAAATCTTGGCAAATTTTGCAGAGAAGAGCTGTCCTTCCCCATGTCTGCCCAGATCTTCTAAAGATAAAATACAACACACTGTTTAACGACAACTCTCCATTATAATGTACCATCATGTTTGTACCAAACACAGCACACAAAACTGAACATTTTCCCTGATGGTGAGAGCAGAATAGAGCTTATAAGACCAAACATATACACCCTTGGGAAATTAACTTTTAGTTAATTGTAGCATTATAGTTTTAATATGAATATTATTAATAGATTTTGATATCTACCTTCGAGCACACATACTGTAGGCTGGTCAGAGTCTCATGGCCAGTTTTTATCATGTCTGACCATGGACTGTTAACATTTCTAATACAGCTGTACACCAACATTACTGTGTAAATCTTTTAGTAATTTATTCAAGTGATTCTCACAAAAGTTTAACTGACCCAGCATCATACTTGTCCAGAGAGCTGCATGAGGCAGGAAGTACGTAGCCAGTGAGGAGATGAATGTCTCACTGTAGTACTCATTATAATCCCCATCTTTGTTGATGGGGGCACAATGTATGACCTCCATGAAATGACAGTGAAAAGGCGTTTGACTGAAGGTGTCCTAAAATAAAAGATGTTTACATATGTGATTACAACATATTAGCAAAACACATTATTTAAAGACATGTTTGATCTTTACTGTGTACCTCAAAGTTCACATCAGGAGCAATGCTGCAGTCATCAATTTGTAGTTTTCCAATTGAACTGAACAATGTCTGAATGTTTTTGAAGTGCTTCTCAACATTTTCCGAGCTGCATGGGCTTGAGAAGATGACAGTGCAGCTAAGGAGCATTTCATCAAACTCTGACATAGAACTAGCTGTGGTCAAAAGTCCAAAAACATGCATGGCCAGTTTGTAGTTATATAAGGAACAATAACAATAATAATGCCATAAATTATAATGAAAAACATTTTAAATAATATAGTTATATATTAAATCAGGGATTTTACATACTGCTTTTTGCAGAGGGATTTTGCATTTTTCATCATGTGACTTAGGCAGCGGGGGCGAATGGGAAGACTGAAGTCTTTAGCAGTACCTTTGCCAGTTACTATATTGTAGTAACTTTTTAACAAGGCATTCAGGTTAGTTTGGCAGAACACAAGTGAAATTGCTTGCATTAGGACCATGGATCCATCACAGATAATCATGATTGGACTGATGTTTTTGTGCCCATACTGTTTTGCATGGTCTGTCTGGAAAGGGCTAAGAAAGAACAGAACAGACGAAGTGGTGTGGTCACAGGTCACGTTTTTTGCTGCTGGGAAGGGAGATGAACCGTTATTTGGGTTTCTGACCACTAGCTCGTAAACATAAAAAGGACCCGGGTTCTGTTGATTCTTTTTCACAATGCTTCCAGTTGCATGAAGGTAGACTGTGTCCTCTTTGCATCGTTGGTGAAAAATAGCAATGCTTTCATTTGACCAAAACATCACACCCTTTGGTTTGAGGATAACCTTCTGAATGATCTCTGGTTCATCATTTTTTTCTTCTGCCATTATCTGGAGACTGAAACTCTTGTTTTTGTGCTTCGTCTCCTTCTGTCTATGTCTCCAAGAAATGGTCTTCAGAACGCCAGACAACTGTGCCTCATCTCAACAACGAGATTCCACCATAGATTCCTCAAGGTTTTTGATATTTTTTAGATAGAGAGCCCTGGGTAACGTGATCTTTAATTGCTCATGTATTTCCTTTTGAGCATCAGCTCTTACAGGTTGCCTTTGTAATTCTGTTTTGCTGTGTATCAACATGTCACCTGTAAAGGACACATGTGCTTTCAGAGTGTTCTCACTCTGCACTACCACATCCACTTGTACTGGACAGTCACTGAGCAAGCAGTACCCAGAGCATTTAAAAACAGCCGTGGTTCTTTTTGAACCTTTAATTTTCACCCTATGGCCTGTGAAAGCAAAACCACATTCAGGATGAATTGTGCGAATTCCAGAAGAAATGACATTCGTCCAACGCAATTGTTGGAAGTGATCTTTTTTTCTGCTTCTTCCTTAAATTATTCCATGCAATTCGTGGAATGAAGAAAAAAGAGGGTGGTGCAGGAACATTCTGTGTATAGTGTACATCTTCTTTGATAACATTGACATGGCTCTCTGTGTCGCTCCCACCGTTTCTGTAACTGTAAGATGTATTGTCAACAGTGATATCATTATCAATCTCACTCCAATCATTTTCTTTGCTGATGACATACAAAAAAAGAATAAACAGCACAAATGCAACGGCATAAAATGTATTCATGTCAATAATTGCATTATTTTATCTTTCAGCAGTTATGTAAATCAGCATACTGGTGGTATAAATAAAAGTAAATGTGTATTTTACGTAAAAATAATATCATCCCATCACTTACTTCATCCTCCTGCTGTGCAGTGTATACTCCTAAGTCATCAAGCTCTTCTTTTATTAATGTCTTCTCCAAAGACTGTTCATTTTCATGTTTTCCAACACTTTTCTCCTCCTTAGTGCCCTTAGCTCTTTCTTGTTCTCCATCTTCCTCCATTTGCACCATACTAACATTTTCATGTTTAAATGTCTTTTTTACTTTGTAGCGATTAGTGCATGTGTTTGGTACACCCAAAATTGTGAACGGTTCTACAAGACAGCAACCTCTGGGCAGAAGACATTCCAATGATTTCTGTTCAGCCAATGATTTGTGGAGAGCAACATGTTTATCCTTTTATGGACTGTAAAAACAATTATATAGTTATTTAGTATAATTAATTTTAATATTACACAGTGTTACGCACCATCTAGGGATGGTGCACAACATGAAAGACAAGACAAAGAAAATAAAATCAAAGATTTATTGGGGTTTGAATTCGGGAGCTGACAAGGCCAAAATAACAAACAAAAATTCCTTTATTTTAAATGTCTAACTTACCTGATCAAAATGAAAGAAAAGAAAATACAATTCACTACCCTAACTACCTAACAAAAAAACAGAGGTCAAAAGGTTTACAAATAAAATGGCGTCAAACTCCTTACTATCCCAATAATATGTACACTATTTACAAACAGGCGATCATGTTTAAGGGACAATCCAAAATCCGTGTCAGCAGGCAAAAAGGTCTAACAAGCCAGTAGAACAAAGTTTCATAAACAAAGCAAAAACAAAACAAACAGTACTCACAAATCTGTACTCACAACTTAACATTCAAAATCTCTGCACCAAACAACATACAACCAT
>CAIGQQ010037750.1:794827-808135 GCA_903798035.1 Danio albolineatus | reverse complement strand
TGTGTGTGTATATATATATATATATATATATATATATATATATACACACACACAACAGGTCTGACAATAATCACTTGTGTGATGTTCACTCACCATTTTAACCATGCTAAAGAAAAGCTCCAATGCACACTGGAGTCCAATCGCACACATTTATACTTTCATTTTCATTTTGTAATTCGAGATTTTACTTCAATGTTTAATGTACTGTTAGTCATTTGAATCTACAGTTTAACAATGTCCAGTTTAAAACTATGCTGTTTAAGTAAAAAGATTAGTCCAGTTGTTTGAATGGACACTATTTGTTGTAAAGTATATAATATTGTAATATATATAACAACATATTGTCTAATAATATAACCTTCTCTGTGGTTCCATGTGGCTAAAGAGGCTTCATAGATTAGTCTTAAATCATAGTAAATACATTAAATCATTAAAACAAACGTTGTTGTCTAATGAACCCATTTTTAAACTGATATTAAAGCCAGATCAATTCATACTAGTTGAATGTAATGAATAATATTGCTTTTAATGTGTTGCCACAATTATTTTTTGAGTAGATAAACTTTTTTTTTACAGTATAAGTAACTATTACCTGCTTTCACTTCTGTCTCTCCAGCTTGTCGCCCTTTGCCATATCCAGCTGAATGAATGTGGCCTTAGTTAATTGCTGCTGTGCAGTGGTTTGTTATTGAGATTCCTTCACCCATTCATTTATTCATTTTCTTTTCGGCTTAGTCCCTTTATTAATCCGGGGTCGCCACAGCGGAATTAACCGCCAACTTATCCAGCATTTGTTTTACGCAGCGGATGCCCTTCCAGCCACAACCCATCTCTGGGAAACACATCCACACATTGTCATTCACACACATATACTACGGACAATTTAGCTTACCCAATTCACCTGTACCGCATGTCTTTGGACTGTGGGGGAAACCGGAGCACCCGGAGGAAACCCACGCAACCACGGGGAGAACATGCAAACTCCACACAGAAATGCCAACTGGCCCAGCCGGGGATCGAACCAGCGACCTTCTTGCTGTGAGGCGAACGTGCTAACCACTCAACCACCGTGGCGCCTGATTCCTTCACCCAATAATGAATATTCTGTCATCATTATTTCTTGTTATACACAAAAGAAGGTATTTTGAAAAATGCTGAAAAACTATTCACTTCTGTTGCATTTGTTTTCCTACTATGGAAACCAGTGGTTACAAATTTCCAGATTTCTTCAAAATATCTTCTTTAGTATTCAACAGAAGAATAGGTTTTACCACTTGAGTAAATAGTGGGTAAATTTAGTTTAAGGTGAACTATCGCTTTAATTGTTTAAGGAGGAATTTAGAAATATCATAGAAATGGTGATTAGGGCTTCAGTTTGATTTACATGATTTTTTTGAATGACTTGAATTATTAGCCAACAGTGTATAAAAGCACTTTATTACAACACCATTCAAAGAACAATACATTACAAAACAATTATGAACAAAAGTATAAAACAATGACCCCCTTTTGTGACAGAAAACCAGATTCATTTATGAAGTAGAAAAATATGAGCACATCTTGGGATGCTGAGCAGATCTTTGATGAAACTGTAACAGCACTGGAATTCCTAATGGAGAAGTTTTGTCATTCCACACCTCATGTCCTTAGACCAATGTTTAGTTCATATTGAGAACACAAATTAAAGCATTTCAGAGAGCTCCCTGACCCTTTTGCATTGTAGACTGTGTCAAAGCAGCTTAACATAAAAATACTGTAAATTGAAACTGTCAGTCCAGTTTTCAGAGTTGAAGTTCAGTTCAGTGTGGTTTAAAGAGCCCATATTATGGATTTTTGAAAATGACCTTCCATGCAGTGTGTTACACAGCTCTAAGTAAAGTGAAATGTCCAGCTAAGGCTTAAATCTGAAAGTGCAAAGTGTTTAAAACTATTGATTCATATAAAAAAGAGTCGACTCATTGTTGTTTAAATGAATCGTTATTAGAACGAGTCTTTAGCCGTTTCGGCTTGACGTCAACGCGAAACATAATAGTTGCGCGCGCAGACCCCGCTAAAATTTGAACTGCCCGGCCCCGCCCACAGACAGGAAGGAAAAGTGGAAGACAACAAGCCCTGTATCGCAGTAAGTGTTGTAGCATAACCGGCTAGAATAATCGCATGACCAGCGGGACAGCAGTGACGTGTGATCTGAGTAATATCTAAGCAAATCTTTATTCTGTTTGATGGCAGTATAAAGATTTAGAGAGAAGTTATTGACAGCTTATGTAGTATTGTTTTTCGCGTTCTGCTCTTTGTAGACGGTCCCTAAGGACTGGTCTCTCTGCCGGCTGCGCACAGAGTTTAATATGATGCGTCCAGCGCGTAGGAAAGCTCATTTTTAGGAAAATAAGGTTGTAGGTGATTGTATACATTGCGACGGTTGAAAAGAGGTGCTATTTGTGTAGGAACAATGTTTCGGTCATGAGTTATTGATCCGGAAAACAACGACTGCTGCTAACTTTTCTAAACTCATCGGCATTCTGGTTAAATCATGACCCGCGGACGCTGTGCTCTGAGCGAGGGAAAAGCTGTGTCATTTTCCCTACCTGGAAATCTCTTTTTCCTACCTGGAGTGGTTGAGGTTTATTTTTGGTAAAATGCCTGAGAATTACATCCTCAACACGGTGCTGTGATCACGTCATTTCTCTGAAGAGAGCTACACAAATCTACACGCTTACAACGCGGGATTTGCTGCACGGTTGTTGTTTAAGGATGGATCAACACCCAGTTTATTTGGACCTGCGTGTTCTTCCAGTCGTGTTGACCGTAACAAGGTAAATATGGATGTAGTTGTCTGTATTGTGTTTGCTCCGTGCAGCATGTAGCGGTAGCCATTTAGCTTACTGCCGAATGTAACTATTTGTTGGCTTACAATAGTCCATGAAGTGTTAATTATTACTGAATGTTTGTTGTTATGATGAAGAATTTAGCAATACGCTGTTGTACAAAAGCAGTGACTTGTTTTCAATATGTTCTGGCATCGGGCTGCTGTGCTGACACGGACGTGACGTGGTAGCGTCACGTAAAGGAGGTGCTTGGGGAAAAAGACTCGCTCAGACGATTCATATGGGAGTCGGTGGGAAAATGAGGTAAAAATAAATAGATATTATAAGACATCGAAAGTGTTTTTTAACCTTGCATACATATCATCCTGTTGTTTGGGACTTCAAAAAGTGAAATTTAACCGTTCTCAACCCACCATATGGGCTCTTTAAATTTCACTGCTGAAAGTCCAAACACTGGAGAGCAAATCCATTGATGCGCAGCTCCACAAGTCCCAAACTAAGCAAGCCAACGGCGACGACCATTTCTCCTCTGGCCAAACTTCCTGTGCAGAGCTGCAGTTCACGCTGGAGAATACTGGATGTCCATCGTGGAAAAACTGTTGTGGGTAGGTCACCGGCAGGAAACAATCTCAAGCTTTCTCGATCAAGGATTTCATCTAAAATATTTTCATTTGTTTTCCGAAGATGAAGAAAGGTGTCAGGGGTTTGAAGCTATACTTCTTTTATGCATAAAGAAAAACACAAAAATATTCAAACATAATGACTTGCTGTACTGCACTGTATGCGAGTCGCACTTGGTCATGTTGCTGACGTATAACCCAGAGGCCTGCGCGACTTCCTCTGATTTAAAGCATGGGCACATCCGGGTATACGTCAGCAGTGTGAAACGCATACAGTGCATGACAGAGCTCTCATCAAGACACACCATGGACTGACCCTAAACAAAAGTAAGGTCTCAGGGGTTTGGAATGACACGAGGGAGTAATTCATAACTAAATTCCTGGGTGAAGTAAGTCTTATGAAATTTCTGGAAATGGTGGTCTCCTCTTCATCGCTTCTTTAGTTTTTTCTAAAATGAAGAAAAACAGGCAGAAATAATACAACATTATTTAAGCAGTAATATGAAGGGTGTCAATTAAGAATTGTAACTGGCCGTGAATCTAAAAAGAACAGAACAGAAATAGCAAGAACCAATGAAAGAATGTAGATGTAGTTTTGTGCTCGGTGTGTTCCACTACCTCTTCTTGTATCACTGCTGCACTGGATTTGGGCGTGTTGGATTGAACCACCGGTGCTCTTCTACCTGATGTAGCGGTAGTCGACTAACTGGATTGCGGATCAAACACTGGAAAAGCAGATCCTGGCAAGCTGAAAAGTGTTACAGAGCGTGTGAGTTAGTCTTTAAAAATAACAAAGTAAATATGTCTGCATACTCAAGATTCATGATCGTGTTTAAATGTTACGACATAAAATGTTACAAAACATCGGCAATCAAATAAGTTTAATATCTACAGTGTACAGTGTAACCATTATATTTAATCCTCTTTTTTTTTTTTACTTGTGACTGACATATTTATTTCTGTCACTGAGGCTGAGATTGTTCAGATGTGTCTGCTTACCTAAAGATAAACTGGGGTCTGTGTAAAGGTATCCACTCTTTATCGACTGCTTGTCCTCAAAGGGCAAACATCCATGCAATATTTGAAACAACACCATGCCTGCTGCCCATACATATGCCGGGTTAGCATGGAATGTGGGATGCCTCAAAATCTCAGGTGGCGTCAAAAGTCTAGCTCCTGCAAGAGAGACATTTTCAGTATACATCATTTCATAAGACAATACTGCGATCAAAGATACTAACACAAAATGCCAACTCACCTCGATATTCAGAGCTGTTGAAAGGCTCGCTGTTAATTGGCCGAGCACAACCAAAGTCAATCAATTTGAGCTCCAGTCTGGGTTTAGTCACGAGGATGTTTCCCGTGTGTATATCACCATGGTAAACTCCACGTTCAACGCAGAACTTTATAGCTCGAATTAACTGACGCATTAACCCGCGTGCTTGGTTTTCATCAATGTCCAAGGTGTATCTGATGTAACGAGCCAAGGTCTGGCATGACTCTGGGTACTCCAGAATGAGAATAAAGTCGTTCTCATTCTCAATCCAGTGGTGTAATCCGATGATGTTGGGACATGGCGGATCTTTCATCAATCTAAGCAGCATTGCCACTTCCGCCAGCACAGGTGTGGAATGATCATCCTAGAACAAAAAAATATATATATTTCAAAGATAATTCCAAAGCAGAATGGGACAAAGTCTCAAAAACTTTCAAAACCTTTTCTTAATTATGGAAAAGAATAATAAATAGAATAGACTAAAAATATACAAATGAAACAAACTGTGATTTAAGCTGTGTAAGAACTGTGTAAACTGTGTTTCTGTGTAAGAACTAATTCAAAATTGATTCGTTTCTTATTAAAGCCACAAAAGTCATACAGTAAAGAGCAGTGAGTGAGTCTTTTTTTGTGTAATTAATAATGATGAGCACAGTCGGTAGCAGAAATAAAGTGAGGGTCTCATTTTAAGAGGGTTTCTTCATTCTGCTTAACATAAAAGAAGATATTTTGAAGAATGTTGAAAACCAGTAAGCATTGACTTCAAAAATATTTTCCTTTTCTACGATGGAAGTCAGTGACTACCTGTTTATAACATATCTGCTTTTGAGTTCAATTAAAAAAGGTTCAGACAGGTAAAAACTGCTCCAGAACTTTAGTTACAGAAACTGAGTTATATACATTTTTAATACACCCCTGCTTGAACAAATAATGGCTTAAATATAATATTCTCACTCGGTTTGCTAAAATAGAAAAACTATTGTTCCATACCACCAAAACAGCTCCTAGTAACCCAGTAATGTTAAGGCACAATTTAAAAAGGTTCAGACATGTATGGGACAAGTGAAGGATGAGTAAATGGAGTTCATTTTCATTGTGCGAATTAAGTCTTTGGTTTGTCAACTTACAATGCTGAGATAACGGTCGTGCTTACGCTTGATGATAAACTTCAGGGCAACCTGTAGAAAAGATAAACAGTGATGAATGAATGGCAGATTGAAGACTACAATTTGTTTAAAATTAATAATCAGAAGAAAACTGTTGACTGAATTTAATGAATAGTTCTCTACCTTTACTCTTTCACTAAAGACGTGAGATGCCACATACACCTTGCCAAAACTTCCTTTTCCAATCAACTTTTTTACTTCGAAGTGAGACACCATCGATCCTGAAAAACACACAGAAAAAGAACATGGACATTTACTTGGACTGTCTGGTGTGAAACAGATGAAATAAATGTCTCCTATCCTCTGAATCTGGACCTAATGCAGTGAGCTAAAAGCAGTAACTTCCATCAGTATTTCAACATTGTAAATTGATTACTAATTTATATTAATTATGAATTACAGAAAATATAAGGTAATGATGACTTACCAAGAGTGAGCCCAGAAGCCTTTTTAGGCTCCTCAGGAACCTGGCCTGGCAGACATACTGACTCAGGATCAGCTGGTTCTGCGATTTTAGGCAGAACTTCAATAGGCTCTGCAGAGTCCGCTACATCGTCCAGTTCTGGCACTGCCTCTGGCTCTGCCTCTGGTTCTGGCTCTGGCTCTGGTTCTGGCTCTGGTTCTGGCTCAGGCTCGGGTCCAGGCTCGGGCTCTGGCATAAAATGCTGGACTATATCTGTGTCACAGCAAAGGAAAGGGCGCTTTGCAGCCTTCCATACTCTCTTAAAGAAAGCACAGACTCTTTTCCATTTCCTTCCTTTCTTGGGTTTTTCTAAAAAGAAGAAAACAAACAGAAACCTATTAGAAACATGCCAATGAACAGAGCTGCAACTACTAATTAATACACAACCAATAGAACAACAAATGACACTCTCTGATTTAAACAAAAAACAACAAAGCATAAAAAATAACAGATGGCAGAAATAAAATGAACGAAATTCAGGATGACTCACCATCAGTCAAATCAACTTTAGAGGGGTCTTGAATAGACGGAAGCGACTCGGGACTGGCCGAATCTGCATCCGTCATGTTCTTAATTTTGGAGGGGCCATGGACACTGATTGGCTGAGGATCTTCCCAGATCTGGCCTGGCAGACACACCAGCTCAGTGTCAACATGACCTGTGATGACAGCCATTGAGGACTCAAGACGGGCCCGATCTGCATTCGGCACATCTGCTGTTTGCTTGATCCTGGAGGGACCCGGAACACTCAACGACTGCAGATCTTCACAGATCTGGCCTGGCAGACACACCAGCTCAGGATCGACATGACCTGTGACGACAGCCATTAAGGACTCAGGACGGGCCTGATCTGCATTCGGCACATCTGCCGTTTGCTTGATCCTGGAGGGGCCCGGAACACTCAACGACTGAGGATCTTCACAGACCTGGACTGGTGGATGCATCTGCTCAGGGTCAACATAACCTGTGACAGTCGTTGAGAACTCAAGACGGGCCTGATCTGCATTCGGCACATTTGCTGTTTGCTTGATCCTGGAGGGACCCGGAACACTCAACGACTGAGGATCTTCACAGACCTGGACCGGCGGACGCATCTGCTCAGGGTCAACATGATCTGTGAAAGCCGCTGATGACTCGGGACGGGCCGGATCTGCATTCGGCATATCTGCTGTTTGCTCGATCCTGTATGAGCCCGGAACACTCAACGGCTGAGGATCTTTACAGACCTGGCCTGGCAGCCACACCGGCTCAGGGTCTGCATGTGCTGTAATGGTTGTTGACTCGATCCTGGAAGGACCTGGAACAGGCAGATGCTCAAAATCGTCTATATCTGACTGTGGTTCAAAGGGAACCACTCTGTTCCGGTCACAGCAAAGGAAAGGGCGCTTTGCAGCCTTCCATGCTCTCTTAAAGAAAGCAGAGACTTTCTTCCCTTTCCTTTCTTTCTCAGGGTTTTCTAAAGTAAAGGAAAAGCAGGGAAATATTAGAAAAATCTTTAACCACAGGTTTAAAATAGACAAACTGCCATGAAATAGACATATAAAAGACAATTACACAAAAGAAACAACAATAAATATACAATTATAATAGGAAATGTTTGGAAACAAACATAAAGTATGTGAAATTCATTTCTATGACTTAAAATGACAAATACAACCTGACAAATAGTCGTTAAATCAATTATAAGCCAAATGCCAGTATTGGATATAAACAGGGCCGGATTAACCAATGGGCATTATGGGCACAGGCCCAGGGGCCCGTGCGCACCTGAGGCCCTTGCGAGGGGGGGAAAATGCTGATTTTGGAGTATCTATTTTGGCTAAATGCAAATAGCGCACCTCACTGGAATAAGCAAGTTGAGAGATTCCCGTCCATCACTGTTTGATTGACAGGGACAACATAACTAAAGAGCGCAAGTGACAGCAGCGTGAGTGGCGTAGCTCGTAAAGTGCATGGCAATATGTTTTGACGCGATCGATCATACACCCAGTTCGAATCTATCATCTGACGAACAAGTTCTTCTTTTTTTCCCCACCACATATCAGATTTTGCCAACTCTTCATCATGAGGAAGACAAGTAATAATCATTAATAAGTGTGTGTATTATGGAAGACTCTGATTCATAGAACTAGATTGGAGAGGTGTTATATCCAAATCATATGCATTATAAGTTTGTAGAAGTTATACATTAAAATACCCTTAAATATATATTTTTAGTACTGCTTCAATGAACTTGAACAACTATATTATTATCCATTAATTTTCACTAGTTTTATTTGTATTTTTTCTTTCAAAGTATGCATTAAATGCTTTAAAAATAAGTTAAATCTTTGTAGACTACAAATATATGTACTGAATATCATTTATTTTAAAAATATGGGCAATACATCATAGATTGATTATTATTATTTTTTTTAAATCTTATTTTTTAAATCAACTATAGGGGTACGGCCAGGTCTGGGGCCCTACAAGACATTGTGCCCAGGGGCCTCTGAATTCTTAATCCGGGCTTGGATATGAAGATAAATCCTGAGCAACTATTTTGCAAAAATAAACATTTCACATCTGGTCACACATAATGTGAACTATTATAATAACTAGATTTTATCAGTGAGTTTTATCAGTTAGAGTTTTGGCTATTTAACATTCACCTATACAATGTTTAATCAATTTTATGTAGATTTTTTGTAGAAAAAAAATCAGCTTTCTATTAGCATTTATCAAACACAAAATTAACTATTTATTTTCCACTGGATCTTCAGTTAGGAAATCTGTATAAAATGTATTTATAACCACCATGAGCAAATTATAACAACCATAGTTAAAAATACAAATGAAAATAGAAGTCATAAAAAGTCCTGCTCCAGAACTTCAGTTACAGAAACTGATTTATGGACCTTTTTAATACACCCCTGAACAAATGATCACTTAAATATAGTATTCTCATTCCGTTTTCTAAAATAGCACAAATATTGCTCCATACCATCAAAACGGTTCCAAAACGGTTCCTATATATGTAGGCCTACACATAGGTTTTAATGACATTATAATATTAAAACGTTTTTTTCCCCTCAGTAACGTTAAAGCACTTGCGATTTCTGTTAAGTGGGGGCGTGAAAAGGTGAAAATTAGAAGCCAGAATGTCGATACATATATTGAGAGCATCACGAGGCCAGAAAATATCAAATTTCATAACCATACAGAAAAAATGATAGTTACGAGAAGTTGCATATGGGTGGTTGACGTATAAGCCAGATTTTTTTACATTTTTATTTACTTGTAAAATTAAGCATTACAAAAATTGCACTGTGTTGCACTGACTCTTACATTTATAAAAACATATGTGGTCTTTTAGTTTTAGTATTGGAAATAGGATATATTCACCAATTTGCTACATTTGTGCCTAAAATTGTCATATAGTGTGACATTAGAATTATTCTGTATAAAATGAAAATTTATACTTTCTCTAAGTAACCAACTTCACCATAAATCTGTAACATTACTATCTTAAGATGTATATATATTTTAAGTGCATATTCATCAGATTTTGCTTTAATTTTCTACATAATTGTGCAAAGTAAGACATTTCTCCACAGTCTTCACAGATATTTTAGATTAATTTTAACAAACCTTGTAATAAATCAAGCAAAATGCTTGTGATTGTCGCTAATACTTTTCTTTTTGATCAATTGTCATTTTTATGGTTCACAAATTAAAAAGAAGTATTTTTATTGTCACAATTCTTTTTGTCACACCATATGACATAGTGTCACACTAAATGATGAATGGCACTATACACCACAATTTATCAGTGTATAAATTGTTAAACAGTAACAGTAGTGTTAAGAGATTCACTTTTAATCTTAAAAAAATCTGTTTTTATCTGAAAGACCATTTTAAATGACCATTTCAGACCATGTTAAATGCTAGCCAGTCAATCTGAGAGAGTTTAGCCAGCCTGATCTCACGAGAAAACGTAAGTTTTTTACGTTTTGGCAGCTTAGTGGCTAATTCGTACGAATTTAAAAAAGGAGGGGTGGCACCCAACCCCACCCCTAAACACAACCGTCATTGGTTGATGAGCAAATCGTACTGAATTGTACGAATTACATCGTACAAATTCATACGAATTAGCCACTAATTAAAAAGTTACGAATTGCTGTGAGATAGCGTTGGTTTAGCAGATCTTCATTCAGTGATCCTTCAAGAGATGTAGGGATCATGTTCATAATGGCATTCACTTCTTTTTTTCTCTTTCTGAATTTCCTTTGTGCCTCTCTCCACATCTCTCTGATTTTCTCTTGTTTTGAAGGAGGAAGGGAGTGCACATTGAATACACTGAGTTGTCCTGTCCGTTTCTTTTCTTTATATCTGTTAATGAAAAAATAGTGATAGAACATTCATTCATTAATTAATTTTCTTGTTGGCTTAGTCCCTTCATTAATCCGGGGTCGCCACAGCGGAAGCAACCGCCAACTTATCCAGCATATTTTTTACGCAGCGGATGCCCTTCCAGCCGCAACCCATCTCTGGGAAACATTCATACACACACAGACACACATTCACACTCACACACTACGGACAATTTAGCCTACCCAATTCACCTATACCACATGTCTTTGGACTTGTGGGGGAAACCGGAGCACCCGGAGGAAACCCACGCAACCACAGGGAGAACATGCAAACTCCACACAGAAATGCCAACTGACCCAGCCGGGGCTCGAACCAGCGACCTTCTTGCTGTGAGGTGATTGTGCTACCCACTAGGCCACCGTGGCGCCAGTGATAGAACAGTGATTTGTAAAAAAAATTAAAAATAAAATAATAATAATAATAAAAATGTAAAAAATATAACATTCAGATTTTAACCCCACCATCTTGACATTAGTATTGTGTTGAAGTTATACTAGACATGTTAGACTTTTAACCTATTGTATGTGTCTGATATGTGGAAACTGGCATGATTTCCTTTCCCTCAGGACCTCCTCTCTCCTTGCATGGTCAGCATTAAGTTTTTGCCTATATTTTCGTGTCCTCTCTTTACTTGTCATTTATGCTGATGTAAATAAAAAAAACTGCATATTTTAATTTGCAAAGCATGTCAAACATGATTAAAGATGGTTAGATTTATTTTAAAAATAAAAAATGCATTAATTATATAGGTAATTTAATAATCACCCCTTTTTTTAAAAAAGAATGTTTTGAAAATGTGTTTATTTACCATTTCAAAAAGGTGTCTGTAATATGGTGTGACAATAAAATCATATGGTGTGACTTGGAAAAACTGTCACTTGATATGACAAAGTGTCACACCATATGACATTTTGTTCAGTTAAGCTAATCTATCGGACAAGTAAAAACAGCTAGCTTGTAATTAGCATATGGGTTGCCACATAGCAGCAATGCTTTTTAGGAATTAATAAGTGAAATTTGCAAAAAAACATTTCATTTTTATGTAAATCATGTCACACCATAAGACTCAAAACACTGACCATTAGTGATCATATGAGATACAGAGCTTTTAAACAAAAATGTAAAAAAATCAGAGCTCACCTTTTGACCATCCAAACCCCTCCAGAGAAGAAACTGCAACCTCCTGTTTGAGTGTGGACCTCTTCATTGTAATTATGTCCAAATTATTGCCGTTTCAAAAAATAAATTGTACTGTCACACCATATGAGGTTCATTTTACGGACATAATCTATTTGGCCAGAACTTGCGTTAAAATCATGCACAGGCATCAAAACTTTCTCTGTCTATTAAAAAGGCCTTTTTCTTTCATTTAAATAGTAAAACTATCAGTTATTTATACTTTGCTGGCATACATTGCCATATTACTAAGGACAAACATGGCCCGGACAGTCACACCATATGACAATTTTGAGGTATAGATAAAAAAATTTAAGTAGAGGTCTTTATACATTAACTATATATGGTATGCTATAATAATATATTGTGGGAGGAACCACATATAGGTTTATATTTTTAACAAAAACCTATTTTCATTAGTATATGACATTATGGACAGGCAGAATTGCATGTCATGTCATCCACCCATATTCGCCTCTGAAGTCATATGCTAAGCTAGTAACCTTATATGACGATAAATTATTATACTTTTAACTTTTATGAAATAATACATGAAAATACACTGATTTTAAACTCTCATCTCACCTGTTGGACTTCTCATCATGGTCGGAGGTGTAGGAGAAGCCATCATATCGCGCTGATTTTCGTTGAAAAAGTCAGACATGATCAAATTAACACGAGTTAAAAACACAGTTGACATATCAACGTTATATGCTATTTGTGTCGCAGAAAAATCTGTAAAACAAGCGCTAAAGTCACTTATATCGCTGTTCACTGTATTCGTTTGTCACTCTGATGAGATCCAGATGAGATTCAACTCTAGATTGCTCTGTGACGTCACGGCGTTCTTTTCGTTCTTTTTATTTTGTCATTGGTGACGCGTGCTTGTATGGAGGGAGCACAGCAATAACACAACAATAAACTACAAGCACAGCAAACAGCAAAAAAGAGTTATAAAAGTATATATGAAGTCAGGATTATTAACCCCCCTGAATTATTAGCCCCCCTGTTTATTTTTCTCCCCAATTTCTGTTTAACGGAGACATTTCTAAACATAAGTTTTAATAACTCATCTCTAATAATTGATTTATTTTATCTTTGCCATGATGACAGTAAAAAATATTTTACTTGATATTTTTCAAGACACTATACAGCTTAAAGTGACATTTAAAGGCTTAACTACAGTAGGTTGGGTTAACTAGGCAGGTTAGGTTAATTAGGCAAGTTATTGTATAACGATGGTTTGTTCTGTCGACTATCGAAAAAAAATAGCTTAAAGGGGCTAATAACTTTGACCATATCTTTAAAAAAAATCAAAAACTGCTTTAATTCTTGCCGAAATAAAACAAAAAAGGGCTTTCTCCAGAAA
>CAIGQQ010037750.1:760177-785430 GCA_903798035.1 Danio albolineatus | reverse complement strand
TAATAATAATAATAATAATAATAATAATAATAATAATAATAATAATAGCAACAATTAATACATAAATAAATAAAAGGAAAAAACTTTTTGTTATGTCGAGATCACAAGAAAATTAAGTTGTGATCACGAGAAAACAACTTTTTGTTATGTCGAGATCACAAGAAAACGAGTTATGTCGAAATCACAACAAAACAAGTTGTTACGTCGAGATTACGAGATGATTAAGTCGTGATGATGACAAAACAAGAGACAAAAAATGTTTTAATGCATGGCCTCTTAGGACTTCTGTATATTAAAGTGTTAAAAAAAACAAAACAAAAAAAACGGTTCCGTAGTTTTCTAATTAAGCTTCATATCAAACAGACATATAGTATGCGGGCCCTCTAATACACCAGGCGCAATAAGGCGCAAGACGTGTTTGGCACGATTTGTCACTATTTCAGTCCAGTGCAAACCTAATTATCATGTTTTGCGCCATACTGTTTCAATAGCATATCTGATTGCACCACTTTGTGAACTCATGGCTGTGCCGGTCTAGAAAGGAGGTGTGTTAAGACGCAGTGTTCGCACGTTGATATTTTGAGAAACTGAAATAGACCATGCCATTAACCAAGTAAAATCTGGTCTAAAGTCCAGTGTAGAGTGCGTTAGTTGTGCACCTATGTGAGGTTAAACGCTTACACATTGCTTAATACACACAGGATGTACATCTCTGGGGCCTTTTTCTGTTTTTTAATGAAAATTTGCTTTTGTATAATGTTATTACAGGGCGACGCAGTAACGCAGTGGGTACCTCACAGCAAGACGATTGCTGGTTCGAGCCTCGGCTGGGTCAGTTGGCATTTCTGTGTGGAGTTTGCATGTTCTGCCTGAGTTTGCATGGGTTTCCTTAGGGTGCTCCGGTTTCCCCCACAAGTCCAAAGACATGTGGTATAGGTGAATTGGATAAGCTAAAATTGTCCGTGGTGTATGTGTGTGAATGAGTGTGTATGGATGTTTCCCAGTAATGAGTTGCAGCTGTAAGGGCATTCGCTGCGTAACACATTTGCTGGATAAGTTTATTCCAGTCCATTCCACTGTGGCGACCCCAGATTAATAAAGGGACTAAGCCGAAAAGAAAATGAATGAATGAATGAATGAATCAATAATGTTATTATTATTAGTAGTATTATTTAATATATGCATATTTATTCATTCATTCATTTTCTTGTCGGCTTAGTCCCTTTATTAATCCGGGGTCGCCACAGCGGAATCAACCGCCAACTTATCCAGCATATTTTTTACGCAGCGGATGCCCTTCCAGCCGCAACCCATCTCTGGGAAACATTCATACACACACATTTACACACATACACTACGGACAATTTAGCTTACCCAATCCACCTGTATCGCATATCTTTGGACTTGTGAGGGAAACCGGAGCACCCGGAGGAAACCCACGCAACCACGGGGAGAACATGCAAACTCCACACAGAAATGCCAACTGACTCAGCCGGGGTTAGAACCATCGACCTTCTTGCTGTGAGGCGAACGTGCTACTCACTACGCCACCGTGGCGCCCATGCATATTTATATTTGTTTTAATTAAAACAAGTTTAGATTTAGACTAGAACCACATAAAACTAGGGATGTTACAGTTCATAAAAAAAAATCTGTTTAAGATCTGTTTGGATTCAATACATTCACAAAAAAAAAATTCATTTGATGGGGAAACGAATGTTTGGAGTGTTTTGGTATCTAAAAAGCTTGTTTTTTTTTTATATCTGAAATATGATTATTTTGCATGTATGTATATCAGAGTAGATCAGGCATTCATTCAATAACATGGTTTATCGTCATAAAGTGAACATCAGTCTTACCTCTAGTGCAAACATTCTGTCCATCATGCTTCTGGAGGACGTAGCATCAGCAACAATGTGCACTTCAAAGCCTCTTCCAATGAGATCCAGAGCTGTTTGCTGAATGCACACGTGAGTCTACGAAAAAAAACAACACTCCTGTTAGTTTTTGTCTATCTTCTGTCTTCAGCAAAATTTAACAAACAAATAACTTCATAGCAGAAAGGAACTTATAAATGTCATGTCACTATTATCATTTCTTTGCATTAGCATACACATAAAACAGACATACATTCTTAATTCACCATTGAATTAAAGGACCATTGACAAGTGATTGATTATTGATTGCAATCCCTAGAACTGACCTCAACTCCAAAGAGCACAACACTGCGAACTCCAGGAATCTCAGCCAGGGCAGCCTCCAGCTCCGGAAGCACCATGGAAAACTTTGTTTTGGGGAAAACTAATTTTGCTCCAGTCAGATCCATTTCCTGCACAGTGTTGCCCAAACCTTTAGGGTACTGTTCAGACACCACCACAGGAATACCCAGAACACGAGCGCCCTGAAGCTGTGCCAACACAAACACACAAAAAACAAAATTAAAATGAATCTAATTTATACAGCAAATGTAAAACTGTAGGGAAGGGTGATATCTTATGGTTTGCAGTGTGATGAAAGAAGTTTTCCCCCTCCAACTGTTGTTGTCTGTCTTGTACGTTTTTTCTGTTTTCTGTTGTGTTACAGTAGATTAGTCTTCTTTAATTTGTATATCTGTTCACTTAATAATAAAAAAAGAAGTTTTCCCCATGATAAGAATCAATCTTCCTTTTTTTTTAATAAAGATTAGACCAATAATTGATCTTTCCAATTAATAAACGTAAGAATGTGAAACAGTTTTGCATGTTCGAGCCTATCTACAAATAGAGTGTTGAAATAAGTCACACAGTAATAAAGAGTAGGTCAATTTGCACTGCATTACAAATATACCTTATGGGTAGGGCCAGACATCTTCTGCTATTTCTGCAGAAAATTTAGCAAAAAATCTGCAGATTTATGTGGATTGAATTTGGGAGTATTAGAACTAAAAACTTAATATATGATATAAATTGACTTGTCAATTTGTATATTTGCATTTAACACTTACTTCTATTTTTTGAATATTTATTATCTGTTTTTTGTCCTGTCTCTGTAGTTCTGTTGCACTGTAGAAGCTCTGTCACGAAAACAAATTCCTCGTATGTGTGAACATACCTGGCAATAAAGCTCTTTCTGATTCTAAAAAATAATACATTTTTAGCTTTTATTAGATTTAATGTTAGCTTTAAAATATTGCTTTACAATCTTTATTGTAAATAAATCAAATGAACACTTTCATATTAGTCAATATTATTACTGAAATTAATTAAAAAACTGAATAAATATAAATGTACACAAATTTACATCAGTAAACAGTAAATAAACAGATTCAATGATGGGCTAAAAATCCACCGATTTCTGCACGCAGAGATTCCGTGTGGGCCTACTTATGGGGTGTTTACAAAAGACGTGACTTGCGCGAGTAAATCATGCTATTTGTGCGTAATTAGACCCAGTTTATTCGCCTTATTTGCTTGTGAAATTCACTTCACAACAGATGTGAATACACTTCAGTTTCATTGCAAAATGGCCGACGTGGATTTTGTTGCTGACTGGTTGAAGGCCACTACTAAAGCAAGCTCCTGATAGGTTAACGTGGTGCAAATTTTAGGCAAAGTTCAGAAATTTTAACTTGATTCGTGCGAATCATGTTTATTGTGTCTTTGCATAGACTTAACATGTAAATCCCTTACGCTTAAAGCTTCAACCATGTCTAGAGTGAACGCACCATTCATTCATTCATTCATTTTCTTTTCGGCTTAGTCCCTTTATTAATCCGGGGTCGCCACAGCGGAATGATCCGCCAACGTATCCAGTATATTTTTTACGCAGCAGATGCCCTTCCAGACGCAACCCATCTCTGGGAAACATCCACACACACTCATTCACACTCATACACTACGGACAATTTAGCCTACCCAATTCACCTGTGCCGCATGTCTTTGGACTTGTGGGGGAAACCGGAGCACCCGGAGGAAACCTATGCAACCACGGGGAGAACATGCAAACTCCACACAGAAATGCCAACTGACCCAGCCGAGGCTCGAACCAGCGACCTTCTTGCTGTGAGGCGAATGTGCTACCCACTAGGCCACCGTGGCGCCCAGTGAACGCACCATTAGCCATATAAAAATACACAAGATGGCTTGAAGAACACGCAAACCATAATTAGCCACAGCTCACTCAACCGGTGAAATGAAGTGTAAAAAGATGGACACTTCACGCACTCAACGACCACAGCTTTGCTCATGAAGTGGAAGGGGCGAAGCTTTCGGGCACTGATGTTGGATAACTTTATTTATTTTGGATGGTGAAAGCAGTATTCTCCTACGAGAGTGATTACCCAATGGTAAATACGGTCATACTCATGGCAGGTATTATTTGGTACTTTGGTCGTTTTTTCACTAATTTGGCAACCATCAAACGTCATCAAGGAAACGGTAGTGTTCCATTTGGGACGACACTACATACATATACTATGCTATTGAGTGTGCAAGTGCATAAGTTCATAGTGTATAGTGTGCCATTTGGGACGCAGCAAGTCTTCTTTTTGCTCAGCTACAGAGATAGTTAATGTTTTTACTTCTGTAACGCAGATAAGGAGTGTTTGCACGTAGACGGTCTCTAACATCCAGTATGAATGAAACATATCACAATACTCAATTATTTTTTGTAAAAAAGACAAAAAATAAAACATTAAAATAAAAACTTTTTTAAGATACAAGACTTTAACGAGAAAACTACAAGAAAATACAATAAATAATTCAGAAAATACTGTGATAATTTGTCTTGACTAAACTTGTCTTGGATAAAACTGAATATAAAACCAGACTACTGCTACTGGTTTCTGTATCCAACCTGTCTCAAAGAATTTAGCTTTTATTTGAAGAATCTGCAAGATTACCAGCCTCTGGCCAACACTGATGATGTCACCAAAGTATTTGATTGCAGGTCTGAATCTCTCTTGCATATCACAGCAAAAGAAAACCGTGGTGGCCGGTGAGAGGTTTCCCAGAGTCGAGATCTGTAGTAAAGAAATAAACAGCTTTCACACAACAAATAAACTCTGCTGTCTGTCAGCACTGAGATGCTCCACTATTACTATGGTTTAAACACAAGCCATGATGACAGCAGTGAAATCACTAGTATAATCACATTTTTTCAGTAATACATCTAAAAGCTGATCTTTCCAGATGACAGGATCAAGGTCGGTTCATTATAAGGTCATTTGGAATTATCTAACCAGAACTGCACACAACAGCTCATATACCTAAAAATCTCTTTAAGCATTGATTTATAAAAATATAACCTTTTTAGATGCTAAGACGCATCACCAAAATACTAATTAATTACAAGGTCATTTCAAGACTAATTTAAAATATATAATAAAATTTAGTTTGATCACTTCTTCTACATTTAAGAAGGATAGGTCATATTTTTCAGGATTTATGTGCTTAAATGAATAATAAAAGAACATTATGTAAACATAAAAGCTATTTATTTATATATAACGACTTTTATTTAATAGATTTTATATGTTTATATAAAATCACTTCATGCGGACTATAAAGAACTTTTAAGGCTTCTAATGAGAACCTATTTCTATAGGTTCTATAGGGATAAAATCACCACGATATCCTTAAGGCCTGTAAATCGTGCGTTTATTAATCAAATCTTTTATTTAAATTAAAATGCTTTTATAAATTATTATATTATGCTATTAAAGCATGTCTTCACAAACAATAATAAAATAATAATACATGAACGCGGTTTTTATCAGAAGATTTCAGTCTGAGAAAAGCTCAATTCTATAACATTAATGTATATGATTAGAATATAATCGAAATTATATCTTATTATGCTTATTTTTCCAAAGCAGACCTTACTTTAATTTTAATAACCAGCAAGTAGAATTTTACACGTACGGTAAGACTCCAGTCCTTTCATATAAAAATGATAAACAAAAACAAACACACCATGCAGTCGACGTTTCCTCATAGAACCGAAAGTGTTATTTTGAAACCTCAAACTCATTCAACGAAGTTTGAGACACGTCCGCCCATGAGCGTTACAATTTTACATTTGACATGACATTTTCATAGAACAACAGAATGCTAAATTAAAGGAAGGATGTGAAATATGAGCTTACATCCATTTGCAGAGGCACTAATCTCAGCCGACATTTTTCTGAAACCGTGAATCCCTTCGGCAAATCAATGTACTGACCCCATTCCTCCGAGAAATGTTGAAGTATCAGTTTACGATGAACGTCGATTTGAGATCCGTAAATGGAAAGAAACTTCTGGATCAGCACTTCATATCCAGAGCCCACAGGCACAGACGAGGGCCGTGAGAAAACAGAAAAGGAGAATAAAACCGGGACATAATTATTGTTGCTGTGTGTGTCCGCCATGATGCTCCTGATCGCTCGTATGAATTATTGTAGTGTCCGACTCACAAGTGAATTGTTCTTAAGAGTCGGTTCTTTAATGTTTCTAAGTGAACTCTCTGAACCGAGCTCACATTTATTCAGTTTTAGTAATGATTTTAAGTGTTGATTTAGCATAATACTAATCATACTAACTAGACACTACTTATACTAAAAACACAAACTAAAAATCCACAGATCTGCATATATCTGCACCATCTGGATTTTATCAGTTTATAAGTGCATTTGCTGTAAACTGAACCCATGAAGTTGGCACGAATTAAAGTTTATGCAACATGTAATGTGGCTGCATGATAAAAGTTCAAATATACAGTATTTACATAAAAAGTGATGGTTGGATCCAACTGAATCGTTTAAATGGTCCGATGAAATGAAAAGTTCAAAAGAACCGATTCGCCAACATGAATCAAACTTCCACGGTTATGAGTTGAAACGGATCTCTTCCGTTTTCTGCTTCCTGCTTAATCTTTACATTAAACAAGCAAAAAATAAATAAAATAAATCATGAGGTTTACAAAGAACATTTGGGGAAGATAGTTTGTCCAATGAGGACAAGGAATAGCTTTAATGTTTGTTTTGAAGTAATTATGCTTTAATTAAACTATACAGTGACTGGTTGGTTTTTGTCTGAAACATAACTTAATAAATATTACATTATTGTTAATTATTAATTATTGTGTCACGACTTTGCTAATGTCCAGAACAACAACATGTTTTCTTTTGATATCTGTTATTTATACTACAACTTGAACTACAATAATGTAGCTTTATTAACATGAATTATGTTTTATTACACATAAGTTAAGCTTGGACAATTTTTTAACAACTTTGAAGTGAAACCATTGATTTTACTGAGACACATATCAATGGATATCAATGGTCTCAATGGTATCTGAATTGTGATGGAATGGAATACAACATGATAAAATCTATAATTCATTGACATTTTTATTATGCAGTGAAGTGCCAGCAAACATAGACGATGTTACAGTTTCAGACAACGAATTCAATATTTCTTTCACCCTCAGTATCATTGCATCATTATGCAACAGCTTTTAGATGTAATGACTATAGATGACAATATACGCTGCTGTTAAATAATGATAAACAAAAGATGTTTGCTCCCAGTCTCAAAATTTGTTGTAGAGGTAGCACGTGCCTCCTGCTGAAGCACTTCAAATTCTCCTATTTGAGCAAAAGCCATGCTTGACATTTAAATGTTTTTTAACATTCATTTAACAGCAAATATATTACCAAAACTTAAATGCACGTAAACAAAATTGTCATTTATTATACCATAATTAGGCTAATAAAACTGACTGACACCATTGCATATATTTTCACTTCAGTAACTGAAGAAAACGTATTACATTGTTATAAATATAATTCACAGTGAATCTCATACGTTTCATGTGCCCATTTCAGCATCTATAATTTAAACTATAATCATTCAAATGTAAAATGCTTCAGTCTGTGTATTTGAAATAGTCAAAGTGCATGTTTATATGCATTACAGATAATTATTACATGTCAACATGTACAAAAGACGGACGGTTTTGTGTTGTATTCGTTAAATCAGTTCAAATACATACAAGCACACCATTCTGATGTCAGAACAGTTCCAGCAGGAAGACATTACATAAATATGAGTGTAGAATCTAGATTGGAATCATTTCCCGTCAATTTACCTGTAACATGTTATGTTTCACAGGGACTCAGTTGCATTGCAGGACATTATAAGCATCAATGCACACTAAAGCAATATGTGGAAGTACACTTTTAAACAGTATGCTCTTTAAATCTTTGCAGTCACCAAATCAAACAGCTTTTCTTTCATAGCTTCCAAATATTTATAAAAACCTTTTGCTTTTACACTTCTCTAAGTCTATCTGTGCAGAACACACATGATTGTACACTGACAGAAGACTCTTCACTCATCTCGGCTTGGAGGAGATCATCATTACCCTTTTTTATATCTACTAATTCTATATTCACTAAACGACACGGTCTGCAGCTCTTGAAAGACATATGTGATCAATAATTCACGGCAGACGCTGATCAAATATACAGTGCTACAAATGAGCCAGCATGTCTCTCAGCATCAGTAAAGTGAAAATCAGTTCACTAAGGTTTTGTGGTGTTTTAAAGGGCTTGGGCTAGACTTTTTTCTGACCGTTTGATATACTAGCATAGATAGAACTGGTCAGAGGAATGTAGCTCTTCTCTGTGTAATCCAGGAAGTAGAGAGGATCGCTGATGGTTGAGGGATTGAAGCCATTCTCCACCAGACCAAACTTCTGCTGCTTGAACGTACTCGTCGTCTCTATAGATTCCTGCAGACACAAACCACATGGCATGTTGAGCATGAATATATAACAGTCCTCTTGACAGAATCCGGATCTGTTGAAGTGCAAATATAATGTGACTGGGCACATAAGAGGGCAACACTTTTCTTCAGGTCCCAGTACAAAGAGACTGTGCACAAGTATAAATGGACAAAGCCACGTTACACTGCTTATAAACATTTCACATAGTTAGTTTAGAGGTATATCAACATTATTTATAATATTTATTTTTGTTCAGTTTTTGCCAATATTATCAAAGGACAGTAGCTAAACAGAAAGAGAGAGAGATAATGGCTGATGGGTTTGGAAAAATCAACTTAAGATGCCCAAAGTGCAGTGGAGCTCCAGTATATGTTGCCCAGGGCCGGATTAACCAATGGGCATTATGGGCACAGGCCCAGGGGCCCGTGCGCACTTGGGGCACCTGTGAGGGGGAAAATGCAGATTTTGGAGTGTCTATTTAGGCTAAGTGCAAATAGAGCATCTCGTTGGAATAAGGTTTTTGAGCGATTTCCGCCCATCAATGTTTGATTAACAGAAACAAAACTAAAAAGTGCAACCAAGAGTGGCGTAGCTAATAAAGTGCATGGCATCACCTTTTGACGTGATCGATCATCAACCCGGTTCGAATCCGGCGTCTGATAAACTAATTTTTCCTCATTTCCCCGTTACATGTCAGATTGAAAATACATTTATCTTTAATAGAAGGGAAATATTTTTGTTTAAAAATGAAAATGTGACATAAAGCCACAAGTGGCTCGTTGGTATTTAGTAAGGTTTCGCCTGTTTTATATGTGTATAGACAGCATCTAAAGAGTTATTTTAAACATTCTATAAACAGTTATTATCCACCTGGTGTTAAATGTTAGCAACATCTTAATATAACTAATTTATATTTACAATGAATTCCCTTTAAAATATGTATTTAATTCAACTAATGTGGTGCGTGTCTGGGTAAGGGGGCCTACAATACAATGTGCCCAGGGGCCTTTGAGTTCTTAATCTGGGCCTGATGTTGCCGCACTGTCCACTCGGTTTTATAAAGGGTTCAAACCAAATGTCAAATTAAGTATTAATGCGAATATATACTCACCAGCCACTTTATTAGGTATACCTTACTAGCACCGAATTGGACCCCTTTGGCCTTCAGAACTGCCTTAGTCCTTTGTGGCACAGATTCAACAAGGTACTGGAAATATTCCTCAGAGATTTTGGTCTTTATTAACATGATAGCATCACACAGTTGCTGTGCTAATGGGCCCAAAGAGTGCAAAGAAAATATACCCCACATCATTACACCACCAGCAGCAGCCTGAAGTATTGATACAAGGAAGCATGGATCCAATTGTTGTGTATCACTGCCTTCAGTTTGCATCATTTTAAAAACAATTAAGTTTTTAATAAGGCAAAATGAAGCTTTTACAGTCTACTGTAACAAATATTGTACTAAATAAACTATATATTGGCGTAGTGAGAAGCACGTTCGCCTCACAGCAAGAAGGTCGCTGGTTCGAGCCCCGGCTGGGTCAGTTGGCATTTCTGTGTGGAGTTTGCATGTTCTCCCCGTGGTTGCATGGGTTTCCTGTGGGTGCTCTGGTTTACCCCACAAGTCCAAAGACATGTGGTATAGGTGAATTGGGTAGGCTAAATTGTCAGTTGTGTATGAGTGTAAATTAGTGTGTATGGATGTTTTCTAGAGATGGGTTGTGGCTGGAAGGGCATCCGCTGCATAAAACAAATGCTGGACAAGTTGGCGGTTCATTCTGCTGTGGCGACCCCGGATTAATAAAGGGATTAAGCCGACAAGAAAATGAATGAATGAATGAATGAATAAACGATATATTTACAACAGACTATATTATACATTTGACAATTTTCAGTTAAAATCTAGTTAAAATTCAAACCTTTTTCCTAATGAATGCAATGCATTGTATTCTATTTTACTAAACTATTATGTATAAAGAAATAATATGATGATATTAAGCATATATTTTGAATACAAAAAAATTATATGCCACACACAAATACACACACAATCTGTGGTTAGTACCTGCAGCCTTATGAAGAGAGGTCGAGCATATGATGGCAGTTCTCTGATAACAAGATCGAACAGCTTCTTCCCATCGAATGTGCACTCTGGCCTCACAATCACTGCAGCCATTCCAGCGCGGCCTTCATTTCCTGTTCACCAAAACAACAGTGCTTTTTTTACTTTCTGTTTATTTTCTCATATACAAAATCATGAATAAACCCTGTCAAAAGTTCAGAACAAGGTTATAGATGACTGAGAAACGTAAATCCATTTACTCACCAAGCCTGTATGAGCTTTGCAGAACACAAAGGATGATTTCTTAAAGAATGTTGGTCACTAGAGAGTTGACATTGACTTCCAAAAATATGCTATGAATGATAATCTCTAACCCCAACTGTCTACAAACATTCCTCAAAATACCTTCACCAGAAGAAAGAAACTCATACAGGTTTGGGGCAGGAGTATATTGAAATAATTGGCATTTTTGGGTGTGCTAACCCATGAAACATACGTTTTTTTCATATACATTATTAATTAAGAAAATAAAAATCACTGAATTGAATGTGACCATTAATCTCTATTTAATGAAGGGTTAGCAAAGTAAGGGTCTATATGCAGCTTCCATGCAGGGTCATACAACAGAGGACATTGATAGTGGTTAAAGCACAACTCAGAGTGATTAAACAGGAAAGAGGTCAGGCAGGCAGTGTAAGCAACAATCCATGAGGTCAGAGGCAGGCAGTCATAGAACAAAAGAAACAGTCCAAGGTCAAACACAGAAGTCCAACAGAGTAATCGGAGAACAATTAGAAATATTAGCCTGGGCTAAACAAGACTTTGTAATGTGTGCGTTTTTCTTAAATAGTCCAGGTAATGTGAAACAGGTGGAACAGTAATAAGGACAATGTGTTATGGGAAATGACATCCAAGGCATCCTGAGTCAATACTCTGGCCTTTAATGAAGACTTGGAGGAACCACAAGGTTTGATCTGTTACACTCTTAAGGGTGTACTCACACTAGGCATGGTTGCCAAGCCCGTGTGCGATTGCCCCCCTCCCTCCTCCCCCAATGGCCCAGACTCACACTACATTTTTACCTTCTGACCCCAAACATGCTTACGTCATCGATAATGTGACTGTTCAGTTTAACAGAAACAGAAGCGCCCTTGCTCAGTACAATGGAGATTGCTTTAGTTACATTGTTTTGCAATATTTTGAGTGGGTTGTGATGCAGTTTACTTTTGCTAAACAGATCCACTGCTTTTGATGTTTAAATTTTTCATAAAAAGTTACCATGCTGCATGTATTACGAGATTTGCTGAAGTTGGCAGCTGAAGCGCAGCATCTCTGATAAACTATGACAGTTGTGTTCATTGAAAAGTAAGAATGAGTAGTAAATCCGTATGAAACAGTCCATTAAAAGTGATATTGCATCTTCAGTTTCGTGTTCAGGTGCGCTTTGCACTTACAGAAGCGGGCTCTAGTCCAACCTTTCCTAAATGAACCAAGATATGCATGTCAAATGCACCCGGGCACAGTTTGGATAGTTTAGTGTGAATTAGTCTTGTCACGATACCACAATAAATATCACAATACCAATACTAAATTAATACTACAGCATTTTTTCTTTCAAAATATTATTTATTAATAAACATTCAGGGCACAATAAGGCATAAGACGTTTGGCGCGATTTGTTGCTATTTTCAGACCAGTGCAACAGTAATTTCATGTATTGTGCTACAATGTTTAAATAGCAAATCCATTTGCACCACTTTGTTGTCTCATGTGCGTGCTGGTCTATAAAGGAATTGTGTTAAAGCGCATTGTTGGCGCGTTGTTATTTTGAAGACTGAAATAGACCACGCCATTGACCAACTAAAATCTGGTACAAAGTTCAGCGCAGAGCGCAATAGTTATCCACCTGTGCGTGTCAAAACGCTTACATATTGCTTAACACACACAGGATGTACAGCAACACACACAGAAATATAAAAGCCACTGCCTCCGTGCCTTCTTCACCTCGTGGTGCTTTTTCAGCCTATTCATGACAATTTGTATTTGTATAATTATTATTATTATAAGTATTATTTATTATATGCATATTTAAATTTACTTTAATTAAAACTAGTTTAGATTTGTCCACCTGTCGGGATTTAGAGAGGTATGCATCACCATGGAGCATAAGAATAGGACTTCGTTAGTATTGTTCATTTATTCATTTGCAGGAAATTAGAACTGGATTTACAAATAGTTTTGAAACAAATCTTTGCGCTTAACAAACATAATTAAAAATGTAGGCTAATGGATGTCTACAGTGAAGGGTGTACAACACCGTTTCCTTACTCCACAAAAGTAAAGCAGTAAAGTAAAGAGGCGAATGGAGGAGGTTTGTTCTTTATCCTTGTGCTGCTTATCCTTTTCAATAGTAAAGCATTCAGTTCTTCCATTAACAAAGTCTGCCTTATAAGGTGCCATGGCACTGTGCAAATGACTCTTAAAGGGAATGGGAATTGAAACTCTGTTATTGATACACTTTATCCTCAAAAAACACTCATAACTCATTAAGAGAACTCATTAAAAAAGTTTTTAAAAAAGTAAAAAAAAATAAAATAAAATTGTCCGCACTCCAGCCAAACTGTTTTAACACAAATACATTTGTTGCAGCTTAGATACAAAAAATCAATACACTATAGTCAGACGTGCACATTACTTTTTTGCTGAAGTTCTCAAATAACCTGTAGATGTTGCTTAGTCCTCACTGTTTATGACACAGTGATCCTGTCATATTCATATATAATTACATCATACCATAGCTGTAGATGATGTATACAAACCTCTATTTAAATTTGTCATGTGGTGTGACTGTCTGAGTTAAGTGTGACCATACCAATATGGCAATATATCTCAGCATATCACATCTGTTGTGACATTTGTTGCTCAGGTTCTCAAATTACCTGTAGATGTTGCTTAGTCCTCACTGTTTATGACACAGGGATCCTGTCATATTCATATATAATTACATCATACCATAGCTTTAGATGATGTACGCAGACCTCTATTTAAATTTGTCATGTGGTGTGACTGAATTAAGTGTGACCATACCAATATGACAAAATATCTTAGCATATCACATTTGTTGTGACATGATTTACATACAATCTGATTAAAAATGGATCTGCACAAAAACTAAATGTCAAATAAAAATTTATGGTGAAGTCACCATAAGAGTATCCATTTTTATTTTATATAAAATAACATTTGCGTCATAAAATATGACAATTTTAGGCTCAGATGCAACAATGCTGTAAAAAACCAAAATCACATTTTTAATACAAAATCGAAAAGAGCCCATATATTTTTGACATTTAAAAAAAAATAATTCAGCCTTATGTCATCCAATTTTGCAATACATGTTTCCTATTTGTACATGTCTGAGATATATTTTTTAATCTTTGATATAGAAACATTAACTTCATAACATATTTTATATAATTTAAATATGTGATTTGTTTTGCTGCTGAGCACAATCAGCTGCGGTTTTTACTTCTGGCTCGAAAGAACTTTGGAGAATGTTGTTTTGTTTTGAGCCTGTTAATACGAAGCAGTTAGACTACTACTGTAAGCAGAGTACTAACTTTATTTTACATTTTTCCTCCAAGCTTCAAGCAGGGCAAAGCTTTTTTGTCAGCAAGATGCGCAAAATAATTCTATATTTCACTTCGCAAATCAACTACAAGCTGTGGGTGGTCACTGCATTTTGTCACTATGGACTATCTGAGAGGACAAGCACAGCTCAACAGACACTCAGGCTCAAACCCAATTCTACCCCTTAGCCCTTCCACTTTGCGTGTAGGGGTGTCCCAATTCTCTTGAAGGCGTAGGGCTAAGGGGAAGGGCTAGATACCCTTTCAAACGAAGATTTTCCAGAACCACACTCAAAACCAAGGGGTAAGAAAATTTTTCTGGCTGCATGGCTGCACACGGAAGTCAGAAAATTAGTATTTTTGTCATTATTACGAATATTTACAACAAACAAGCACATGTTTTAAAGAGCCCCTATTATGGGTTTAGTCAAGTCACGAAGATGCTGTGCTCAGCTGGATATTATTGGAAGTGTGCAGATGAACCAAAGATGAAACTGTGAGGAGTCAGTGGTTGAGGTTTATTTGTGCAAAAATGCCTCAGCATTCAGCTCAGGTTTCCGGGAGAAATAACAAATCGGGAGGGTGCCATTTGATGGGTCTGAAATACGCGCTACTCCCGGAAAAAACAGGAGTGTTGGCAGGTATGCTCATGCACTTTGACTACTTCAATATTGATAAGCAGTGGAGAGCATTCTCTCGCGCTGAGCACTGTCGACCAATCACAACAGACTGGGTAATCGGTCCAATCAGAGCAGATTAGCATTGCGCTAAGGAGGAGTTTGGGAACAAATGATTTGCTGAACGATTCATATTGGAGTCTCTGGGATAATTAGGTAAAAATAAATGCATATTATAAGACAATGAATTTGTTTTTTGACCTTGCATGCATAACAGCCGGTTGTTGGAAAGCCCCAAAACCAAAACATGACCCTTTTTAATGTATAATAGGGGCTCTTTAATACATTCATAACGGCATTCAAGTTTTACCATTATGCTTTAAAAAAAAAAAACAACTCTAAAATAAAATCTATAATCCATAATATTAACAGTCCTGAAACATTCTGTCAGTCGATGACACTTAAATACCCTGTCAGAAATGTCTAGAGGCTGGGAATGACCTTTTTACAGTGCCTGGTATAATGTTAATATTGTTTTCGTGTGCTTACACAGATGGTGTAAATGCACTTATTCCATGGTCTGTTGAAATTCTTGATTCTGATTGGCTGGTGGGTGTGGTATATTTCGTTGAAACGCACAGGTAGTTCCAGTCAGTTTTGATCACAGTTCGAAATAAATTCGCTTCTCCCAAACGTTTACAGTTACTATAGCAAGTCGCATGTGCTGCGCTTGAAATCAATGAGGGCTTTTAATGGCGGACGGGAAATACGCAAAATTAGGAAAATACTCATAAACTATCCTACAAAATCAAGTTTTAAGAGTTTTTCAAGCAAGAATATAGTTATTTTAAAGTCAAATCGGCAGTTTGTGTGCATGGATAGCGCGTCGGCCAGATAACCTCAAGACCCGCGGCTGGATCTAACCTCTTGCATCTCTGTTGTTAAATCGGGATATATAAATTAATCTTTGGTGTATCGAACGGTCAGTCTCTGGACATTTGAACCTATATAATTTGTTCTCAGGTGTTTTTGACCAATCGCAAGTAAGTTTCATAATTAATTTATGACCATAAATAATGTAATATCTCACTGATCCTGCGTGTTTGGCTGATTGCTTTTGTTTTAAAGAAGATAGATAAAGCAGAATGTTCTACTACCAGTCCTGATATGTTTTTTCATTATGCAAACTTTACCTAAATTTAACAGCAGACATTTCTGACACGTATTTATTTGATATGGCACCTTTTATACGATTTGCATGTTTATTAAGAAATATAAATCGCGGAAATTCTGCTATACTGTACAGTAGGTATGCCAGCTTTCGCAGTATTAAAGGTAATGTTCAGGCGAAAAAAAGCTATTATACAGATCCTCCCTCGTCAGAAAAGTGGTAGAAAGACAAAAGAAACGTGTGACTGGGGACTCGAAACACACTTCAGGTAAAATTTAATAAATAAAGCAGAATGTTCTCCTACTTTACCCGATATGTGTTTCTTTTCCTAAATTTCCCTACATATTTAACAGCAGCGATTTCTAAAAATGGGCCCTGGCTGCTTTCTCTTCATAATACGTATTCCTTAAGTGTATTTAATAGATATGGTTATTTTTATGAGTATAATATTAATATTGTATGTTCATAATGAAATGGAAATCATAGCTCAGCTTTCGCAGTATTAATGTTAAGAGATAAACAAACAGATCCTCCCTCATCCCCTCAGCACGCAGATGCGCGCGCTCTCTCTCTCTGTCTGCCTGTCAGTCTGTCACAGCTGATTCAGTGGAGGGACTAGAAAATCTAACAATTAAAAACGTACAAAAATTCAGACAAATATTGCCCAGCAAAGAGAAAAACTAGTTTAAATATAGGCCTACCTTGGCAAATGACCATGGAATAAGCGGGATAATCAATCTCCGCTGCGCGTCGTGTGGTCTTTTGCATCCACGTCGTGCATTAAAATCTTTTAACGCACGGCAAGCCGTTGATTATCCCTTACTTATTGCCACATTATTTTGTAATGATAACATGATATACACCTTCAGTGATTTCCTGAAGATAAATATCAAAATAATAACACAACTGGAATAGCTACAGCGGTCATCGATCTCATATGAAGCAAGAGATTGTGATGACATATGATGTGTAGGTGTTATACAGGGTGGGCCATTTATATGGATACACCTTAATAAATTACATAGACAATTGCCTTCAGATGACCCCAAAGATAAAAGTCTAAGGGGGTCAGATCAGGAGACCTTGGGGGCCATTCAACTGGCCCACAACGACCATTCCACTTTTCAGGAAACTGTATTCAGGAAACCATTTACATCTTATAAAGGTATATCCATAAAAATGACGCACCCTGTACTGCGTTCCCATTTCATAAGGGGTAAATTTTGAAGGGGAAGGGGTAGGGATACAAAAATAGAATTGGGATTGGGCCTCAGTGTGCCATAGAAGCAGCGTGCTGCCCCCACACTGCCCCCTATTGATGAGCTCTCTGAACTTCAGCTGTCATTCAAAAGTACTGGTACTAAAATAAAATTTAAAAAAGCAGAATTGTGCAGATTTGAGAGGCAGGGTATCGTGATACCTTTTTTGTACCTGTATATTGTGAGACACTAGTGTGAATACACCCTAAAGTACAGCTAAATTATATACTGTAGTGTAAAAAATATTTGATTTTGTATACTGTACTAACAACAATATTTGATATGTCAATAAGTATATGTTGGTTCAAAAACTACTTAAAGGATTAGGTCACACAAAAATTCTGTTATTAATTACTCACCCTCATGTCGTTCCAAACCCCATGAGACTCCTTAATTATCAAAAGAACACAAATTAAGATATTTTAGATTCTATACGAGAGCTCCCTAACCCCTTCAGGGTCCTAAGACCAGTCTAGAAAAGGAACCAAAAACAGCCCATGTGACTTCAGTGGACCAACTGCAATCATACATACCTTCAAGAACACTTTTGTGCCCTAAAAATTTAGTTTGCCAACGTTTTCTTTTCCTCATCAGGTCATCAGGGTGTATGTTTACTATGAACAATATGATGCATTGCCATTATAGTCAGCAGTGCAACAAGTGTCATACTGCCTGTGTAGTAAACACGCACTGGACCTGACATGGCTAAAGAGAAGACATATGTGAACAAAGGTGTTTATACGTTTTTTTTGGGCACACAAAAGTGTTCTTGGAACTTCATATGATTACAGTTGTACCACTGAAGTATATGGTCTATAAATGTAAATAAATAAAGGTCTTAATGGGGATGAAAAAGATTGGAATGAAATGAGGGTTTTAATAACACAGTTTTTTTATTTTGAGTGAACTGATCCTTTAACACAACATATTTCCAAGAATACTAAGCAATATTTAAACAAAACAGTTATTGTAGTCCTACAAAATGTAATGGAACTCAAACAAAAACTTTAAAAATGCAGCTAAATAAGATTGACAATTGTTTTATAGTGCATGTGATGTTTAAACAGTACCTGGCACCTGAACTCCATACACACTGGCTTCCTGAATGAAATCTACCAGTCCCAGGATCTCTGTCACCTCAGTGGTCGCCACATTTTCACCCTTCCATCTGCAAATGGCAGCATGAAGATTATGTAATATAATTTCCACAATGAAGCAGTCACTCATACTGTATGCATACTTGCTGGATAAATAAAATGTCATTATGCTAAAACACAGTATATGCTCATATCCACCTGAAAGTGTCTCCCACTCTGTCTTTGAAGCTGATAAAGTTGTTCTCATCCTCAGCCATCAGGTCACCAGTGTTGAAGTAAGCATCTCCTTTGACAAACACATCCCGCAGAATCTTCTTCTCCGTCAGCTGTTTGCTTCCCGCGTAACCAAAAAATGGACTCTGACTGCAGATCTTAGACAGCAGAAGCCCCGTCTCACCTGATCATCAACATACAAAAGCTACATGAGCAGAAAGTACATGCATTTGTTCTCAATGATTACATGATGCTGACAGGAAATGTGATTGTTTATTCTGTCTGGCTTTTTTTGCAATGTTGGCTGACCCACTGTACAGACATGAAACATGAGCGGATGTTGGAGATGAAGATCGTTTCCCTCTGATAACACATGAAATTTACACCTGTCTATGTAAGGACTTCTAGCAAAAAAAGTCACAATAAACATAAAGTTTCTTTATCAGGATCTACAGCGTTCAATGAAGAAATGTTAAAGGAACACCGCTTTTTTGGAAAGGATAATTTTACTAATTTTACAGTTAAGTTTCACTATCTTTGCATCAATTTCATTTGGAAACAGAGTCAAGACATTGCATTTGGAAACAGAGATGAGGTTCTCAAACAAGAAAAAAATAAGGTCAAGAATCTTGGTGTGATTCTGGAGTCAGATCTGAATTTCAGTACTCATGTCAAAGCAAAAGTAAATCAGCATACTATCATCTCAAAAACATTGCAAGAGTTAGATGCTTTGTTTCCAGTAAGAACTTAGAGAAAATTGTACATGCTTTTATCAGCAACAGGGTGGATTACTGTAACAGCCTCCTCACAGGCCTTCCCAAGAAGACAGTCAAACGGTTGCAGCTCATCCAGAACACTTCTGACCATAACCAGAAAATACGAGCACATCACATCTGTCCTCAGGTCTTTGCACTGGCTCCCCAGTAACATTCAGAATAGATTTTAAAGTATTAATACTTGTCTATAAATTAGTAAACGGCCCAGGACCTAGATACATTACAGATATGCTCACTGAATACAAAAATAACAGAACCCTCAGATAATTTGGATCAAGTAAATTCAAAAATCAAAGAGTTCATTCAAAGCAGGGTGAACCTGCCTTCAGCTACTGCACCCCCTGCTGCTGAAATCAGATTCCAGAAATGATCAGACGTGCTCCAACATTAGGCACATTCAAGTCATGACTTCTGTTTAGCTGTGCCTATACTGAATGAACACTATGCTATGTCCGACAGATCGCACTTTTATGTCTTTCTTTATCTTTTTCATTCTTTTCTAACCCGTTTTAACAAATTTTAATCTGTTTTCATCTGTTTTAATCACTTTTAACTATTTTAATAATTTTTATTTTTCATTAATTTTTGTTTATGTAAAGCCCTTTTTATTCTAAATGAATTACCATATATGAATGTATATGAAAATTCCTATATAAATCATTTTGCCTTGTCTTGACTTCATCTGATCTCCAGGTCCAGCTTAGCATAAACACTGAATCAGATTACGCCATTAGCATCACTTTCAAAAATGACCAAAAAGTTTTGATAATTTGTCTATTTAAAGCTTGACTCTTCTGTGGTTACATCGTTTACTAAGACAGGCTGAAAATTTAAAGTTTCTGCGTAGAAACTATATTCTTATTCTTAAGTAATAATCAAGGAACTTTGCTGCCATACCATGGCAGCAGCAAGAGCAACAAAATTTAGCAGCTCAGCTTAGTCATGAGTGGGTGCCACTACTTGCACTGCGTAATATCATAGTGCCTGCTGTAGCCATGGTACAGCAACAAAGTTCCTTGTTTATTATCCCGGAATGAGGGTGTAGTTCTGGCCTTTTTTTTTTTTTTTTTAAATTGAGTTTTCCTTTAAAGGCCCATTTTACAAGATGCAAAATAAGACTTTAGTGTCTCCAGAATGTGTTTCAGTTCAAAATACCGGTCAAATCATTTACTATAATCTGCTTGGTATGCCATTTTTTGGGTCTGAGGGAATTTTTGCTGTTTTGCGCCTGTGGTTTTAAAGGAAAATGAGCTGATTTTCCCTGTCCGCTGTTCAGGATACTCAGCCAGCATCAGGTGTCAGATAAACAGCACAATAACAGACAGCAACTCAGACATTGATAAGGCAGAGACCCACACTCACAAAAACCAAAAGTAGGATTGAACCAGGAAGTTTCTGAAAATAAATGTTACATATTTTGTTGTAGAGTTTTTTCAGCTTTACTGCAGATCCATCTTTTTAGTTTATTTGCAAATCTATATGCTAATCCTAAAACTGAGACATGGTAATCAATATCGTTGAATATTTTAAGGGGAAAAAAAGAACTGATGTGTTTATATCACACTAATATGGCTGTGTGCATACTATTCCAACACACATTTATGTCCGAACGGCTTCCAAAGACTTGGTTTGCATGATAGGTGCCTTTTAAAGGATCTGCACAGAACAATAGGAGTAAATCCAAATGCAATAGTACTGCTGGTGTACTACTGTTTAGCAGACTTTAACTACTTAGACTTTCTTTTTTATTGTTCTTTTAGACCAGGGGTGTCCAAACTTGATCCTGGAGAGTCGTTGTCCTGCACAGTTTAGCTCCAGCTCTAATCAAACACACCTGCTTAAAGATTTCTAGTGATATTAAAGACACTGATTAGCATGTTCAGGTGTGTTTGATTAGAGTTGGAGCTAAACTATGCAAGACACCAGCCCTCCAGGACCGAGTTTGGACACCCCTGTTTTAGACTTTCTGTCTGGAAGTTTGAGATCTTCAATGCTTTACTTAACTGATTCTGTTGTATTTAACTTGGGCTGGAGCTTTTGAGAAGCCTACATTAAGATGTATTCACATTTACATATTTTATGCACAATTGTTTTAGGCAAAATCCATTCATTTCAACAGGAAACTACAAATTACTATACTGAAATATAGTATATTGTTATTTATTTTAAATGTGATTGTGGATAGTGCCATGTTCAGTCTTAAAATTGGACTAACAAAGTTCAGCTCATTCTGAAAACGTAGTCCTACGTATGCTTTTGGGGATTGCACATTATGTAGTCAAAGGTAAGTATGGCTAGTGTTAAAGTCTAAAAACGTTGTAAAAATAAGACGAGGGCTTTTCTTTTTTTTTCTGAATTGCTTTTGAAAAATGTTGGTTGGGTTTAGGGAAAGTGTGTTGGTGGGTCAATCGATAAAATTTTGGTTGGGTTTAGGGAAGGAGGAGGGTGGGTCAGTCAATTGGTCGGTCAGTTAGTCAGTCATTCAGTCAGCCAAACAGTCAGTAGACAGCGGCCTCTGGTGAGTTTACGCGAGAACAGCAGGTGACTCTGTTAACGCTGTGTACGCTTTTTGAGATCTCAATTTTCTCTCGCGAGTGTCGGGAGGTACGTATTTTTGCACTTTTTGTTTTCACGAATCCACGAGAGGCCGCTATGTACACTTTTTGAGATCTCAATTTTCTCTCACGAGTGCTCGCACTCGCACTTGCGAGAGAAAATTGAGATCTCAAAAAGTGTACACAGCAGCCTCTCGTAGATTCGTGAAAACAAAAAGTGCAAAAATACGTACCTCCCGGGATGTATTTCACAGCCTCTCTAAACTAACATGGGACTATGTTTTCAGAATGAGTCTGGGTTAGATCAAATGATCTTGGGTAAGTAAGTACTATTTGTTAAATAATTTCAGATGCTCTCACCTGTCTGAACACGCTGACAGAATCCATTATGGTCTCTCACAGGTTCATCTCTAAGCAGGTCATACTTCACCAGGTCATACTTAAAAATCAGCTGCAAAAACAAAAAAATAACAATCTTTTACCCATCATGATCATGACACACACACACACACACACACACACACACACACACACACATATATTGTTTTTTTTTGTCTGTATATATAAGTCAGAATATATAAGTCAGAATTATTAGCCCCCCTGAATTATTAACCCCCATATTTACTTTTTTCCCCAATTTCTGTCTAACGGAGAGAAGATTTTTTCAACACATCTCTAAACATAATAGTTTTAATAACTCTCATCATATTAAACAGCTGGTGGTTTTTGTATATATATATATATATATATATATATATATATATATATATATATATACATATACACACACACATACATACATACATATGTATACATATATATATATATACATATATATATATGTGTATATTCTGTAATCTGTGTAATAATAGCATGGTGAGGATTACATGTCAATGCTCTTAATAGCACTTGCCTGCTCCTACTGATCTTGTTTAATGGCAAACACTCTAGACTACACGATTAAGCAACAGATTGGCAGCTTGCCAAGAGAGCAAGTTTCTTTATATAAAGGCTCACAGACAGGATGTGTCTGTCTGTGATAGTCATTAATACCATTTCATTCAGGATAACTAGTGTTGTTTGGAAAAACTGAGGAAAACCAAAACTTTTCAAAGTAAACACATTCCAATTTTCATTCTTGTAACAAAAAAAGTGAAATCTCAAAAAAGTTGGAACAGTTACGCATTTACCATTTTGTAATGTTGCCATTGCTTTTCACAACACTTAAAGGATGTTTAGGGATGGAAGACACCAAGTGATGAAGTGTTTCAGGTGTAATTTTGTAAACTCTTGGGTGGGCAACAGTACAGGGTCTTTGTTGTTGCATTTTGCACTTCAAAATGCAACACACATTCTCTATTAGAGACAGCTCAGGACTGCAGACAGGCCAAGTACCTGTATCATCTTCCTTTGCAGCCAGGATTTTGTAATGTGTGCAAAATGTGGTTTTGCATTGTGTTGTAGAAATATGCATGGCCGTCCCTGGAAAAAAGCAGCCTATTGTGCTCCACAATCTCTATGTACTTTTCAGCTTTATGTACTTTTTTTAATGGTGCAATCACATAAGTGCAAGTTACCCAAGGGCACTGACACAACCCCATACCATGACAGACCTTGGCTTTTGGACATGCTGGTAACAGTCTGGATGATCCTTTTCTTCTTTGGTTTGGAGCACACAGCATCCATTTCTCCCCAAAAATACCTGAAATACAGATTCATCTGACAGTCCATGTTTCCACAGCGTAATGGTTCATCCCAGATGCCTCCAAGGCAAAAGAAATAGCCTGCACTTCTGGACACTGTTCATATAGGACTTCCTTTTGGTGCAGTACAGTTTTCACTGGCATTTGTGGATGTAACTCTGTATTGTGGTACTTGACAAAGTTTTGCCATAGTCCTGATCCCATGTGGTGATATCGCATATAGATGAATGACGATTCTTGATGCAGTGCCGCCTGAAGGATTGGAGATCATGGTTCTTCAGTTTAGGCTTAAATTCTTGTCCTTTATGCACTGAAATTCCTCCAGATTCCTTTAATCTTTTAATTATGTTATGCAATGTTGAAGAAGACATATCCAAATATCTCCCTATCTTTCTTTGAGGAACATTGGTTTTGACCATTTCAATCATTTTCTCATATATTTGCTGGCAAACTGACGAACCTCGGCCCATCTCCGCTCCTTAAGGACTAGACCTTTCTTGGATGCTGCTTTTGTACCAAATTATAACTAGATAGTAAAGTTTGAGGACAAACTTTATGGTGGCTTGAAAAGCCAGTTTTAAATAGTTTATTTAGTTGAAAAATTAGCATGTTACTAGCATGATTCTAGCATGAATTAGCATGATCTTAGCATGATTCTGGCATGAATTAGCATGTTACTAGCATGATTCTAACATGAATTAGCATGATCTTAGCATGATTCTAGCATGAATTAGCATGTTACTAGCATGATTCTAGCATGAATTAGCATGATCTTAGCATGATTCTAGCATGAGTTAGCATGTTACTAGCATGATTCTAGCATGAATTAGCATGTAACTAGCATGATTCTAGCATGAATTAGCATGATCTTAGCATGAATAAGCATGTTACTAGCATGATTCTAACATGAATTAGCATAATACTAGCACGATTCTAGCATGAATTAGCATGATTCGAGCATGAATTAGCATGTTACTAGCATGATTCTAGCATGAATTAGCATGATCTTAGCATGATTCTAGCATGAATTAGCATGTTACTAGCATGATTCTAGCATGAATTAGCATGATCTTAGCATGATTCTGGCATGAATTAGCATGTTACTAGCATGATTCTAACATGAATTAGCATGATCTTAGCATGATTCTAGCATGAATTAGCATGTTACTAGCATGATTCTAGCATGAATTAGCATGATCTTAGCATGATTCTAGCATGAGTTAGCATGTTACTAGCATGATTCTAGCATGAATTAGCATGTAACTAGCATGATTCTAGCATGAATTAGCATGTTACTAGCATGATTCTAGCATGAATTAGCATGATTCTAGCATGGATTAGCATGATGTTAGCATGATTCTAGCATGAATTAGCATGATTCTAGCATGAATTAGCATGTTACTAGCATGATTCTAGC
>CAIGQQ010037750.1:740983-759865 GCA_903798035.1 Danio albolineatus | reverse complement strand
TGATTCTAGCATGAATTAGCATGTTACTAGCATGATTCTAGCATGATTTAGCATGTTACTAGCATGTTTTTAGCATGAATTAGCAAGTGCTAGCATGACTAGCATGTCACTAGTATGTACTAGTATGCTAGCATGTTACTAGCAAGATTAGCATGTCGGTAGGGTGTTAAAACTATTAGCATGTGCTAGAACAGCTAGTCACAGTCTATGGGACAGTTGCTAGGGTGCTGAAATTGGTTGCTAGGGAGTGGCTAGTAAGTTTAGAGGTCATCAGTGATTGGCTGCTGGTTAGACTGAGTTGAATGAGGCCAGACTCTAGTCTGTCGGACAGTCTGATGCAGAGTTATGAGCTCACAAAGGTTGACTCAATGTTAAGTCAATGGCAGTCTATTACAATGGAAGTCTATGGGACAGTTGCTAGGTGCTGAAATCGGTTGCTAGGGAGTGGCTAGTAAGTTTAAAGGTCATCAGTGATTGGCTGCTGGCTAGACTGAGTTGAATGAGGTCAGACTCTAGTCTGTCGGACAGTCTGATGCAGAGTTATGAGCTCACAAAGTTTGACCCAATGTTAAGTCAATGGGATTTTTGAGACAGTTCTGGGTCGTTTTTGGGATAACCCAAGGTCGGATCAGTTAGAAAAGATATAGCAACCCGAGTCAGACCAGTTTGAAGGTTTGACGAAAGTTTGAAGTATGTAGCTTGAAAGGCCTAGGAGGAGATACCGGTAGAAAAACAGTCTCAGAAGAATAAGAAGAAGAAGAATAATAATAAGTTTAAGTGAGATAACAGTATGTTGGCTTTTCAAGCCACCATAATTACAATCACCTGTTGACATCATCCGTTTCAAAACCCATCATTATTTAACCAATATAACTGATTACTAACCCTAGATTGCTCCTGTCCCAACTTTTTTGAATGTGTTGCTAGTCTGAATGACAGGAAAGGATGTATATTTAAAATTAAATGAAGTTGACCAGAAAAAAAAAATATATTTTATGTTTATATTGTCTGCACTGAAATACCAGTCAAAGAAAATTGGAAATCACTTTTCTTTTTTTATTTGCGTTTTCCATACTGTCCCAACTTTTTCTGATTTGGGATTGTATATGAAGGACCACGTAAAAATCTTTAATCTTCTACTAAAGTCACATACATCTTAGATGGCATGTGGGTGAGTAAATTAACAGGAATTTTTCATTTTTGAGTGAACAATTAAAAGTCCCTGATATTTCACGACAACTTTGGACAACTTCCAAACTTGGATAAAATTCCCTGACTTCCAAAGTTTGAAAATGACCTTTCAAAATTCCATGATATTGCAGAAATGTCATGACCCATGGGAACCCTGCTTTTGTTGGGATTTAAGAATCAATATTGTTTTTTTAAGGCTATACAGTTTATAAATGTATGTATTTATATAATAATTAAACTTTTCATATTTCAAATTTCATGTGCATCTCCGTTGAAGTCTGAATGACCAATTTTAATATTTAATATTTGAAGCTTTAAGAGTGCTTCACATTAATGATCAATATTGATAAATTTATCAAATCTTCATCACTAATTTAAACATTAAGCCTTTGCCTTAAACTGTTTGGAAACTACACACTTTTGTCTCTCAGTAAACTAGCTATAGCAAATCGATGTCTTATGCCCTCTACATTACACTGTTGGTATTCAGGTCATCTGCAGAATTTGAAAATTAAATTTAAGACTATTAAAGACCTGAACAAATAAAATCATACATGTGTCTCTTCAGGCTGCATCTCCAGTAGTTTGGAAACAGGCACAAAAATGTAAGAAACATATGTGAGCTGTGTATACAGAAGATTTATACTAGTGATAAGATTCATGTCACATGGACTGGGTGTACACAAACATTAGTTATAACTTGGGCCTAATTTAGTGGAAATCCAATCAATTTTACATTAATTTTTGACCTGGAACAGCATGAAAAATCAACAGAAAATAAACAAACTAAACAAAAACACTTTAAACACACAACATAGACGATATATCTACTCTGGTACTGATGGTCATTGACCCTGTGCTTTTGACATCAAAGCAAAGAGATGCAAGGAATGAATTCTGCTGCAATCACATGTTTTTTTGGTGGCAACTCATGTTTGTTGAATTTCTGACACTGAGACGCAACCCTATGCTCTCATTCAAATATTTATTAGGACTTGCTGCTCTATTTGTTGTTCTTTAAACATGTCCTAACCCTGATGGTATTTTTGTTTAGTTTCTAACCTCCAAAACTAACCTTGTAAAAGAAATTGGAACGTCCAACTGCTCCAATTTTGCCAATGTGGTTCATGAAGCACAGGTTTCCTTCAGTAGAGCCATAGATCTCACACATGCGGATCTCCCCGAAACGGCGTAGGAATTCTCTCCATACATCCTGCCGGAGTCCGTTCCCAACACCCATGCGCACCTTGTGATCCTTCTCATTTTCACCCTAATCAACACAAACACAAAACAAATATTACAATTAATCTTTTTATGATCCAACACACACTTGTGTTGAAGACAATGACAGTCAGAAATAGCTGGACAGGACCCAGCAAACTGTCATACTTGCATATCAGAGTTCAGGACAGTTTTCTAAACAGTAGTGTTTAAGTTTAAGTCAGATGTGTAATCAAAATGGTTATTTTACCTAAAAATAATTATATGTTGCGAATTTTATTGCCATGAGGCCAATCATTAAACATTACAGGTGCCGTAGAGTGCACTGATTCAATATGTTACATTTTTCTCTAAACTAAGTTCAAACCAATTACCAGAAATGGTGCACTATGTAGTCTGAAGTACATGTGTAAAATCAACCCAGGCTCATCACTGATTCGTATCCCTATATACATATCGCAAAACACGTCTCAAGAGGTAAGTTTTTACTTGTTTATTATATTTTTTCTGCCTTCTGTTTTACCTGCTTTCAGGAACCATTCTTTGCTAAACTCGAACCTCGTTGTCGCAGTCAACTCCTCTCTGCGTCTCAAGTCCATTGACGTAGATGGTGAGCTACTGGGCAAACTGATAACAGTAGAAAAGCCGTCCCGGGTACATTTTCACAACGAGTCTCTGTTGTGTATAATAATAATACTTAATTTTTCAAAAAATATTTGAAAAAAATTCATTAAATGCCTGGTCAAATGACAACAGTTTAAGGTGAAGTAGAGAAAAAGTTCATGTTAGGGGGCAACTAAGTCTGCTAATCCATTGATGCTCTAATTTTTTGCTGCTTCAGTTTTGTGGTGCTAATTAAATATAGGCTAAATTATAATTATAATTTGAATTTGAGTTGTACTGTATTTTGTGGGGTTTAACCATAGACTGTAAAAGATATGGACGTAGTATCTGTGATGTCACCCATAGGCTTCTGAAGAGCACAAAAGAAGCTACAAGTGGGTGTGGCCAACCGGCGACATTTTGTTCACGTGTCAAGGCTATTTATGAAATCCAGGCATAACACTGTATGACAATGTTTCAGATGACTGTTCTATAGCCTACAACTAATAATCTGACAGATTCTGGAGTGCATTACAGTTCTAAAGAAAATTATAAATTATCTTAAATTAACCAAATGCATTAATAGATATGGTATACAAGTATATAATTTCATTCACCTGGGTAATGGAGACTATGTGAATAGTTTGTGAGCACAATTAAGTGTACAGTATGCCACATTATCTGATAATTGTAAGAAATAATTCCAAAAGGCAGTTGACTGTACAAAGCTACATAAAACAAAACAAAAATATGGCGTAAATGCCGCGTCCAGCGGCTAATCAGCTGAAATCAGCTGAGGTAAAGTGACGGCGACCAGCGAAACCTAGCTGTCACTCAAGTGGCCACGCCCTTAATTATGCAGACCTAATATAATCTAAAAAAAATAAAACGGAAGAGTTATAAAAAAATTCACCCCCTCACAGTTGTCATGAATGGTAATATTAGCTATATGAACAAAAAAAACGCTCTTTGTACCAGACTGTAAAACACCTATTTTCTGCTGTAAAGTTGGCCATTTCAACATTGGGCTCATTAGAAATGTGCTCTATTATGGAGCCAGAACTAGCAGAATTTCGATGAATTGCATTTTCAGTTACTTCCATAATAGCTTCACAAGGGAGAGTGGAAGGTTTCCGCTTGGGTTTAACTTATATGAACACGGGAATTAATATCAACCTTAGAATAAAACGTTTTTTGGCTTTTTTTCACCCAACAAAAACCGCAGTAAGGGTCCATTTTGCATTTTGACAAGCAGTAAAACATCTGTAAACATCGGATTTACTGTTCCTGTTTTAAAATAAGAGTCCCATATTCATGTTTATTACAAGTTAAAATAAACTTAATAAGAGAAAAACAATTATCATTTTTGTAATCTCACTTGAAACATTGTGACCAATCAAACACAGCCTTGTTTATGCACACTGTAAAAAGTAATTAGTTACTTTACTTTAAAAAAAGTAAGTAAACCCGTTGACTTTAAGGTGCAGTTTTACACCCAGTGGTTGAAGTAGGTATTGCACAACTGGTTCAAAACACACGTAAGCAGATTGACGACACCAACTCGAACAAGTCTGACTATCGAGCCTAAAGGCTGATTTAAGTACTGTTCTAAATAAGAGCAACGCGACGCAATAAAAGGAATATTTTCCACAGTAAAATTGTGTTTTTTGTTCTACCCACACTTGAAATTTATATTTTAGAAATGGCATCTATTTCTTGCAGCTAAACAACAGGATAAACTGTGATCACCTCATGTACATCTCATGTGCTTTATTCAGTGTTAAATTCTAATATTGCGAGTTTGAATGCCATTTTACATGACATTTGTTGGCATACTTCTGAAAGCAGCAGCAAATAATTCACGTCAGATCTTGAAAATAAAATAAACTGCTTGAAATTGAACTTTAGAACTGTGACTCAGTGAAGGCCAACACATTTTAGTGATTCAGCATGTACATTTAATCATTTTAAAGAGGTTTCATATGTATCAATTAGATTCTAAAGCTTACCACTTATTGGAGTACAGCGAGTGCACTATTCTGTGCTTCTGAATGGCTGCATATAAATTTCAGCTGTGTTTCATCTGCTACAAAAAGCCAAATTGCTTATCACTGCATATCTCTTCACATAGCATGTTGTTAGGACACAGGGTTACTATGTAACCTGCTCACCTAACGTTTATATTCGTATTATTTATATTATTTGCTAATTAATAACCACTTTGTGTGAAACTCTGAATCTGTGTCTCATTTCAAAGGCTGTTACTGTCCACCGCAGGTTGCATTTCGGTCGTGGATACACACTTTGAGAGTCTTTCCTGATTGAAGAAATTAAATACGCTGTTTTCCACAAAGGAAAAATGGGGTGTTGAAATATAATTGTCTAAACTGGCACTGGACGGGTTAAAGGGACCAAAACAAAGACAGACGTTTCGGCACGTAACTGACATTTTCAACGCAAAATATTTGACTTCAGCATTCTTTTTCAGATAAACAAGAATGTTCACTTGGCAGGTTTCTTAAATATCTAAAAAAACATATTATGTTATTTTTATGCTTTAGTGGAGTGAAAAACTTACATACAGCTCCATTAACTTAACTTTTATAATTATGCACATAGCTTGTTTACTTCATAATTAAAAGGCAATGAGTTTGCCCTGTTTTTAAAGGGAAGTCAACTAATTGCTTTTTAATGTGCATATTAATAGTCCCATGAGCTATGCAACAGTATGTTTTCTTCTGATTGGCCATATTTCAATGGGGTTTTACACTCACAGGATTTACATGAGAATGAGGAATAGTGTTTGAGGCTCACGGTATGTCATTTCCATGTACTGTACACATCAGCTACACATATTTTCATTATATGGCACTTTTAAAAAACATTTAACTGAAACCATGGTGATTAAACCTTGGTGATTAAAAAAAATGGAAGTCAATTGCTACTGACACAATTAAAAAACATACCGGCAAAACTACAATAAATACCAGTGATTCAGCAAATGTTCTGAGCTTGTTCACAATAGTCTAGAGAGAAACATTATTGCATACTCTAAATACTGTAAATGATGCTCAGTGCCTTTAACAGAACTGGGGTATCACAAGGACTCATGGCTATTAATTTAGTACTGTCTGATTTTCAATAAAAAAATGTAAGTGATGTCTGTCTGTGCAAAAATTCATTACCACAGTGCTAGGATGATCTGAATGGATGTTACATGCTTTCTTACTGCATGTCAAAAAAGCACACTCTCTGGCTCAAGTGCCTTTTTTAAAATAAGCCTCAGTGATTTTTTTTCCATGCAGTGCTGTGTTTCTTAGTAAGACCGTGTGTGTGGGTGAACAATACAAGCCAGTCAGACCAGCAGAACCGCTCCATGTTCATAACAGCCTAGTGTTTGAGTGCACTGGCAGTTAACACTCATCACTGGACTGACAAACAGTATTTCTTGATTTTACACGAGACATCGCATTTTGAAGACAGCATGTTCAGAATAATTTGAGGGTTCTTTTACTGCAGCATGTGTATCTATGTGTGTGCTTACTGTATGTGTTTGATACTGTAAAGGTCTGTGTGTTTGCTTAACTTGTGTAGCAGTGTGTCCGTCGTGACCACATTGATGAATACGGTGTGACTGCCCGGGCCATGTTAGAGAACGGGCACAAAGAGATCTTTGACAGACTGTAGGGAATGTCCTGACGCACATGAACCATGAATGAGAACCAATAACAAAAGAGTTGTCTGTCAGTCAGCCATGAAAACGCAACAAACCAAAAAGTTCATTTTCATAGATTCACAGAGGACATGGATTCTTTCATTAAAGAGTCTGTCTGCGTGACCAAAGACACACTCTGCAATGAACTCCTGCGTACTGGAGTCCTGGGTCATTGGTTAAAGTAATGAGGCATGAAGCATAATGAAGACAATAATGTGGAGTTAACAGGACTATGACTGGTCTAATTGTTATGAGACAAAACTAAAACTGAAGCATTTTTGACTTCAAACTGAAGCACTTGAAGTCGGACGTCATCAAAAGCATCACACAAAGTACATGCATATGAGTCATGCTTAAGAAAAAGGGGACAGTTCACCCAAAAAATAACAATGGGTTATTATTATTTACTCTTTCTTCAGCAGACCACAAAAGAATGTTAATTTAAATCTTTTAAATTAATTTTAATTTTAAAACAATTTAAAACTTATTGAAAAGGTTGAAACAATGCAGTGCTTTAATACCAAAAATGGTCAGAATATTCTCAGAATGGTAAAAATGTTACATATTTCTGTAAAAATGCTGTTTCTGCTAAAATAATCCAACTAAAGTGGCACTGTTTATTGAGAACGACCCATGTGCATAGAATTATATGAGAAAATCATTTAAATTGAAAAAAAAAAAAAGAGAGAGCAAGCAGTACTGTACCATAGGCTGATTGCACAGATATCGGCACAGCTCTCCTATGTACTGAAAAATGGTAACGTTGTATTTCCTGCAGTCATTCCAGAACTGAGAGGCGGAAAACTTCTTCTTTAGAATACAAGTGGCACCTAAATGGCAAAAGCATAGAGACAGATATGAAACTAATCTTGCTATGCAAATAAATTCAAACATCCAGTCTGATACAACAAATGTAAATGTTCAATTGCTAATACAGATCATTAACATGTTAATTAGGGGCCAAGCATCAAAGGTGCGTAGGCACATACTGTATCCATTCCGGTTCTTTTTATTATTCTTGGCTTCTTGTTCTTCTTCTTTGCCTCTGGGAGTCTATGGCAGCCCTATGAACCGTTTGTGGCATTTGCGCAAACTTTGGCACACTGATTGAGGACAGTCTGATCTTCAACCTCAACAAATTTGGACTCTCTTAACTCAATCTCTCTAGTTCCACCACTTGTCCAAATTTTCACTTATCTTTATAACTTTTGAACTGAATGGGCTCCAATTCTACAAATATTCCGTCATGATTTACTTTCTTTTTTTTTCCTATTTCGAATTTTTTGCAAAACCTATTTGAATGAAGTCGTCCTAGGCTGTTTATCCGATTTTCACCAAAACTGAATCACATGATCTACAGACCATGCAATTTCAAGCTGATTAGATGAACCATATTCGATTAACTTATGAACAAATTTAAAGTAGAGCTTGTGAAAATTGACTTGGTGTTTGTTATCACAACTATGATCTGAAGTGAGCTGCAGCTTGTCGATGCACTGCCCCCTTCAGGAGATACAAAAATTGTTTGTTTTTTTGCTTAGAACTTCTCAAACCTTTGTCCAAAATGCATAAAATTCTTCCGGCGGAGCATGTCGAGTCGAATGTCGAATTTTCCCAGGTCAGCCATTTTTGAATTATATCAAAAATTGCTGTATTTTATGCACTGACAAATTGCTATGAAAGTCGATGTGTTTTCGGGACAGTACCCTGAAGGTCCTCAATAAGTTTCATGGCAGTACCACCTTTTGGCCAAACGTTATATTGATATTTCCAAAAATGCTAATATCTTTTGACAAATTTTGCCTATTGTTATGATACTTCTCTTGATACATTCATTGGGTTGTCCTGGGAATATCGATATAAATTTTGCCTTAATTAGCTGAACTTCCTGCCAACTAACCTTAAGTAAAAAAAAACTACTTTTTCAAACTCCTCCTAAAATGTTAGGCTGATGTGCACCAAATTTGGCTCAGATCATCTACAGACCATGCTGACAAAAAGTTATGGAGTTTGTGTTGATAGGTGTAATGGTTTTTGTTTACTGCACCGACAAATGTGATGGCTTGATGCCAAACTACATCTGAAGCGGTATCTCTGCGATAGTTAAAAGATAATGACACCAAATGTTAGGTCATTGCCTCACACTGACCACACTTTTTAAAATGAAATTGGACTCAAATTATACCTTGGGTCATGCCAAACTACATAAGTTTGCACCAACTTCTGGGTAAAACTGACAAACAATTAAATTCTATCAATAGAAATCATACAATGTTTATCAAATGACTTTTGAAAAGTTTTGTCTCTTGTCACAAAACTGGTCTTGCAAATTCCTTGTATCATACAGAGAACATTGATATAATTTATTCCATAATTGACATGACTTCCTGTCCACCATCTTGAATTATTTTGAAAATCTGTTAGTTTGAAACTCTGAAGATCGTTAGCCTAATTTCCACCAAATTTGGCTCAGACCATGCTGCCAAAAAGGTGTAGAATTTTTCCAGTTGCTCTGTAGCTTGTTGCCTTGCTTGTTTATGAAGTGGCCACTGGGCTGGTTGGCCCCAATAATTGCTGCTTGCAGCTATAATTCTTTTATGGATTCAGTAAAAGTGAAACTAGGTATGTTGGATAAAATATTTCAGTTGCAGGCCCACAGCCAGAGTGGTTCGAAAGACCCACCCCTCACTGACAAAGGTCCATAATTTGTCCCATACATGAGCTCATTTGTCCTATTTTGACTGCTATACCATTTTAAATTCTTAACAGCTAATCAGTTTTGGCCAATGCAAACAACTATTTTTCATGAGTCATCATCCAGCTGTGCAAGACAACACACAATCTGACGTCAGAACAAAAATCTACAGTATTGTTTTTAAATAGAGAAAGCATTTTACAATCAATTTTTATTCTACATCTTGGAGCTTATTCTTGAAACCAAAATTGATCAGTAAAAATGTGTGAAGCACCAAATGTGGCCCATATTAAAATTAATTTGTATACTAAATTGGCTATTGTTGTTGTGCATGAATTTTCAAATGGACTTTTATTTAAGAGAGGCTAGAAAAATTGTGACGCTCTACATTATCATTATGTTTTTTTCTAATCATATTTGATGTCATAAAGTGGTATTTAATTTTTTTTTCATATTTCTTTATTCTAAATTTTTAGGAAATATTTTTGGCACATCAAAAAGTGTGGTCATTATGACCACCCGACAAGCTAATCCAGCTAAAAATAGTGTTTAAAATGTCAATAAAATGCAGCATTTAAATCTCATAATTAAATACAAAATGAGCTGGCTACCGGTGTGCGTGGTATTAATAACTTAACTTAGTAACTTAAATTACTTAGTAACACTTAAACTATTATCTATTGAAATGCTAAATCAATGAATCCGAGGTCATTAAAGTGAAATCATTTTCATGATCATCTAAAGGTCAAATGTAAACAATCTGTGTACACTGACTTTAAAAACATTAAGCAATGACAGATGTACACTTCAATCAGACTGATCAATGGTCTCTAGAACAGGGGTCTGTGTTTGGTTGGTTGCTTTTGCAAACACTTGGCAATCACTCAAACTCTTTAAATCCAGCACACATTGCTAAAGCAACACTCCACTTTATTTTATAAACAGTTAGATTTGTCCATTTTTTAATCCACCCTGATGATCTCTGGCTCTGGTGAGAGCATTTTTAGCTAAGGATGTACTCACACTAGGCTATCTGAACCATGCCCAGGCACATTTGACCCATATTTCCTGGTTCATTTGACAAGTGTGAGTGCTCCAAATCGGGCCCTGGCCCTATTGAAAATGGTGTGCTAGAGTGCAGTTTGTATGGGCTTTGGAGCAGTGCGCTTGTAGATGTGAGTGCAAAGTGCGCCTGAGTGTGAAACTGAATAACCAACTGTCACTTTTAAGGGGCTATTTCATATGGAATAATTTAGCATTCTTACTTTTCAATGAACGTGAACTGTCATACTTTAATAAAGATGCAACCTCCCCGCTGCATTTCAGCTGCCAACTTCAGCAAACCCCCTAATACGTGCAACACAATGACTTTCATAAACATTTATGAGTGTCAAGTGGTGGAGATTTGACAAAAGATTTGACTCTATGTCTGTATGTCACTGCATATTAAACGACTTAATATTACAAAAAAACAAAAGCAATCTCTATTGTATGGAGCAAGAGTGATTTTCTTCTGTTGAAAAGTCTCTTTCTCTACTGAACAGTGAAGAGGGTGCACGTGAGCTCACGCTATTCTTGTTCAGTGATTGCTCTTCTTCTATGCAGTAAAGTTCAATATGATTGTTATTTTATGTTTTGCTCTGACTGACTGCAAAAAACGCGGGTATCAGCACAAAAATTTCTCAAAATTGGACTTTTAATCAAAATGTGAATAAATAATGGATGACAACACTCGGAGCTAAAGGGCTTGCTTCAAAGGACGGGACAAAAGATAACGCGATAATTTCAAAGTAATTCAGGTGGCATCAAAAGTTTATTTACAAGTACTGTAGGTAAGACCAGTGTGCAAATCCTGTGTGCGTGTGTGTGTGTGTGCGTGCGTGTGTGTGTGTGTGTGTGAATAAGAGAGAGAGAGAAAAAGAGAGAGAGAATGCGCACATCTGCTGTAGTGCTATTTGTGTGTGTTTGTGTTTGTGTGTGTGTGTGTGTGTGTGTGTGTGTGTGTGTGTGTGTGTGTGTGCACGCACATGTGTGTGTGTGAACGAGAGATGAGAGCGCGGATGCATCCGCTGTGGTGCTGTTTGTGTCGCTTGTTATAGTTGTCTGTAGCATACAGCTGGGTGTTTTTTGGGAGGGACATTTAATCGCTATACATTTTACATTCTTGCTTGGCCCAATATGTACCTGCCATGTGTGTAGTATGGATACTGATATGATCAATAAAACACAATCGGTAGTTTACAAATGTATCGAGTGGATATGTTTGTAAATCTGACTTTTGACTTTGAAAGAGTTTGTGACTCACCAGCTACAAACTTCACTGCACGTCACTGGAGTGCAGGGCGAAAGAGAGAGGGGAGGGGGGACAATCCCACCAGGAAATGGTTCAAGACAACCGTGCCAAGTGTGAGTACACCCTTAGTTTAGCATAGATCATTAAATCGGATTAAACCATTAGCATCTCCTTTAAAAAAAATCTAAAAGTTCAGACAATTTTCCTGTTCAAAGCTTTACTCTTCTGTACTTTGTCTACGAAGACTCACAGAAAATAAAAAGTTGATTTTAGGCATGGGTAATATCTTTGTGCCTACTGTAGTCATGGTATGGCAGCAATTACTTGATTATTATGCCCGAATGAGAGTGTGAGAGTGTAGTTACTAGCTATATCAACCTAGAAAATAGCTACATTTCATTTTTCGTCAGCCTTAGTACACTGAGTACATTTTAGGCAGCGTTGTTTCAGGAAATAAAATATATTTTCACACAGGCACCTGTTCTTTCAGAATATCTTCTTTAATTATCTGGAACAACATGAGAGCTAATAAGTGAGAGAATTTAAATGTATGAGTTCTTCTTAAAGTCACAATCTTTTGCCAAATCTATGTATGAATGTATGTAAATAAGATTAAAGAAATGTAATTTATTGCTACATGAATAACATCAACATTAGCATCACAACATCAACTGCAGTACTAAAAGGTTTAATTAAGAGAATTACCTAATTCAATGGTCCCTCCAATGCCTACAAGTGAGGCAGCACTGTGATACAAGGGAAGTGGTGTATAGATGACATCATTTTCTGTACCGCCATATGCCCAAAATCCACCTGCTGCCTTCAGGGACTGCAAATGGGTGATGACTGCAGCTTTGGGTAGCCCTGCAACAGTTAACACACCATGACAATACAGAAAAATCAAAAGTCAATAACAACTAAATGCTTTGATAAACTAAATAAAAAATAAGGGTTTGCACAAGGGCTTATGAAAGCATCTGTTGAGAAACAATGATATATCTCCCTTTTTAATTTAAATGTCATAGTGTTCTTAAAAACACACATCGTGAAATGACCCTGTAGAATGAAGTCATTATTTTGTATATATTTTGTTTGTTTGTTTCACACAAAAGTATTCTCTTAATGTTCATGGTAATTTTCTGGGCTTTGAATGTTTCATGACCCTTGCGGTCTATGGAAGGACAGAGATATCTTAGGATTTTATCAAAAATATCTTAATTTGTGTTCCAAATATGAAGGTCTCAATAATTTTCATTTATGGGTCCCTTAAACTAATCTAACAAATGAAATGCTCAAAATAAGGTGGTTTTGGAATAGCTCAATCAGATCCCAGAGACAAACAAACATACAAACATACAAGGTACACATGAGATCCTAAGATAAGATTGGGAAGTGACCATCATAAGCAAGAGTTAGTTGAGACGGAAATTTAATTGAGAATTTTTGGCTTTTCAGGGTTTTATTTCTTCAGCCTTTCTGTTTCACATAAGTGCTTAGAGAATTTAATTTAATCTGAATCTGCCACGCCTGTGTTATTCTTACACAGCCAATGTAAAAATTACAAAGCAAATTACTTCCAAAACACTTTCTTCTGTGTTTTTATTTAGAAGCATTTGGAACCCTGTGAAAAAAAATTACAAATGAAATTGACAAAAAGAGCCTAATCATTTAAACTGTTAAGGCTGGCTACTGCAGTGTCAGGTAAGAGCAATTTAATTTTTGCATTCAGTTACATACCGTAAATTATATGTTAAAACATTTGTTTCCAGTGGGTTTATCATATTATATTATATTATTCATTCGTTTTCTTTTTGGCTTAGTCCCTTTATTAATCTGGGGGTCGCCACAGCGGAATGAACCGCCAACTTATCCAGCATATGTTTTAAGCAGCGGATGGCCTTCCAGATGCAACCCATCACTGGGAAACATTTATACATTCTTATTCACTATGGACAATTTAGCTCACCCAATTCACCTGTACCACATGTCTTTGGACTTGTGGGGGAAACCAGAGCACCTAGAGGAAACCCATGTGATCGCAGGAAGAACATGCAAACTTCACACAGAAATGCCAACTGACCCAGCCGAGGCTCAAACCAGCGACCTTCTTGCTGTGAGGCGACAGCAATACCCACTGCGCCAATGCGTCGCCCTATATTATATTATATTATATTATATTATATTATATTATATTATATTATATTATATTATATTATATTGCGCCACGGTGGCGTAGTGGGTAGCACATGCGGTACAGGTGAATTGGGTAAGCTAAATTGTCTGTAGTGTATGAGTGTGAATGAGTGTGTATGGATGTTTCCCAGGATGGGTTGCAGCTGGAAGGGCATCTGCTGCGTAAAAAACATATGCTGGATAAGTTGTTGGTTCCTTCTGCTGTGGCGACCCCAGATTAATAAAGGGACTAAGCCAAAAAAGAAAATAAGTAAGCCATTTCTTTCATTCATTTATTCATTTTCCTTCTGCTTAGTCCCTTATTTATCAGGGGTCGCCACAGCAAAACGATTCCAGCATAGCCAACTATTCCAGCATATGTTTTATGCAGCGGATGCCCTTCCAGCCCCAACCCAGTACTGAAAAACACTCATACACTCTCACATTCACTTTCACACTCATACACTACAACCAATTTAGTTTACTCAATTCACCTGTACTGCATGTCACCCAGCAGAAACCCACGCAAACATGGGGAAAACAGGCAAACTCCACACAGAAATGCCAACTGGTCCAACCAGGACTCAAACCAGCAACTTTCTTGCTGTAATGCAAGAAACAGTGCCACCCTCATTCAGCTATTTATCGTTTAGAATTTTAATATCAATAATAAAAGCTATTAACTATCAGAGATTGAAAAGAATAAACCAAATCCATTTGAGTTTTTCTTATCTAGCAATATTTAAAATATTTATAGTTTACCCAAAACTGAAAAATTTAACAGTTAATTTACTTACTTTTTTAATCATCAGTAGATAATTCAAGATCATTTTAACTTAAAACAGTGGTCCTTGATGTTTTTAGGCTAAATGTATTAGTGTGGACATGGCCTAAAAACCAAGGTGCTCTGTTGACATGACCCAGTGCAATGTGATTGACCAATCAGTTTGTGTAAGGAAATGAATCATTTAGCTATTTATTGTTTAGAATTTTAATGTAATTTCCCAGTATTGGGTTGCGGCTGGAAGGGCATCCGCTAAATAAAACATTGCTGAAACAGTTCATTCCACTGTGGCGACCCCTAATAAGCCAAAGGAAAATAAATAAATCATAATATCAATAAAAAGCATTTAAGGTTGGAGAGAATATACTAAATCACTTTGGATTTTTCAGATCTAGGAATATTTCAAATTATAGTTAAATACAAATGAACATGAATATAATTCAACAATACAAATTACCAAGGACCATAGTTTCTGTTACAAATCCTCTTCAGGATTTAACTAAAGAAAAAAATCCTCTTATTGGATGGCCTCCTGGTGAGTAAATTAAAAGCAAATTTCCATTTTTGTGTAAACTACATCTTTAAAATGACAGTCCATATAATAGTAAGAATTGGCTCTGCACTGAGCATTGGGCCTCAGGGCCATAACCAGTCGACCCTGAATTCTCCACCACTAATCATGCACTGAACCAGTTCATCAAGGTGTTTAGATCCTCCTAAAAACAGAGCTGTAAGGAAATGTCCTAACACAATGGAATTCACCCAGATGAAAAAAAAAAGCTTTCCACATACCAGTTGTGCCTGAAGTGAAGATGTAGAGAGTGGGGGTTTTGAGACAGGAGACGGACCTGCGTTTAGCTGCTATAGGCTCCTGTGAAGATTTCTCAATTTTATCTAGCAGGCTGTGGACCCCAGGATGAGAATTTTCTTGAACCAAAGACCAAACTGTTATATTGTCCTCCTGGAGACTAGGAAGAATGTCCTCTAAATTGTCCAGAAGATCTACAAGTACAATAAATGTGTCATATTTATGACAATAAGTCATGTCATATTCAGTATGATCATACTGTACTTCTGTATGGGCTGATTTGCATGCAATCCTTGCCATGTGCCCTTAAGTGTAATTGTATTGATTACAAATTTGTATTTTTTCCTTATATTTTTAGATAACATTATGTGTAATTGTATGTATTGTAATTTCTTTTTAAAATTCTACTTTTTTTGTATTAATATTATATTTTAAGCACCTAGCATCTGAGAGTAACGCAATTTTGATTCTCTGTATGTCCTGTCCCTGTGGTTGAATTGACAATAAAGCTGACTTTGATTTATATACACTTTGACTTTTGACTTTGATATGACACAAACTATTATAAATGATAATCACTTACCAATTCATAGTTAAGAAAAAACAGTTTGTTTAGAAACAAAAAAAAAAACTGTAAGTGTGTGTGTAAATTTTTACATGTATAAGTAGAAACCAAAGAATAAAAACAACGTGGTTTGTGGCCAGTTATCATCAAATGTCCTAAAATATACAAAAACAATTGTGTTTGTTTGTACCCTTTTATGAAGTTGTCAATGTCAAAAATCATTTTACCTGCTCAGACCACCAGTTGTTCGGCCCCACAGCAGTTAAAACAGTGTAGTAGCGATCTGGATTTGATGTTCGTGATGAGAAACGCCACATTCTACTTTTTGTATTAAAAGAGTCTGAGAGTAACGCAATTTCGATTCTCTGTATGCCCTGTACATGTGGTTGAATTGATAAAAAAACTGACTTATTATATAACACAAACTTTTATTATTTCATTATTATTTCATTTCGTTATTTCATGTGCTGTAGATCACTAGACTTTAAAAAATTTGATTAGTTGGCTTTCCTTAATAAACGAGAGTGAACTTGTTGGCTTGTAATTATGATGTAAACAAACTATAAGCATAATTATAAAAGTTAAGTCAATGGGTTTACTGACTTTTTCAAGTATAATCAACTTGTTGCTTATAAGGAAATGGGTTTAATCACTTTTATAGTAACTAATTACCAATGCTAATAATAAAACAGTGTCATCAATAAATTTGCATTGTAACTTAAAATTGTGGAAAAATAAAATGCATTCTGTGTGCATGATAACATAAATGCTTGAGAGTGTTTGTAATAATTGTGTACTGTAAATGAATTCAGTCTGTACATGCCTTAAGACAAAGCCTTTACAGATTTATCCAATGACCTGCAGACCTACTTAATAAAATAGCCCAGCACCTGTAGACATAACCTGTGTCATAAGTCAAAGATTAAAAGGTCAAAGTTCAATACTAATCCATACAGACAAATGTGTTAGCAGACCATGGCGTTTAATTTCTGTCAGCTGACGTCTTCAGTCATTTGAGGCCAGTGACATTCATTCATTAGTGAGTCTGCAATTACTACTGTACTTTGTGTGTTAAGTAGTTATTGAGGTGTTTTTTTTGTGTGTGTTTGTTTTTTTGTTTGGTAAGTTGTGTGTGTACACGTTTATGTGACATCAGGACAAAAATGTGTGTACTGAAATGGGTATGACACGAGTATTACAAAAAGAAAAGGCTCATAAATTATACGGAATTATGTTCAGGAAATAAACTGTTACAGTTTCCTGTGAGGGGTAGGATTGTGTGTAGGGTATAGAAAATAATGTTTGTGTAGTAACAAAAAAGAGTGTAGCCTATGTAAATGTTTACATGTATAAGTAGAAACTTATAAACAAACAAAAATCAGGTTACCTGCTCCGACCACCAGTTGTTTGGCCCCACAGCAGTTAAAACAGTGTAGCAGCGATCTGGATTTAATGTTCGTGTTGAGAAACGCCACAGCACAGCCCAGTTTACAGAACCCGAACCAGACTGAGATGAAATCGGGCTCGTTGTTCATAAGGAGCGCGACCGTGTCTCCTTTTTTCACCGTGTCTTGAAACAAGCGCGCGACCCTGTTGCTGCGCGCCTCGAGCTCTCCATAGGTGTACGTCACTCCTTCATAAATCACAAAGGGTTTTTCAGGAAACCGCTGTGCTTGTTGAACAAACCTGTCTATGATCGTCACGATCTGTGAGGTCCTTTTGTAAATTTCCAGACGCGCTCCGTATCGTATGACTTTCATTAAATACAGCGCGTCCTTCCAGAAGTATGGAAAACACAGGCGCTGTGCGAGATGCGCGGAGAGGATTCCCGTCAGCAGTGCCGCGATCCATGACAACATCTCTGGAAAAAATAAACACGCGCAGACCTGGTTAAAGCTGTCAAACCGTTGACATTGTTATAATGGTTCGGGTTAAGTTCTTGAATGGATGTTACAAAACGCCTCAGACCACTGTCATCCTAATTTATGCAACGCTCTGTGTCACGTGACTGTTGTTGTACAACCGCTCTCGTTGGTGGGCGTGTCATCTGGGCCACGCGCTCGGTCCTGTTTATCAGGCTGTTAAACTGTCTATCGTAGGAGTTACTATAGTAACAGGGCGTGGCGCATAGTTAGAAACGCCACGCCCATCAGAGAGACAACGCGCACTCGGGTTTATTTACTGTACCCGCTCGTCACTGTGGAATGTGTACAGAGTACAGTACAGAGCATGTGCTACAACAGTATGACACCCGCCTCCTAAACACATGAAAATAATGTAAAGTGTGAGTAAATAAATAAACCATTAACCATATTTTTAACATAGTTGTAGGCTGCTAGGTCTTGCATTTTGTTGATTTTTGGCTAAATATAGCCTACAGTTTAGTAAAGGTTTGGTAAAAGAATAATTGCAAATATTAAAATTTGAGGGTGAATAAATAGCGAGTAAATTTTCAATTTGGGGTGAACTTACCTTTATTTTGATTAATTCCTTTCCAGAAAGTGAAATACTATTCATTCATTCTCTTTCCAGCCTACCCCGCTAGAAATTGTACGTTCCCAGAACGTTCTCAGAACGTCCCCACTGGTGTTAAGGACGTCACATGGTAACGTCCCCAGGACGTTCTGAGAAGGTCATGATGTTGAGTTCTTTAAAGGGTTAGGGGACGTTATTTAGGGGACCTTTGCAGACCTTTCAGGACGTTCTTGGAACGTTTAGGGGACCATATTTTATTTGTAAATTTAATGTTGCCAGAACGTTTTCACAACGTCCCCACTGGTGTTTAGGACGTCACATGGTAACGTCCCCAGGACGTTCTAAGAAGGTCATGATGTT
>CAIGQQ010037750.1:700003-736993 GCA_903798035.1 Danio albolineatus | reverse complement strand
ATATTATAAGCATACTTTTGGTACACCTATGTAACACTCTAATTATTTACTTACGATTTGAGATATTTAGGTTTTATTTGTTTTGTTTTTTATTTTGTGTTCTTTAAATATTTTTTTTCTTTCATGTATTGATTTTTTTCTTTATCCTTTGTAACATTTGTGTAACTAGCTGTACAATGAATATGCATAATTTGTTTTCAAGTGACACAGATATTAGGACAAATTAATGTTTTATGTATCAGCTGTAACTAATGTTAATAAAAAAGGATGTCAGTAACAAAATCGTAGGCTATTTGAACGAAGTTTCTCTTAAGATTCAGCGCCATCATGTGGACGTCTACATATTTGTTTACTTGCTTCGCTCTTTTTCTAATCTAAAACTTGTTGTTGATAAACTATAATCCATTTGTTGTTGTTTTTTCATAACATATCTCTGCTGATAAAGACAATATAAACCATTACAGAAATTCTAATGATTCCCATTATTACAAACAAATGACTTTTAATCATTTGTCATCACTGTGACTCCATTAGCGTGATTTTATTGTAAAACAAAGGACATGTAGAGACATGTAGAGGAACAATTATAGTTTCCATTATAAGCATTAAAACCATTACAAATTTAATAAGTGTTTATATTTTTTTCAACAGGAGCATCATTAAAATTCAAGTTCCATACAAGATGACTAAAAGTTTTCATATTTTCTAATGTTTTTTTTTTTTGAAAAAGCCTCTTCATCGGCATTTATTTGATCCGAAATACAATGCTGAATTGTCAGGAGACATTATTTCAGTCTTCAATACCACATGATCCTTATGCTAACGGAAGGAAATACATTTATTCAGAAAGAATGCATTAAAAGTGACAGTGTGCACATATAAAGGTTGTATATAATTGATAATTGAAATTGATATATTTTCAATTTATATTAAAAAGAGCTATTAATAAGAACTATTGACTTCAGCTTTGCTTTACATTTTGGAAATTAAGCGTTGTTTTACATTTTTATTTAAAAATATATTTATATTCGTTACCTACTGTATATAAATACTTAAATGTGTAATAACACAATGTTATCTTTTTTTAATTAACAGTATAGATCATTATATACAAATAAAACACAGAAAGAAATCAAATTAGCATCATCAAAATAAAATCGATGTTTTCAATGTTGCAGTCTCACATAGCCTGAGTGGACAGAAAATTTGGGCACTTGTTGACAGCCCAATGGCTTAATTTGAGGTTTGGACCAAACTTTATATGCTCCCAAATATCCGTTTCAGTATGATGGGATGGGAGTCTGTGAACTGAATCTGTAATGCTCTCTGAACTCTCTGGGCGTGCTGTTTGTATTTCAGGATAATGAACGGTTCAATGAAGCTGAGGTTGAAAACCATGCCTTGCACATGCGCAGTAGCGCGTGAGGGTATTTAAATATGGGGTGAAGATTCCTGCAGCTTAACGCAAACAGTTCTCATCAGTGTGAGAGTTACGCATCAGCACGTCGTGATGAGTTGGGCAATCAGCACTCTGGCTGTCGGGATTGTCACACTTTTGATTATCCAGAGGAAGTTTTATCCTTACTTTTGGGATGACTTGATGTATTACGTGAAAGTTCGGCGAGTCGGAAGGGCGATGATGGCGAGGATGAAGCGCGGGGTTGTCACATACCTCCAGTGCTTTGAGCTTCAAGCCAGAAACATCCCGGATAAGCCTTTCATTGTTTTTGAAGAGCAGACTCTCACGTATAGAGACGTGGATGCGCGGAGTAACAAATTAGCAAACGCCTTGAAATCTCACAGTGGTCTGAAACACGGTGACATTGTGGCGCTTCTGATGAATAATGAGGCGGATTTCATCTGCGTTTGGCTCGGACTCTGTAAACTGGGCTGCGAGGTCGCGTTTCTCAACTTCAACATCAAATCTCAGTCTTTGCAGCACTGTTTGGACAGCTGTGGAGCTAAAACGCTGGTTATTAGTGCAGGTAAGCGTCACAACAACGCAACGCTCGGGTATAATCAGCGAAACAGGTTTTTATGGGAGCTCCGACCATAGCATATTAACGTTACGTTATGTAAACGTCGTGTAAATCATATTCTCTGTTAAAACGTAAAAGAGATTGGGAAACTTCTTTCCCCTGACACAGCTCAATTTCACTGGCCAACTTCCCATCAAGCTAAAAGTGAACGTGAACATGCTTTATCTTGTGAAAACAGTGCGTGGAGTAAATGCAGATAATTTGTCGTATTGTGAATATGTCAGTATCCCACATGACACGTGTAAAAAGTTGTTTAAAAAGGTGAAAGACTTTTGGTTTTTATTTGGAGTAAAAACATTTTGCACAAAAGTATAAAACAAAACTAAAGTTTTGACGTGAGACTTTTCTGTTTGGACAAAAGGTGTCCGTTAACTTTATTTTGTTTTATTATTATTATTTTTTTAATGCTAGCTCTATGAATTAATATTTGATATACTATTTATGGAAGTGAATGTTTGCTGGTCTGCATTTTCCAAAATATATATTATGTTCAATGTAAAGAAACTCCTAAAGGTTTGGAATCATATGAGAGAGAGAGAGAGTAAATAGTGAGTACATTTTCATCTTTAAGGGGAAAAATCCCATTAATGTGGTAAGATAATAACATTTAAATATAACTACAAATACTAAATTTGTTTGACAAGTGGAGGAGTAGTAAAAAAATAACATTTTTTTCAGTTTTGGGATCGTTTTGATGTCTTTTATTTTGGTCCCTTGTTAGTGTTTTTGATACTTTAAAATAGGGCTACCCAATATATTGGAATTATCAAAATATTGCAAATGTACATATTGCAATGGTATCTTTGGAACACTAGAACACTTTTCAGCACGTCAGGCAATGAAGTTACATGTCCGCGCACTTTTTTTGAAACCTAACGGAGTGGACATGATGGTTTTCTAATGCAGAAATCTGAAACTGTTTTAGTAAGAATATTGAAATGCAACCAAGTAAGCAAGTCATGACAAGAAACGGTAAGACAGCAAAGAAGTAACTCCACTCTGTTTCAAACAGTGGTGGAAACTGAAAAATCATACTCAAGCAAAAGTACAGTTAAAAAATGTAAAGCAAGTATCTGTATTAAATACTAAAAGTATAAGTAAAATAAGCCATTCTTAAAGTACTCAAGATTACATGAGATTAATTTAATGTAAGAACATATTACCTTTAATATATGCCCCTATAATAAGCCAACAGAAAGCAGGATGCTGCGTTTACATGTGGATAGAAATTGATGTAGTTTTAAGAAAAAAGGGCAAAAATCTTTCAGGCCTTTATTTTCATCATCAGTCTATCTTTCATCTTCATTTCATGTACTGTTTTAGCATTTTCTTGAAGACTTCTAATGCTTCCACACTCTACATGTTTGCTGCATTTATAAAGCATTCGTATCTTGAGGTTGCTCTGTCTGCAGCAATTTCTTTGGATCAAACGGTGAGCTTCAATCCAGAAGATTGATAGATTGTGATTTGATTGGATGGGAAACCCAGAACTGATTATTCTACTTGGCCAATTACCATCGACAAGACAAAATAAATGAAGCTGTGACTGCAGGTTGAAGGAAAAATGCAGTAAAAAGTACAGATACAGGAAAAAAACATGTACTTTAGTCAAAATAAAAGTACACATTTTTAAATGGCACAATTGTACAATTTCAGAGAAAAACTACTTTTTCAGTAGTTTGAGTATTTTTAATTGTTTTTGTTTTTATTTTCTTGATTGTTTTTAATGATTTCAGGTTTATAAATATAAAAGTATTTAGACTTTTGCAACAGTAAATTGCAAAACAGTAAAGTAGAATAAAACTTATGTTTTGTTTTGTTTTTTCGCAATATCACACAGTCCTAATTTTAAAAGACTTTTTAAAAACTCCATCCACATATTGAGATTTTAGGCCTACATCTGTTTTTGCAGAGTTGGTAAAATCTCTAGATGAGGTCCTGCTGATGCTGACAGATGGTGGAATTGAAATTTGGGTGGCATCAGAGAGCTCCTCACACCAGAATGTCAAGACGCTGTTGGACAAGCTGGACTCTGCCTCTCCTGAGAAGCCTGTGGTTGATGCCCCTCAGCCAAACCTCATGTCCAACTTCCTGTTTATCTTCACATCTGGCACTACAGGTACAGTTCAGATCAGGTTTTTTAACCTGATCTGCACTATTAGATATGCTTCCAGCTGAATACCGATAATAATATTTGAGTGATTGCAGCTTTGTATTAGTAAAGTATCATTTGGACTTTACTTGGATCTCAACAAATAGACAGTGTTGGTAATATCAGTGAACAGTGGGCAACTTCACTACTCAGGACAAAGCAGAAAATCCTCTACTAAAAATGCAAATGTTGATTAAAGGGGCAATATGAACGATTGTTTTATTAAAATTTAGACTTGTACAAAAACCACTAGAGCAGTGTTTTGTTCAGTTGAATACCTAAAAATTTCAAATTTTTCCAGTTATGAGAAAAACACAATTTTAACATAGGCTGATGGCATTGTATCTGTGTTACTGTCACTTTGACAATTGAAACCATGACAACACAGTACGGTGGACAAATGCAGGAGTAGTTTGTTGCGTCCGTCAAGCAACTAGCTTGTTTTGTCTACTTGTTATGAAACACTGTAATTTTTTTTCATCAGTTGCAACTGTTATTGCATTTGGTTTGTGATTAGTTTATTGACAATGTTAAAGACTGGTGTTAAGATCTGGTGAAGTGTATAGAAATATAAAATGCAGTATTTGTTATTAGTAAATATTAATAAGCCTTTTCAAATGATGCTGGTACTGTACATTCACTGTACTTTTAATTGGTTTGAATACGTAAAGGCATAAGGCTTGGTAGTATTGTTGGTAATTGGTAACTATTGGTAGTTTTAGCCAAAAGAGGTCAGATTTAAATAGAAATTGTGTAAATACTTCCAGATTTTCTTTTTGGATCTTAATAAGAAGATCGAAACACAAATAGAGGTTTTTCTAAATGCCAGAGCAAGTTGTTGCCTATGGATTTTACAGTGTACTGCGCAAAAATATACTTTGCACAGTTTCCATTTAGAATTAGAAGTTTTTATTTTGTTTTGAGGTGTACATTGGTTCAGAATTAGCATGTAATGCAAGTATTTACACTTCTTCTGAAGCATTGGAATCTTTAACTGGTCTAACTACTTTTTTTTTAATTGTCAAGTAGACTGATAGTCTTACTTTTTTACCCTCAGGACTACCTAAAGCTGCTCGAATCAGTCATATCAAAGCTGTGATGTGTATGGCCTTCCTCCGTTTGTGTGGTGCTTGTGCCGATGATAAAATCTATCTGACGCTGCCACTCTACCACATGTCTGCATCTCTGCTTGGCATTGGTGGCTGCATTGAGCTTGGTATGATCTACAAAACAGTCATTCTACAATTACAATGACAAAATAAAAGCCCAACATAAACACTTGCTGTTTTGCTATACATTATATGTGACATCTGTAATGAAGAATTTTATGAACTCCTAATTAAAATTAAAGCATAATCCTAATACTATGCATTGAATTTTAGGTGCAACATGTGTTTTGAAGAAGAAGTTCTCTGCCAGTCAGTTTTGGAAGGACTGCCTGAAGTATGAGATTACTGTGTTTCAGTATATTGGAGAACTATGTCGATATTTGGTCAATCAACCCAAGGTACTGAAGTTTGTTTATACTTTCTAGTTTTCATTGTTTTGAAAACTGATGAGATGTCATTGTGTTGCTGCAATGTGTCTCATCACACCAATGTATTTGGTGTCCTGCAGACTGCAGAGGAAGTGGCTCATAATGTTCGCCTTGCAGCAGGAAGTGGACTTAAGGCTGATGTTTGGAAGGAGTTTATCAGAAGATTTGGAAAAATCCAAATCCGTGAAGCTTATGGCTTGACTGAAGCCAGTATTGGCTTTGTAAATTACACAGATGAGATTGGACCAATTGGGCGAGCCAGTTATTTTAATAAGGTCTGTTTTTATAAGATTTGTGGTTTTATTAAAACAAATCTTCATGATACCTTATAAATAAGATCAAAGATGTATTACAGTTAAATTAGTGTTAATGTACTTTCTGTTATGTGTTTCAGCTTAATCTGCCTTTTGAATTTTTAAAATGCGATCCACAAACATATGAACCCCTAAGGACCAATACCGGACACTGCATTAAAGTGAGTAAAGGTGAGATCATTATATTTTTGGTTGTTAAAGTTTATTATTTTCTAAATACACAAGTTAATAGTGATGGCTAGTATTCATGATGCACATATTACAGAAATATAATACAGTGTATTATACAACTGGAAAGTATTCATAGGGCTTCACTTTTTCCACATTTTATGTTTCAACCCTATTTTAAAATGGATTAAATTTATTTATTTCCTCAAAGTTCTACACACAATACCCCATAATGACAATGTGAAAAAATATTTTTTTGAAATATTACAAATTTATATATATTAAAAAATAAAAAAAACAACAACAGAAAAATCACATGTACACAAGTATTGACAGCCTTGCTCAACACTTTGTTGATGCACCTTTGGCAGCAACTACAGCCTAAAGTCTTTTTGAATATGATGCCACAAGCATGGCACACCTGTCTTTGGGAATTTTTGCCCATTCCTCTTTGCAGTACCTCTCAAACTCTATCAAGTTGTATGGGAAGCGACGCTGTACAGCCATTTTCAGAACTCTCTGGAGATGTTCAATAGGATTTAGATCTGGGCCCTGGCTAGGCCACTCAAGGACATTCACCGAGTTGTCGTAAAGCCTCGCCATTGTTTTTTTTTGACAATGTGCTTTGGGTCATTGTCCTGCTGGAAGATGAACCGTTGCCCCAGTCTGAGGTCAAGAGCACTCTGAAGCAGGTTTTCCTTTAGGATGTCTCTGTACATTGCTGTATTTGTCTTTTCCTCTATCCTGACTAGTCTGCTGAAAAACATCCCCACAGCATGATGCTGCCACCACCATGCTTCATTGTTGGGAAGGTATTAGCCTGGTGATGAGCGGTGCCTGGTTTTCTCTAAATGTAATGTAACATTCACTCCAAAGAGTTCAAATTTAGTCTCATCAGACCAGAGAATTTTATTTCTTATGGTCTGAGAGTCCTTCAGATGCCTTATGACAAATTCCAGGCTAAGGAGTCTTACGTCTGGCCACTCTACCATATAGACCTGATTGGTGGATTCCTGCACAGATGGTTGTCCTTCTGTAAGGTTCTCCTCTCTCCTCAGAAGAACGCTGGAGCTCTGACAGAGTGACCATTGGGTTATTGATCACCTTTCTGACTAGGCTCTTCTCCTCTAATCACTCAACTTAGATAGCCAGCCAGCTCTACGAAGAGTCCTGGTGGTTTCAAACATCTTCCAAGTACAGATGGGGGAGGCCACTGTGCTCATTGGAACTTTAAGAGCAGCATATATTTCTGTAACCTTCCCCGGCCTTGTGCCTTGGGACAATCCTGTCTTGGAGGTCTACAGACAATTCCTTTGTCTTCATGCTTGGTTTGTGCTTTGTCAACACTGGGACCTTATATAGAAAGGTGTATGCCTTTTCAAATCATGTTCAATCAACTGAATTTACCACAGGTGAACTCCAATTAAGCTGCTGAAACATCTCAAGAATGATCAGTGGAAACAGAATGTACATGAGTTCAATTTAGAGCTTTACGGCAAAGGCTGTGAATACTTTATGTACATGTAATTTTTCAGTTTTTTTATTTTTAATACATTTGCAACAATTTAAAACCTTTTTTCACATTGTCATTATGGGTTAATGTGTGTAGAATGTTGAGGATAAAAATGAATTTGATCCATTTTGGCATAAGGATGTAACAAAAAATGTGGATAAAGTGAAACCCTATGAATACTTTCCGTATGCACTGTAGGTTTCATAATTTGTATTCAAAAATCCTATGATGCCAATTTTACCAGTGTACGGAAAAGTTACTTTTGAAAGAATGCATTACAATATTGAGTTACACCCAACAATGTAACTAGTTACATTACTTGTTTTTTATGGTAAGTAATGCGTTAAGTTAATTTTGCATTATTTTTTTCTTGCCTGGCTGCAGCTTGATCTTGATCTTTGCAAGTTGTGTTTTTTTTTATTAATTAATTTATTTTTTATAATAGAGGAGCTTTGGAATTAACAACACACTGTATAACTTACACCTTCATTTACATTGAAAGCAGTTTAAATCAATAATAAAAAGTAAAATCACTGTCCATTGAGACAATCACATTTTCCTTTTCTTTGTTTTGTTCAAAATAATGAGAATATTTCCCAGAAATATAAGGCTCTGACCTCCCATCAATGAGCGCATTTTCTCATTGAGCACATGATTCAACGTGACTATGATAGTTTTAATTTAGCAATTAATTTTTAAATGCAAAATAAAATAAACCACAAAATAACTCATTACATTTTTATAAAAGTAATCTAAATATTTTAACTTTATTTTTTAACATTCATTACTTTTCTTGTTACTTAGAAAAGTAATATTATTACATAACTCATGTTACTTGTAAAGCATTACCTCTAACACTGAATTTTACTATCCATGAAACATGTGGTAAATGTAGTAGTATTATGTTCTAACTAATATTCTGCATTAAATAGTTTAGTGTTAGATCATCTTCAAGACAAGACTTTCTGTATGAACTCACAAAACCATATTAAAACAAGATGAGGATCATGATTGACAATTGAACAATTAAATTCTGAATAACTAGTTGCTGTGAATGCAAATTTTTTTGTTTATGAATGACTTGTTTGTCTTTGAGCCAGTGTTGCAGATGGTGTGTGTGTGTGTGTGTGTGTTTATATCAATCAAACCAAAAAATATATTTATTGAATGTTTTACAGCTGTTGATGTAGTGGTAAAAGGATATATCAAACTAATTTAAAGGTTGGCAAAGAAATTTCATGCTGCTTTGTAAAATTATTTGTATTTATAAAATGCAGTAATACAGCAGTTTATTTTGATGCAGTGCATGGTGTGGCTGCTGTATTTTGTAGTTTTTTTGATACCTTAATTTTCAAATGTATTTTAATGTAAAATACATTTTAATATCATTTTCAAATTCTGCTAATCAACTTACAACTAGAAACTGGATACTTACCGAAACTATAAATACCCATGACCAATTGTTTTTTTTTTATCACTGAAGAAGGCATTGTGCCAAAAAGTCTGTGCTTTGTATCTTCTTTAAAAATATAAAATAAAGCTATATAATGTAATGATTTAATGAGTGTGAATCACGACCTTCTGAAAAATATTTTTTTTATCTGAAATGACATAGGCTTCTCCCAAAAGATAATATGAAGAGGTATCATGTTATGGGAGGGAAAAAAAATTACTTGCATTCAAACAAAAGTTTTTGTAAAGTCATAATTTGCTTAGAATCTGAATAATTTCGGGCTTGACTGTAGAAACTAAATCGCATACTTTTGATCAATGGTAAGTAAAAGTGAAAGAAATATACCATGATGTAAATGTATGTGTGCTTTACCTAACAGTGTTAAACAAAACAAATTGATGTTTAAGGGCAAACTGGTTAAAAAAATGTCATATGAAAGGAAGTTTGTGTTAAGTGGGTAAGCTTCATGTTTTCCTCAGCCAAGACTCGTGTGATTCCAGGGGAAGCAGGGTTACTGGTGGCTCCAGTAATCTTCACCAACCCTTTCTTGGGTTATGCGGGTGATAAAGCAATGTCAGAAAAAAAACTGCTAAGGGACGTCTTTAAGACAGGAGATGTGTATTTCAACACTGGAGACCTCATGCTTCAGGACCACAGAGATTTTGTCTACTTCAAGGACAGGATTGGAGACACTTTCAGGTTTTTATTTCAATGTTTACCCTCTTTTGAAAACTTTGTTGTACTGTGGATAATCTTTACATTTAAATCAACTAGCTTCTCCTCTTGGAGCTAAAATTTCTCAATTTCTCAGTCAAAATTTATATCTAAATTACTAAAGTAGTAAGTACTAAATTATTAAAAGTCATCAGTCATAATGATACCATTGACCGGGATTATGTGTGGACCACTTAAGTTCATGCAGTTTTTGAACCCTTGAGCTCAGGCAGAGAGTCTGGCCAAGACTAACTTAGTGGGACTTCTAAAGAATCTACCTAAAAGTTCAACATTCCTGCAGTAAAATTACAAACACGGGGCACTTCCTGTCCAGCACTTCCTTTAGGAGTTTCCTGTTTGAACCCAGTGGTCTTGCATTCACTGAACCTTCACAGAGAAACCTTTGACACACATGTAAATATGTGCACTTACACTCTTAGATATTTACATCTGTTCTTTTAGCAAACACTTTCCCAGTTAGCAAACATGTCATTTATCATAAAAGCTCCAACGCTAACGTCATGGAAAGTTTATCCAGGAGCAAAAGTTTAATGCAGAAAAGAAGAGAGTTCTAGTAGTTAAACATGTCTTTATTGTAGTGTGTTAAGTCTTTAGCTGCTGTTTTAAAATTCTGATGGTCAGTAGGTCAGATGTGGGTAGCCACACTAAAGCTTTTGGAAAACGACTTTAACCGCTGCATTGTGAAGGAAAAAACATTTCCTGCTTGCTGACCACAAACACCATGAGCACAGACTGCACAGACAAATGTTGCTTATTGTATTTGTCATGTTCACACTGCCCCAATTGCCACATGCAATAATTTTATATTTAAGTTAAATGATCCTTCCATGGGCTAAAAGACATGTAAGTGAAGCCCATCTAGTCTCAGGTCAGATAAACTCTTGAGTTTGTTAGAAAATCATATCACATTGCTCAGGCGTTCTACCATCCAACAAATGGCAACTGAGCATGTTCAGTTGGGTGAAAACAAACCTTAACCAATGGCAACAAACACCAACTGGGGCAACACACTGATCCAACAAACTCCGACAGACTTGTTTTTTGGTGTTAATGTGGTATGATTTGGTATTTACGGTATTGGTTTACTGTCTGTCTTTACTTGTCCAATTCTATACTACTGTTGGAAATTACTGCCATTTGGTGTTTTTAGACCACAGGAACTAGGAATGATTATAGTTATAGGTAGGCCCACACAGAATCTGTGTCCGAAGATTTTTTTAGCCCATCATTGATTCTGTTTACTTGTGTAAATTTATATTTATTCAGTTTTTAAATTAATTTCAGTAATATTGACTAATATGAAAATGTTCATGCGTTTTTTTTTTTTTTTTTTTTTTTTTGGTTTTGTTTTTTACAATAAAGTTTGTAAAGTAATATTTTCTGTCTATTAGTAGATATTTTATGAGAGGCTTGCTTTGTTTACCAAATAAAGTGGATCTAATTGGATTAGCATTGTAAGCATTAAATAAAACTTTAAATATTACTTTTTATTTCATATATTAGGGTTTTGATACTCCCAAAATCATTCCGCATAAATCCGCAGATTCTTAACAAAAATCTCCGCAGAAATAGCAAATGTTTGCAGATTCTGTCTGGCCCTAGTTATAGGAATGATTTAGGTGGAACTAGATTATTTCCTATATCAGAGAGGGATCTAATCCAGCACAATAGGAATTAGCTATGTTTACCTGCTACTTATGTTCTCTTTACAGCCTATGATGTTTAGCACAAGTCATCATTGATGATTTAGTCTCTTAATACATTTTTGAACTTTTTAAACATCTATAGTCAATATTTTCAAACAACTAGGACAGCTCTGTTCATCATGAACTCCTCCAATTGCCAATTGTAATTTTTTTATTTATTTTTTTTATTTAATTTTTTTTTGTTTTTTGTAAGAGGCTTGATGCCACTACTGTTTATGCTATTTCAGAATTAATAGTTATGCTGCAAATGCCAGTCTTACCCAGTATGAACATTTGGTATTGTTGACATGTATATAGAAGTATTAGTACCTTTCCTTTGGGTACGTTTACAAAAGGCCTTTACTTTGCTAGTGGCACCTACTGTGCATGAAAAACCAGCCAAAAGACATCAAGAGAAGTGTGAAATGGACATGGCCTTCATGGAACTTCTAAGTAAAGAGTGAGGTTGAAGTTGGCTGACAGTTTAGCTGGGATTACAAAAAGCCTTTTTTTTTTTAAACCTTAACTGGCTTGCCTTTGTTGTGATGCTTCTTATTGAACAGTTCAGAAATTAAAAGTAGGTCAAAAAAATGTAAATTTTGTTATTTGTTTATCATAGGAACACAAATTAAGATTTTTTTTATTAAATCCAATAGCTCCCTTATCCTCCATAGACAGAAAATGAGTCAAAAACACTAAAACATTCCATGTGACATCAATGGTTCAACAAATCAAACAAAGCTTTAAACTATTTTGTGTACCAAACACTTTAAAAGTGACTGTCTCATTTCTTCTGTGTCAGATTAGTCTGCACATTTACTACAGGCAATACAATACTTGCGTGTTGCACTGCAGGCTTTAATGGCAATGCATCGTATTGCCCAAAGTAAATGCGCACACCGACAACCTGAAGCAGAAGATCTTACAGAGTAGAGACCATAAGGCCAGGAAGACAACAAGGGATATTCATTGATTCAGTTTGAATTTTGTTGTTGGTTTGCAGATGGAAAGGGGAAAACGTCTCTACCACAGAAGTTTCTGAAGTGTTGGGCAGTCTGGACTTCCTGCTGGATGTTAATGTGTATGGCGTCACTGTGCCAGGTTGTATGACTTTGATTATAATCTGTAGCTGCGTCCCAAATGGCATACTTGTGCACTTTTCTACGCCATTTTGTAGTATAAATAGTGTAATAAGTGCGTTCACACTGAAAACTGTAAAAATAATAAGTGCACTTTAATTACCCGGATGATGCACTCATTCAGCCAGTAATATGAAGTGTGTAATGATGGACACTTCACGCACTCAACGACCGGAGCTTCGTGCACGTAACGGAAGGGGCGGAGCTATCGTGCGCACTTGTTGGATAACTTTATTTATTTTGGACTGTGAAAGCAAAATTCTCCTACGAGAGTGATTATAGCGCCTCCCGCTGGTGAATGCGGTTATACTCATGCCAGGTATTATTAGGAATTTTGGTCATTTATTTCTCTAATTTGGCGACCATCAAACGTCATCAGGGAAACGGTTTGAACTTCCACTTAGTAAAAAAGCCATTAGTGTTCCATTTGGGACAGCACTACATACATATACTTTGCTGTTGAGTGTGTAAGTACATAGTGCATAGTGTATAGTGTGTCATTTGGGACACAGCATCAGTCTTATGTTATGTCTTATTACTAAAGTTTTTATTAAGTTGCCAGTAAACTATAGAACATTCATTTAAATGCTGGTTTTAAAATTATTGTTATAAGTAACCCTTGAGTACTATTCAAGTTTACTACCCTTTTGCTGAAATCGTGGCTGTTTATGCCCTATTGACTTCCATTATTATGTCATTTATGATTACAAAAGCCATGGCAGCATATAATTGTGCATTCTTGATTGTTGGTGGTTTTCCCTGTTGGGAAGATGTAAAATGTGCAATTTTTACTGTTGATCATCAGTCGACAGTATTAATGTTTCTGACTTATATGGAGCTCAATGGAGTACAACAGCAGATTCATAGTGTCTGTGCATAAATACACTGTTCACTGTCTGAGAGCTGAGCTGCTTATTCTGATTTTCTCTGACATATTAATATAAGTGCATGAAGGTCTCTTACATGCATACACACAATACACCATATAGAAGGCAGAAACATTTTGCACTGCAACTAATGATTATTTAAATTATTATTTAAAAGTTTAAATTAAAAATATACCTCTTCCCAACATAGGAAACCTCCATCAATCAAGAATGCTTAATTATGTGGTGTCATAGCTCTGCAATTAGAAAATGTCATTATGATGGAAGTCAGTGGGTTAAAAACAGCCATAAACATAAGCAAAGGGTCATAATTTTGCCCACAGAGTATTGAGGTTTTGTAAACATTTTCAAAACATTTTCCTAAAATATGCATTAAAATAAGTCACCAAAAATCTTCTGAAACCAAGAAAGCTGTTGCCAAATTAAGACTCAAAATCACCCCATTATGGATGAAAGCTTCCCCAACAGTACTCAAGGGTTAAATAGCTATTATAAAACTGTATTCTTAGCTGTGAGATAGTTTAGCAACACTATCACAAATTATTACATTGTCCTGCAGCTTACTAGCATGGAACAGTAGAATGAATAACAGCCTATGTTTTTGTAAGGTTATGAGGGTCGAGCTGGAATGGCTGCTGTTGTTTTGAAGGATGGTCATAGATTGGACGGAGAGAGAATCTACAGTCATCTGGTCCACACACTTCCTCCATACGCATGGCCATGGTTTCTAAGAATTCAGGTACCTTGCTGGGCTCACCTTCATGATCATTATATCTTTGCATCGTTTCTTGATTGTTATATATTCAGCCATTTTTAAAATGAAAAATGTATTTGATTGTTATTTGTTGTAATGCTTTGTGGAAATGTAGATCTTTCACTCATTAAAGCTGTTATGCATAGTCTTTTACACATAGTTATTTTCATTTTTAACCTTTTTCTTTCAAAGTTACACAATGTGATGTGTTTTTTTTCTCAGACTTCTTAACCCTTGTGTGCTGTTGAGGATGTTTTCATCCACTCTGGTGGAATTTTGAGTCTTAATTTGGCCATAACTTTTTCTGTGTTTCAGCTAGGTTTTTGGTGACATCTTATTTTGACACATTTTAGGAAAATGCTTTGAAATTGTTAAACACAATGATACACTCTGGGAAATTTACTACCCTTTTGTTATGCTTTAATTGCCAAATTTCTAAATGATATCACTGATTTGGTGGGGGAAAAAAAGCTTATTTCCAATATAAAAGGTTGTAGGACTGGATTTTTTTTTTACCTTTTATCACAGTCTTGGTCATGTAGTAGATTAGTAACAACATTGCCTTTGATGCATTGTTAGTTGTTGGGCACCATAAGATTTTTATTTTTTTTCTTCCTAATTTACTGTTGGTGGCTGTTTTTGCCCCATAGACTTCCATCATAAACACATTTTCTGATTGCACAACCATGACACCATATAAGCCAGCATTTTTGATAGTTGGTGGTAAAATTTGTAGTTTTTACTGTTCAGCTGGCACCATTAACATTTTAGATGGCATGTGCAAAAAATAAAGCATGTTTTGGGATTTTAAATTGGAGTTATATGGAGTATAACAGCAAATTAAAGTGTATGTGGGTATTTAGAATAAGGTTGTAAATTTGAATAGTGCATAAGGATTAAATATGTTGGGGAAAAAAAGTAGTTGTTGAAGTACTTTAACAACAATACAAATAATATTTGTTAATGTTAACATTTCGTTTGGAGATAATGTGATTTGGATTAATAGTTTTAGAATATAGTGGCATTGTCTGTACTGAGATATATCTGAGATATATCTATATAGCGTATACCAATCCTGGATGAAGTCACACCCTGCATGTTGCTTGTGTTTTAATATGCTTTTCCTGCTTTTGTTTTCGGCAGACTTCCTTAGACATGACGGATACATTCAAACAACAGAAGGGCAAACTGGTAAAGCAAGGCTTCAGTCCAGATACTGTCCAAAAGCCACTCTACTTGCTTGACACTTCACAGAAAACCTACATCCCCCTCACAGCCCAACTATATGATGACATTGTATCTGGCAAGATGAGGCTTTAGGTGCATTATAGGCAATGTGGTGAGAATCTGGTCACATCTTCAGATTACACATCCTACAGTTACTGGAAGTTCTACCAGTTTTGTATACTCCACGTACAAATGACAGTCCGTATGTGCAGTACAGTTACAGTGAAATTTATGTGGCATTTTTAAGTGCTGGTTTGTTTTTAGTTACATAGTTTATTAGGTGTCGATTGGATGTTTAGCCCAAACTGGAATGACCATTTCTGTAAAATCACAACAGATAATGATTTAATATTATTTCATATTTTATAATATAATTAATACTCTTAGCATGTTCTTATCACTTTGCTCAACTTGTAACTTTTCACTTGTCTAAATATTAATCGCAAAGCACAGAGTTTTATATTTATTTATAAGAATATTACAGCGGCTTAACAAATGTTTCCTGCTTGATCAAGTAAATTCATGAATAGAAACTAAAACGTATGATTCCTTAAAATAACTGCTGCAATATATGTGGGATTGAGTATTTAGGTTTCAGTCATACTTCTACAGATCTCCCATAGGATATTTAGGTTAATGCTTTTATTTCAGAGAAGGTTTGAATTGGTTTTGCCATTTCATTTATATGGAATCGCATATATATGTGATACAACAAAATCGGTGTAGTTGGACAGTATAATATTGTTATACTATGAATGGGTCTGTTCATTCTGTCTGCTGTTTGTTTGACTGTACAGTATGTAGTGCTGGTCACTGGAAATCCTAAGGCATTGTTCTGGTATGTTTGATAATGTATGACAAAAGTGTGATTTGTTATTCTTTTGTTAGCATCTCACTTACATTGTAATAAAGCTTTTTTTTTTTTTTGATTATTACTGTTCACTTGTTCAGATTTAGGCTGTTTCGGTTTATTTGTTAATGAGCAGCAATGCTTAGAAACGTTTGATTTCTGCTACATATGTTAAAGGAATAGTTCACCCAGAAATCCACAGCCTCAAGAGATTCCAAACATTTATGAGTTTCTTTCATCTGTTGAACACAAAATAGTTTATTTTGAAGAAAGCTAAAGAAACCTATAACCATTCACTTCAATTCATTCATTCATTTTCTTGACGGCTTGGTACCTTTATTAATATGGGGTTGCCACAGTGGAATGAACCACCAACTTATCCAGTATGTGTTTTACGCAGCGGATGCCCTTCCAGCTGCACTATGCACTTCCATGATATTTGTTTTTCCTACTATGGAAGTCAATGGTTACAGGTTTCCAGCTTTCTTCAAAATCTTATCTTTGTGTTCAATAGAGAAAAACCCTCAAAGGTTTAAAACCACATGAGGGAGGATAAATTAGGTAATTTTCACATTTGAGGGAACTCCCTTGAAAGGGCATTACATTTATTAAAAACTTGCAAAGGCTGTTGTTAACCACAAGAGGGCAGTGGCAATCTTACACGTGTATGAATGTTAATTAAACAAGTGATCTATAGCCTATATAGAGCATTGTGTGTGTGTAACTGAGTAAAGTAGCCCAAAATATACACTTGTATTGAAAAACGTAATTCAACAGGAAACGATAAAATCTGCTAGAAAAACAAGATTTATAATGTTGTAACAGTTGTATATGACAGCTGATCAAATTCAACAGTGGTAAGAGTGATTATAGCATCGTTATTAATACCACTTTATTTTAAAATGTCATTATTGTTATTGTAATGAAACGCAAGCTATGAAGAAAGTGTAATTTGTTTAGACTTGTGAGACTAACTGACATTTTGCCCATTTGGGCCTGACGGTGGTGCAGTGGATAGTACAATCGCCTCACAGTAAGAAGGTCGCTGGTTCGAGCCTCGGTGGTTAAGTCAGTGGTTAAAGGTTTCCAGCTTTCTTCAAAAATCTTCTTTTGTATTTAACAAGATAAATGTTTGACACAAGTAAAGGGAGAGTAAATGATGATAGAATTTTTTTTTTTTTGAGTGAACTATCCCTTTAGTAATAATGTCCATGTTTACAACCTTGTTTTTTATCACTTTTAATTTAAAATCCTTCACAATTCACTCAAAAACAGTTTATGCATTTAAAAAGAAGTGAAAACAGTATGTGAGCTGATTAATAAGTCAGAATTACTTGTAAAACAGTAGGCAAAAATTCTGCAGGTTGCATTCACAAGGCCATGGCAGAAGTTTTATGAATAGAAAAGAGGCCACCCAGCTGGTAAGTCATAAGATAATGACAACATGGTTGGATGTAGTAGGCCTATCAACAAATTTGTTTCATAATAATATTCAAAGTACGGGTTCACACTGAAATGTAGATTGTGGTTACATAGTTTTATAACTCTTGCTTAAATCAGTCACCTTTACTTGCAACATTATTGTATACCATACGCATTATTTTATTAAATAAAATTATTTTAAAATTAACTCATTCATTTTCTTTTTGGCTTAGTGACCTTGTTAATTTAATGCTGCCACAGTGGAATCAACCACCAACTTATCCAGCATATGTTTTACGCAGCTGATGCCCTTCCAGCTGCAACCCATCACTGCAAAACATCCATGAACTCATACACTATGGACAATTTTAGCTTACCCAATTTACCTATGCTACATGTTTTTGGAGGGGAGAACATACAAACTCCACACAGACAACTGCAAACTGACCCAGCCGAGGCTCGAACCAGCAACATTCTTACTGTGAAGCAACAGCACTACCCACTGCGCCACCCCGTCGCACCCCTTAACGAGCTATTTTTGTTAATGAACAATCAACAATAATCTCAAGTAGGCCTAAGTGATTTTGAATGCCTATAACCCCTAATGACCATTACTTACACACAGACCTTTTGACCTTTTTAATTTCCATGTTATATTTAGCCATTATAACCAGGATTTAAAATTAAAATTTTTACTCAGCAACAGTTAGGCTACTGGGCTACAGCCAATTCAAGGAATAAATAAATAAACATATGAACGTGATACATGGCTTGAAATTATACCGACCACAGCTGATTTTTGCCCTCATATGGGACGTTGATGGGTTTTTCTGTTTAAACTTGAATTTTTATACAATTCAGTCAAACGTTAAAAGGCACGCATTATATTATTTTGAAATAGCAATAACTTCGTAAAGTTTGAAAACCTATTTGCATTGGAAAAAGAAACAAGATTGGTGAGATCAAACATATTATTATTGGTTATTAACACAGTATTTAGATTGATGTACAACTTTTTCTACGTATCTGTGCCCTCTTCATTTTTATGATCACACAATTAGCAGAATCTAGTCCTGCTATTGCTAAAATAATAATAAAAAAACGTCATATTATTACATGCATGTGTAGCATGGCCTGTTGCAAGAAATTTTGTAGGCGGGCATAACCTATTTATTGCAGATCTCGTGTCAAAAAATATGTCAATATTTGATGAATAGGTCAAACAAATAACATGTTAAATTAGTGAGGTGGGTCCTGCAGGCGGAGTAACAGAAGTGAGACCAGCACCATCACGTTTAAAAAACAAACAAAAAATAAAACAAAACAAAATTATATCACGTTACGCAACGTTACGTTTTAAAACCTCGTAGCCAATCAGCCAACAATCTAATGTAATAATTGACTCCATTTACTGTCGGAAATGAGTCGGATCTTTTATAGCGTTTACGTTTCATCAGTCAATCGAACAAATGTAACTTTTTTTTTGCTTTGTACCCATTCACTCAAAGACTGCAAAGAGTTTTGTCGAGTCCAGTTGCTATAATGGATAGACTGATGCTCTCGTCATGATTTTATGTCCTTCAGTCAAACGTTTAGGATCCTCCTTCATTTTCTTCTCTAAGTGCGCTCCTCCTGCACTTTAGGTCTGCTTTTATTCTTGTAGCTTTACTTTTCCGGTCAAATAACAGGATATGTTATGATTTCCCTTTCATCTCATGGACTAACAGACTGTAAAGGTTCATTGGTTTAAATTACACTAGGATATATCATGTCATCTCAGGGGGATCTCAGGTGTTTATTTGGATTTGTTGCTCTGCTGGGAATTTTATCGGGGAAAATCTCTGGAATTCATGGAAAAGCAACTGTTCATTTGGATGGATCACAGAGACGCCAAAAACAAGAGTCCCTGAGAGGGTGAGTCTTGGGACAGACATTCAAACTAATGCTGGTTTTATTAGTACGCTATATAAGACTGTGACATGTGGGCTTCTGTGAGACACATTCTGTGTTTTTATAGGAGCATGTATCAAAGAGACATGAACAGTTTAACTTTGAGCTTTTAGACAAGCTTTTATAATTGTTTGCATCAGGAGTTTTCTTTTGTTTCTTTGTCAGAAAGGTGAACATAATTTTGAAGCTCTTCACATTTTTCCTTTTTTTAAGTCCTAATGTGTGTGGATCTCGTCTGCAGTCCTTCTGCTGTCCAGGCTGGAAGACTCTGCCTGGGGGCAACCAGTGTGTTGTGCGTAAGTCCGCATCCAGATGTGCCTCACACTGACTTTCTCAGTTCATTGGGTGTACTTTTGAATAAAATTTTCTAATTAATAATAAAATACTGGCAATTTACAGTTCCCTGTACCATAAAATAGCTCTTTTTAATGGGGGAAACTATCAATTTTAATGTTTTAAACCATTAAACGATTAATGTTTAAGTTTACTGTTTTAATAAACAGTCTTAATAATGCCGGTATTTGTATAAAACAAGTTCAATTAATTTTTTGTTGTGTTCAGACTGTCAGCAAAAATATATGTTTTTTTACATATCCATAATTTATCCAGAAACATCTTTGAAAGTGTGAACAGCAAAAAGCAAACAAAAAAAAAAAAAAAACAATTCATGTCTGATTTGGAAGAGATTATAAACATTTGCTATTAAAATGCTATTAAAATGTGACTTTTTTATTGTCTTTATATAGAGTGGTGTGAAAATAAATTTGACTCCTTACCAATTTCTTCGTTTTTTTGCATATTTTTTGCACTTTAATGTATCACATCATCAAATAGATTTAAATATTAGTCAAAGATAACACATCATGCAGTTAAATTAAGGTTTTTACTACTAAGGGAAAATAAAATCCAAAAATACATAGCCCTGTGTGAAAAAAGTTTGCCCCCTGTTAAAATATAACTTAACTCTGGTGTAGTACACCTGAGTTCAGTTTCTCTAGCCACAAACCTGTTTGCAATTAAGAAATCACTTAAATAGAACCTGTCTGATAAAGTAAAGTAAACCAATAGATCCTCAAAAGCTAGACATCATGCCGAGATCCAAAGAAATTCAAAAACAAATAAGAAAGAGAATAATTGAGATCTACCACTCTGGAAAGGCTATAAAGCCATTTCTAACACTTTGGGACTGCGATGAATCACAGTGAGTGCCATTATCTACAAATGTCAAAACATGGAACAGTGGAGAACCTTCCTAGGAGTGGCTGGCCAACCGACCAAAATTATCCCAAGAGCGCAGAGACAACTAATCCAAGAGGTCACAAAAGACATAACAACAATATCCAAGGAACTGCAGGTCCCACTTGCCTCAGTTAAGGAGATTGTTCATGAATCCACAATAAGAAAGAGACTGGGCAAAAAAATCCAAGGCAATTGCCAGTTCCAAGGCAAAAACCACTGCTGAACAAAAAAGAAAATAAAGACTTATCTCAGTTTTGGCCAAAAACTGATTATCCCCAAGACTTTAGAGAATATTCATTATGAACTGATGAGACACAAGTTGAACTTTTTTAAGGTGTGTCCCATCATGTGTGACGTTAAAGTAACAACGCATTTCAGAAAGAAAATTGTATAATAATAACCACCACAATAAAATGTGTTTTGCTACGTCAGCACCTGGAAGACTGGATGTAATAAATAAAACCATGAATTCAGCTGACCTCAAGCTGAAGCCAACTTGGGTTCTGCAGCAGGACAATGATCCAAAGCACCCCAGCAAGTGTTTTTCTTCTGAATGGCTGAAGAAAAACAGAATGAAGACTTTCTAGTGGCTTAGTCAAAGTACTGACCTGAATCCAATTGAGATGCTGTGGCATTCATGCTCGAAAACCCCTCCAATGTGGCTGAATTACAACAATTCTGCAGAGATATGTGGGTCAAAATTCCTCCACATTACTGTAACAGACTCATTGCAAGTTATTGAAAATGCTTGATGGCAGTTGTTGCTGCTAAGGGTGCTGCAGTCACCTTTTCACACAGCGCTATGTACTTTTGTTTTTGTTTCCCCTTAATAATGAAAAGCTTCATTTTAAAACTGAATGATGTATGTACTTGTGTTATCTTTGACTAATATTTTAATTTGTTTGATTATCTGAAATAATAAAAAAAAAATCAGAGGATGATTCACTTTTCATTTTTGTTTCCATGCATATGTTAGGATGCCTACCTTGTTACCAACATGCTTAATGCAGATAGGTTGATTAAATCTGGACAAATGGTTAATTTAATTGCAGTTAATAGTGTAGATAGTCTATCTTTCTTTTTTGTTGTTTCACTTTCCTTTTTCGATTCTATTCGGTATTCAGCAGCTGTTCGTTAATGACATGGTGCACTCAGGAAGTGTCTTACATTAGTAGATTTATAACTAGTGAACTTAAATTGTCTGTGTTGAGGTAAAAGAATACATAAAGACTCCTAATGAAACAAAATGTCTTTAACAATTTGAATGACAGATGCACAAACACTTTTTAAGACAAATTTTTAAAAAAAACTTTTTAAAACTAAAATTTGAGAAATAATAATTATATATGCAGAATATCACTATAGTGTTCAGTAGTGGTTAGTGGATGTTGAATTTATGCAATGTATCTACACTCATGTTCCTAAACTCCTATACTGACCCTGGTGAACTCGAGGACAGCCGACTTCATACATTTGCTAAAAATAAAGCACAAAAAGAAAAGACTTAAAAATGTTTGTTAATTTCAGTGACATTTTCTGTTAATATTTTCACATGCTCTTTATTGCAGCTATTTGCCGGAGTAACTGTGGTGATGGTTTCTGCTCCAGACCCAACATGTGCACATGTCCTGGTGGACAAACAGCTACAACCTGTTTCACTAAATCATGTATGTTTAGTCATTATGCTGTTTATTTATTAAATATATACTCTGGATAGGCCGTCTCGTCCCTGTATGAAGAGAGTTGGAGTCTGGTTCGCATTGCCGGCAAAAAGTCAGACTTGTTTCCATTGCATGTTGGACTCCGGCAGGGCTGCCCCTTGTCACCAATTCTGTTCATAATTCTGTCATTTATGGACAGAATTTCAAGGCGCAGCCTTGGGCTGGAGGGGGTCTGGTTCGGGGACCACAGGATTTCATCGATGTTTTTCGCAGACGATGTTGTTCCATTGGCTTCATCAAACATGGATTTTCAGCATGCACTGGGGCAGTTTGCTGCCGAGTGTGACATGGCTGGGATGAGAATCAGCAACTCCAAGTCTGAGGCCATGGTGCTCCACCGGAAAATGGTGGTTTGGGGAAAGGGAGGTCTGGGGTTCTCTCATAAGACTGCTGACCCCACGACCCGGCCCTGGAAAAGCGGTGGAACATGATGATGAATGATAATCTGTATAGGTTTCTATGGAAAAAGGAATACACCAAGACTACAGAAAAAGTAGTAAAATAAACATGACGTGGTGTTGGGTTTAATTACTTACAAGCAGTCTAATTACTATAAATAAATTACCCTGTAATGTAGTTGCATATACATTCATCTTGTATAAATAACTTCAGAGGCTATTGGCTGTTTGACTCAAATAGATGGGATTAAGAAGGATTTAAAGTAGTATTGTAGTAAATATGGTAGTCAAGTACTATATTTAAAGTACTTATTGTGTAATTAAATTACTTGTCAGACAAAGTACTGAGAAAAGTAATATAAATATAATCTTAATGATGCAATTAGTAATTATTAATTAGAAATTAATTACTTTTTGAAGTAACTTACCCAGCTCCATCAACACGTGACCAATGATAGCACATGTACATTGGAGTTTGTTTACATTTGTAAGGCGTATTTATTAGAGCATCAAATGGATGTTTAAAATATGTTTTTAAGATGTTTCAAATTTAAATGTTCATATAACAGACATTTTTTACACTTTTACCATCTTGCAGATGTATTAATTGTCTTGGACAACATCTCAACCGGCTGTAAAATAAACCACTGCATTGAAAAGCTGATTATGTTTTTCCTTTTGTTTTGCTCTCTATAGCCAAACAATGCAATATAAGATGTATGAATGGAGGGGTGTGTGAAGATGACCATTGCCAGTGTCCAAAGGGATATACAGGAAGCTTTTGTGGACAGCGTAAGTATATGGCTTCTGTTTATAGCTTGACTATATTGTGTTACTTACCTTTGCTGGTGTTATTCCTCTCTAAGCTGCACACATCCAAGACTAAACATGTTGTCACACATTGCCCACTAGCACAAAAAAACAACAACATCAAGTTGACACTTTCCTACAGTATACAAACCCCTGCAGATCTCTTGATCCATGGCCTGCAAATTTGCAATGCCTCCAATGCAGCTTCTTTTTGAGCCAGATGTAAAACTACATTTACTCTTGGTATATATCAAACAATTTCTGTTTATTTGTTTATTTGTAACTTATATTTTGTAAATACTTACTGAGGACTATGCTTTTCAGTTCTTGTTCTTTTCAGATTTTCTCCAATCATGTTTTGGCCTTTAAATAATAGCACTTAATTTTTCATTATTGCCACAGTGACATGCATTTCTGCACAGTCCAGCCTAATCTCAAAAGAAAACGTAACTATTTTACGTTTTGTGAGTTTAGTGGCTAATTTGTACCAATTCGTGCAAGTTCAGTTATTTGGAAATGTGCGAGTTTTAAAAGGAAGGGTGGCTTCACTGCTTTATATTTGGGGCTATTTCACCACCTGTTGGTTTGGAATGCTCATGACAGTGCATCACAGTAGACAGTTTTTTATTTTTGGACCTGGTCTCGGTCTTTTTTTAGTACTGTACCTATACCGCACAACCATATACTGTAGACTCTTAAGCGCTTTTAATTTAGGTTTTTATATTATCAGACCTGGCCAAATTACCTCCATTGGCTTAATACCAATCACAGCCTCCCAATAATCCCCATCCACTGAATTGGCTCAATCACTGTCTCTCCGTTCCATCTATAGCTGGTGTGTGGTGAGCGCACTGGCACCATTGTCCTGTGGCTGCTGTCGCATCGTCCAAGTGGATGCTACACACTGGTGGTAGTGTGGAGAGACCCTCCCCTTATGATTGTGAAGCTCTTTGGGTGTATGGCCGTACACGATCATTTATTCATTCATTTTCTACCGCTTTTCCGGTGCCGGGTCGCAGGGGCAGCAGTCTTAGGAGAGAACCCCAGACTTCCCTCTCCCCAGACACTTCCTCCAGCTCCTCCGGGGGGATCCCGAGGCGTTCCCATGCCAGCCGAGAGACATACAGTAGTCCCTCCAGCGTGTCCTGGGTCTTCCCCGAGGCCTCCTCTCAGTGGGACATGCCTGGAACACCTCCCTAGGTAGGTGTCCAGGGGGCATCCGAAACAGATGCCCTAGCCACCTCAGCTGAATTCTCTCGATGTGGAGCAGCAGCGGCTCTACTCCGAGCCCCTCCCGGGTGACAGAGCTCCTCACCCTATCCCTAAGGGTGCGCCCTGCCACCCTGCGAAGGAAACTCATTTTGGCCGCTTGTATCCGAGATCTTGTTCTTTCGTCATGACCCAAAGCTCATGACCAAAGGTGAGAGTAGGAACTTAGATTGACCGGTAAATCGAAAGGTTTGCCCTTTGGCTCAGCTCCTTCTTTACCACAACGGACCGGTACATCGACCGCATTACTGCTGCCGCTGCACCAATCCGCCTGTCAATCTCACGTTCCATCCTCACTCGTGAACAAAACCCCAAGATACTTGAACTCCTCCACCTGGGGTAAGGACTTTCCTCCAACCTGGAGATGGCAGACCACCTTTTTCTGGTGGAGCACCATGGCCTCAGACTTGGAGGTGCTGATTCTTACACGATGAATGTGCTATATAAATACATATTACTTACTTACTTACTTACTTACTTACTTATTTACTTACTTACTATCAGCTCACTATTACAACACATAGGGTCCCATAGGATTTACAGATAATAGTCTGAATTTTTTTAAATATACAGTAAGTGGACGGTCTGTGAATGGAAATGTGCCTGAGGTCATAGATAATTAAGCAACACAAATACACTTAATTGAACATGTTTTTACACATAGACATTATTAAGTAATCATACAGTAGTCACCAGATCTCAATAGCAGACCTGTGAAATGTGATGGTGTATTTTAATATTTTCATTGTTGTCAAGCTAAATGAATGGGGCATTAATCTCAGGATGGGCACCACGGTGGCGTTGTGACTAGCATGTTCGCTTCACAGCAAGAAGGTCGCTGGTTCGAGCCTCGGCTGGGTCAGTTGGCATTTCTGTGTGGAGTTTGCATGTTCTCCCCGTGGTTGCAAGGGTTTCCTCCGGGTGCTCCGGTTTCCCCCACAAGTCCAAAGACATGTGGTATAGGTGAATTGGGTAAGCTAAATTGTCTGTAGTGTATGAGTGTGTGTGGATGTTTCCCAGGGATGGGTTGTGGCTGGAAGGGCATCCGCTGCGTAAAAAACAAGTACTGGATAAGTTGGCGGTTCATTCCGCTGTGGCGATCCCGGATTAATAATGGGACTAAGCCGAAAAGAAAATGAATGAATGAATGAATTAATTAATTAATCTCAGGATGTTTCTTGTAGACAGTATTTAACTCATTCTTGCATTTCAGACCCAAAACACAGCTTTCTTTAACACCTCTGGTGATTCAGCCTTACAAAGGTCGTAACATGCAATGTTAATAAGATATCACGTATCCGCTGTATGTGAGTGGATGTGTGGGTGTTTTCTGGCACTGGGGGTTTACAAGTTACTGCTGAGTCTAGTGAGAAAAAAAAATCTGATTTAGGCACTAAAGCAGCTAGTCATATTCTGAAAGATCTTCAGGTCTTTCATAAACTTTAATCACACCAGACCTCTCATGGTTTTTAGGGTTTTTCAGGATTGCAGCAGATGTAATTCATGCAGAGAACCAGTCGCTTCTATAGAAGTTCAAGGGTTTGCTCGTAGACAATAGAAGGCAGGCCAAAGCTCTTGGCTCATCTGTTTGGCACTGAGTTGGTATTAAAAGTTTCTTTGATTCTGGTTCTAAAGCTATGGCCTTCTGCCAGTGCTTTGAAATGCAAGATTACAGCCACAACACATATAATATATGGACATTTACCTGTGTTTACAGCAATTCTGTAGTAAGACTGACATAATTAATAAACCTAGATTTTTAAATGAAGATCATTACAATTATTTATTGTATCTGACTTATAGCCCATATTCATAATCAAATCATGCAGTCAGTTCCTATAAATGAATAAACAAAAAAAGATGATCAAACTTAAAGGGGTGATCCAGAGTGTATTTTTAAAGCTTGATTGTGTTTATGGGGTAATAAGCAACGTGTGCTCATGCTTCATTTTTGAAAAATCCTGTTATTTTTTCAAATATCTTACTTTAATTATAGTATTTACTGCTACTCAACTAACATGAAACCGACTGTCATATTTTATAGTTCCTCCAAAAGCCCGCCCTCAAGATGCACTGATTGGTCAGCTAACATAATGTGCTGAGATTTGCAGATCGGCTCCATGTCATCAGGAAGCGTCCTGCTATAACATTACAGCACATCTGGCCACGCCCCTTTGCTGTGCAGGGTTTATGCTTTTAACCTGAAGGGTTTATGACATCAGTAACCAGGATGTATTTTTTTGTAGTCCCCAAACTTGCTGTAGGATTTGCTAAGCTAACTCTGTAATAGGCAATAGCTGTGTCCCAAATGACACACTATACACTATGCACTTATGCACTTACACACTCAACAGCATAGTATATGTATGTAGTGCTGTCCCAAATGGAACACTAATGGCTTTTTTACTAAGCGGAAGTTCAAACCGTTTCTCTGATGAAGTTTGACGGTTGTCAAATTCATTAAATAAATGACCAAAATACCTAATAATACGTGGCATGAGTATAACCGCATTCACCATCGAGAGGCACTATAATCACTCTCGTAGGATAATTTTGCTTTCACAATCCAAATTAAATAAAGTTATCCAACATGTGCGCCTGATAGCTCCGCCCCTTCCGCTACGTGCGCAAAGCTGTGGTCGTTGAGTGCGTGAAGTGTCCATCATTACACACTTCATTTTACCGGTGGAATGAGTGCATCATACGGGTGCACTTATTAATTTTAGAGTTTTCAGTGTGAACGCACTCATTCATTCATTCATTTTCTTGTCGGCTTATTCCCTTTATTAATCTGGGGATCGCCACAGCGGAATCTCTAAAACAGTGTGCATGTTCTTTTCTAGGAGTGATAGATTAAGTGTAGTACCAGATGTATTTGTATCAGGGGAAAGATTACAAGTTGTATCTGAGTACAAGTATCTTGGTGTTTTGATAGACTCAAAACTGTCATTTAAGTCACAGGTTAAAAAGGTGAGCAGCTGTGTCAGATTCAGTTTAGCAAATTTCAGATTTATTCGTGATCAGATGTCTTGTGAGGCCGCCCTAACATATTATCACTCCATGATCATATCTCATATCACTTATTGTTTAACCACTTGGTCCCAAGCTAGCATTACTACTTTGAAGCCACTTGAATCATTGTACAAACAAGCCCTAAAAACCCTTGACAAGAAATCAGTTCAATTTCACCATTGTTCAATATTAAAAAAATATAATCTGCTTAGTTGGGAAAATTCAATTAAATATGTACATATTTGTTTAATGTTTAAGACTTTACATAACCCGACTTCACCACTAAATCAGTTTGTGAAAGTTAGAACGACTGCTCACCGAACTACTAGAGGTGGTGAAAGAGGGGATTGCATTATTCCTCTCAAAAAAAGTAAATTCAGTCAGTCAGTATTTTCAGTGAAAGCTGCTAGGGAATGGAACTCCATCCCACCAACAATTAGAAGATCACTTACTTTTTGTTCTTTTCAGATTCATGTTAAAAATTGATTATTGACAAATCAGCATTGTCAGCATTAGTGCTGTATTTCTTGACACTTATTTGAATTATTTATTCATGGCATTTGTCTTCTTCTGCTGCCATCAATCTGTTTCTCATTTTTTACTCTTTTTACTGTATTCTATATATGATAATGTATTCTATGTTATTATGCTGTGTATGCTTCTATTTTAGGTGTGACTTTTTTAACATTCTGTTAGGGGTCTACAGATGAAAAATAGCCATTCTTGGCTAATTCTGGCACATTTTACAGTAATGTTTATTAATGTGCATTGACCCTGTAAACAAATAAACTAAACTAAAAAAAAAAAAAAATCAACCGCCAACTTATCCAGCATATTTTTACGCAGCGGATGCCCTTCCAGCCGCAACCCATCCCTGGGAAACATCCACACACACACATTCACACTCATACACTATACGGACAATTTAGCCTACCCAATTCACCTATGCCACATGTCTTTGGACTTGTGGGGGAAACCGGAGCACCCGGAGGAAACCCACGCAACCACGGGTAGAACATGCAATCTCCACACAGAAATGCCAACTGACCCAGCCGGGGCTTGAACCAGCGACCTTCTTGCTGTGAGGCGAATGTGCTAACCACTAGGCCACCGTGGCGCCATGTGAACGCACTACTTACACTATTTATACTTCAAAATGGCGTAGAATAGTGCATAAGTATGCAATTTGGGATGCAGCTAATGTCTTCCTTTGCATTGAACTTTAAGCTTCTAACATTCATAGATGATGTTTATGTTCACACAGCTACATTACACATCAACTAAAGTTTAAAATACGATATTGTAGTGGACCACCCCTTTAAAAAAGTATATTTGTGATGCATTTGGAAATTAGTCCTCATCTAAAACAGTGGCACTATATGTGACCCTTGATGTCTAAGATGTCCAAATTAGGACATACTACCCATGTTATTACCAATCAAAAATCGTATCCATGTATATTATCAATCAAAAATGTAAGTTTTAATTCAGGTGGTTTTGTTTCAGCTGTCTGTGAGAAGACCTGTCAGAATGGTGGGCAATGCATTGGACCAAATAGATGCGCATGTGTATACGGCTTCACTGGACCACAGTGTGAGAGAGGTAAAAACAACAAATCACAAAGCTTTCAGTGTCACCATTACTGTCAGCAGAATATTTGGACTCACAAAATGAGTGCTGAAAATATTACTTGTTGTAACATTTAATGTAACAGTTTGTCAAATTGCTTACATTACTATTTTACTATTTTAAGTGTTTACTTACAAAGTTTTGTATTCTCCTGTCCCAAACAATGTCAAGTGCAAACCTATGCCCTTGTTCTCGGTTCTCAAAAACGTAGCTCTGAGCACATATTTCCGATGAGGCTGGGCTGAAAAAAAATCCAACCCAGGCTCATTCTGAGAACGTTTCTGGAGGCCGCGGAATACGTCCCGTCAGGTACGTCTTTCTGCACTTTTTGCTTTGGCAAGTCCACGAGAGGCCGCTGCGGACGCTTTTTGAGATCTCAAGTGTCTCTCGCGAGCGCCGTTCATGCCTGCCATTCCCGCGTAAACCCGCCAGAGGCCGCTGTCGGCCGACCGTTTTTGGCTGACTGAACGACTGACTGACCATCCGATCAGACTGACCCACCCTCCCCCTTCCCTAAACACAACCAAAATTTTATTGATTGACACACCCACCCACCCACCCACTTCCCTAAACCCAACCAACAGCTTTCAAAAAAGCAATCCAGAACAAAACAAAACCCCCTCGTCTCATTTTTACCACATTTTCAGACTTCATTGCATTCTCACGCTGTTGTTTACTGGTTTACTTCGTTACATGGATTCTGTGTTTGTCTTACCTGCTTTCTGGAACCGCTCCTCGCCAGACTCGAACCCCGGCGTCGTCGTGCTGGTCAACTCCTCTCTGTGGCTCGAGTCCGCCGACGAACACGGCGAGCCAACGGGAAGCCAAACTGGTTGCAGCGGTAAAGCCGTCCACACGAGGCGGTCGGCCAGCGAGCGCGAGAAGAAAAGGCGTCACACCGCCCCGTAGCGTTCGTTTAACAAAAATGAAACACAGCCATACGTACCCCTGACCACGTAATGTGCGGTCTCCAGAACTGTACTCGGGACTACGATTTCACAATGAGCCTGTGTTGAAAAAATCGCAATTATATAACTAATGATTTGTACATAAATTCAACAGTAAAACATATGGTAGGTTGAATTTGTGAATATTTTCTGCAGAAAATGCATAAAATTGAGAATAAGCTCTATCAATCATTCATTACTGATTAACTTATTTTTATTGTAGAGTAATTTGCGCACACTTTACAACAAGAATTAATTGGTTGATTATAGTTCATGTATTAAAGATGAATTAAGAATTAACAATATGTTTTATTCATTTATTAATCATAGTTCAACATTTACTATTGCATTATTAAAATCCAAAGTTGTGCTTGTTAACATTAGTTAATGTACTGTTACTTGAGATAACATGAACTATGTATGACTTTGTCATTGTTTAACTAATGTTAAAAAATATGAAAAATACTGTAATAAATGTTTTGTTCATTATTTGTTTATGTTAGTAAATTGAATAACTAAAGTTAACTAATGGAATTATTGTAAAGTATTGTAAAATGTTACTTTTACAAAAAAACTCTTCTTTTTTAGGATTTTGAAAAAAATCCTGATGCTGAATGTATCCTGATGATTCTAAAGCATTAGTAGTATATAGAAGATCATTATACTGAACATTTGCATTTGTAGAATTACACTGAAACTGAAATATTCACATTAAAGAAACAGAGAAAAATAAAATGAGGATAGAGCAGGGTTTTTCAGGATGTATAGGAGTTAGACTTGTGGCTCATGGTAAATGGAAGCTCATGGTTTTGTAATGCAGAACACATGTCTCTACAGAGGACTGTTCAGACTACCTGAGCTCTCTCTCCAGATGCCTTCCATGTGCTGCAGCTTTGCTAAGACTCTTTTAAACATCATTATAAGAAACATGTTTGTTTGTTTGTTTGCTTGGTAGAGGATCAATATGGGTTATTAAAATTCTTCCGGTGATTGTAAAACAGTCTTCAACAGTCTTAGTTATGCTTCTCATTAATACCTGGCTGGACTTTGTTTCTTTGTTCTAATTTGTCCGCCCCAAAGTCTTTATCTATTTTCTAATCTAGCATGACTTATAATAACTATTTTAAACATCTTCCATTGATACGATGGCTCAGTAGTCAGCACTGTTGCCTCCCAGCAAGAAGGTCACTTGTCTGCCAGATCTGCTTATTTTTCAAGTCCTGGCTGGGTCAGTTGGCATTTCTGTGTGAAGTTTTCAAGTTCTCTACGTGTTCGCATGGGTTTCCTCCAGGTGCTCCGGTTCCCCCTAAAGGTCAAAGAAAGTTCACTACTTGGCTGTAGCGTATGTGTATGAATAAGTGTGTATGGATGTTTCCCAGTACTGGGTTGCAGCTGGAAGGGCATCCCCTGTGTAAAACCTGATAAGTAAAGGGACTAAGCCGAAGGAAAATGAATGAATGCATGAACATCTGCCGTCTCCTCATGTGATTTGGATATACACTCTCAGAAAAAATGGTACAATATTGTACCAAAGAAGGTACAAACCAGTACCTTTTTATGGGACATAATTGTACCAGAAAAGAAACAAATTTGTACCTTTTAAGGTCATAATTTGTACCATGGGAAAACAAAATGTACCTTTGTTTTTAAAAACCTGCAGATATAATATTGCATACTTTGTGAAAGGTACCACCACAGTGACAAGACACTTTGTACCTTAACAGTGTCAAAAATGCTTACCAAACATTTATTAAAATGTCTTAAATGTTTAGTTTACAATACCTATAGTTTTATGTTTTACCAGTTGTTTTGTATTATTGTATTATAGGACTAAAAATTTATGTTTATAAGTATCTTTAAACATATACTTTTAAATGATGATTCTTGTTTTAATATGGAAAGTATTCATAAAAATCACTTTGCCTTTTCCAGTTATATTTATTTTCATAGATACTGTAATAAAGAAGGAGTTGTTCAACACTTTTGTACCTTTTATATGAGAACAATTGTGTACCTTCATTTCAGTTGTACCGTAAAAGGCACAGAACAGTATCATAAGAGGTGTTTTCAGTACCATATAAGGTACAATTGTTACAAAGGTACAAAACTGTTCCTCAAGGAACATTATTTGTACCATCATGTACCTTTTTCTGAGAGTGTAAGGTTGATTTAAAAAAAAATTGTGATTTTTTAAAAATTATTATTTCAAAAAATAATTTGTAATAACTAATATCTAAAGTATTTGTCATGATGACAGGATGTAATATTTTTATTTTTCAAAGTACTAGATTTCATCTTAAAGTGCAATTTAAGGGTTTAACTCTATGCTAAACAGGTAGGTTTATTAAGTAAGTTTTGGATCACAGTAGTTTGTTTTGTAGTCAGTCAAAAAAAAGGTTGCTAATAATTTAATAATATCGACTTTATTATAGACAAACTACAATAAATAAGATTATAAATATTATAGGATATATACTATAAAAATTCATTGTTATGCTAAACATTCATTCAGTCATTTTCTTTTCGGCTTAGTGTCTTTATTAATCAGGGTGTGCCACAGCGGAATAACTGCCAACTTATCTTGCATATGCTTTAGACAGCGAATGCCCTTCCACCCACAACCCAACACTGGGAAACACCTATTCTTGCATTCAGACACATACACTGCAGCCAATTTAGCTTATTCAATTCACCTATTGGCCTTATTCTTTAATGCGGAAGTGCGCTCGTTTTTGCGATTGTTTTAGAACTATCTGTTAATAAGAAAATATCAGTTTGCAACATCAAGCTGCAAAACGAGCTGTTTTTAACATCTAAAAATGAATGGAGGTGAATGAGACCGGTTTCTCTCAAGATTCAAATGGCTGCGCCCACTCGTATATGGAAAATAAGGTGAATACCGCATGTCTTTGGACTGTGGGGGAAACCAGCGCACCCAGAGGAAATCCTCATGAACACAGAGAGAACATGCAAACTCCAGACAGAAATGCCAGCTGACCCAGCCAGGCCCTGAACCAGCGACCTTCTTGCTGTGAGGCGATCGTGCTACCCACTGCGCCGTTAAACACCACTTTGGAAATATTTTACAAATACTTTGGGCTAGTATTTTTGGCCCAAGTAATTTTCAACTGAACGCTGTTAAACAATTGTGTTGTTTCGACTTTAAAAAGTAAGTGTCCGTGCTGCCTTAATATTTTAAGTTTACTTCACTTAAATAGTCAAGTTGTCTTAAGTTAAAGTTGATAGGACTTAACAGTACAGGTGTAATGGATGTGGTCTAAGTTTCATTAACCTAAATAGATAAGTTGTAATCAAGAATGATGTTGATAGGACTTTGTAATTTAAGTGTAATGGACATGGTTTAAGTTTAGTCAACTTAAATAGTTTATAGTTAAAAAGTTGTCTCTCATTCACACACACATACACAATGGCCAAATTTGTTTATTAAATTCACTTAAACTGCATGTCTTTGGACTTTGGGGGAAATCGGAGCATTTAGAGGAAACCCACGCCAACATGCAAACTGAAACACACAGAAATCACAGCTGGTCGAACCAGGACTCGAACCAGTGACCTTCTTATTGTGTGGCAACAGTGCTAACCATTAAGCCACAGCACCACCCCCACTAATGGACCATGTTTCATTTCATGCTAAAAACAGATTTTGGAATCTGCAAATACAAAGAAGCAGGTATCTGAGAAGAACCACAGACAAACATTACAAAATTACAATGAGAAAATGGCAGTCAGTGTTGCCAAAACCCTTCAAAACACACAAAAAACACCTAAAACTAAAAACAAGTAGGTAAACAAAATTATATTTTATTAAATATTTAACATAAAATGCAAGTTCAAAACATCCAAACTGATCTCAAACCCACCATTTTTTTATCAGCACAATCAAATTCTAAACCTGCAGAAAGACTTCCCATGGTAGAATTCCCAAAACTTCCCAAAATTTCTCTGACCCAGCTCTGGCCCACACAGTCAGGTTTTGCTTGACACAGTGAATTATGGTACATGACTGGACCAAGTCTGGCTTCCAGACAAGGGCCAAACATGAACCATATCAGGGCCAAGTCAAAGCCAAGTTAACAACTCATAACTGGGCCTGAACTGGGCCAGACAGGTTGGTGTGTCACGATTGCAGTGAAATTGATAAACCCACGAAGCATTGCACTTTAGGCACACTATGGGCATGCTTTTTCTCAAAGCAACCCGATTGGTAGAATTTTTTTCTTTACTCAAAAATTATTTCAATGTATTTTAAATGTGGGTCAAGATAATATGTGGGTCACATATAAGCTTGTAACATCTGGCCCAAATCTTGTGTGCTGCCTTAAAGTCAGTGTCACCTCTGCCAAACATGGGCCATGTTTGGCCCATATGCTGTATGCCAGTGCCGGATGAATGCCTGCTGTGCCAGCTTTATGCCAAATCTGAGCCAGAATTTTCTGCTACCTGGGATTTCATCATCTGACATAATCCAAAAGTAAACAAACAAATAAATAAAAGTATTACAATAAAAAAAAAACATGTACAAATACAATTTTAAAGTGGATTTATTTGATTAAACAATATTCATTTTATTTGCACATATTTGTACTATTTAGAGCTCAGATGTTTGAAATAGTTAAATGATATACATGAGTTCTGCTGACCCTTTTTAAATTAAGTGACATGAAAATTATTAAAACTTTACTTCAATCAGCCAAGTAACAGTTAGTTATGTTAATACATTCAATCCATATAAGTTAACTTAAAATATTAAGTTGTGTTAACTAATTGCCGCAATTAGTTTTTTTTTACAGTGTATATCTTTTGGAATAATCTTTTGAATAGTCGTCATGGCTGTAATTAATATTATTTACTTGCAGAAAATGCCCTTTTATTTTCTTTCTTTATTTGTATTATTTTCGACCATTAAAACTTTTGCATTAAACCCTCTATTCTCTTCAACCAAATTTAGTTTATTATCAGTACATCATAAAATCATTCTTGATACATTTTTGCTAACTAAAGTGTGAATTTGACTTCACTATTGTCTGCATCTTTGTGTCCATCAGCTGTTCTAGATTCTGTATTGTTCAGTAATATATTTTGTTCTAGACTGTTTCTAGATTAATTTCTTGGACAGTTCATTCCTAATTGCCTTTTCCCATGACTTTAAAATAATTGTGCATGTGCAATAAATGTAACAATTGTAATGTACAATAAACTTACTTTCCTGATAAGATAATTTATAATATTAATTGTTTTTTTTTTGCCTGTTTATGTAAATCGAAGACTACCGAACGGGCCCATGCTTCATCCAAGTGCACAACAGGAAGTGTGCAGGTCAGAGTAGTGAATTTGTGTGTAGTAAGGCCTTGTGCTGTGCCACGGTGGGTCAAGTTTGGGGTCAATCGTGTGAGCAGTGCCCCCCCTATCAGCTCGCCCTGCAGCAGAGGGTTCATCCCAAACACTCGCACAGGAGCCTGCCAAGGTCAGCACTGTTTTTTTTTATAACATTAAGTGTTTATTGTACAGTAATGTTTGAATAGCCATGTTTTCATTTAGAAATCCTGGCCAGATAAATTTTTTGGTGCCAAAAGGGGACAGGTCCAGGAAAAAGAGGACATAGGGTCACCCTAGTTAAATTTATGACTTTGCTTGAAAACAAAGCTAATGTAAAATGCTTAGTAATAGCTTTTTTGAACATGTTCTTTAAATTTAACTGTACTTATCCAGAGCGAGCAAAAGGGCTGCCAAAATCACTCTGAACCCCTCACAACCAGCACACTTCCTCTCTGAACTTTTACTTTCTGGTGGACTCTTCAGAGAGCTGTGCACTAGAACAGCCCGACACAGAAACAGTTTCTTCCCAATCCGTCTCATGAGCATTTGATGATAGTAACTGTGAAACAAACATCACTAATTGCTATACACTTTTTATACACATATACACTTATTTAACAACATACTTTACATGCCTATTTGCACATTTATTATCTGTTTTTTGTCCTGTCTCTGTAATTCTGTTGCACCGTAGAAGCTGTGACAAAAACAAATTCCTTGTATGTGTGAACATACCTGGCAATAAAGCTCTTTCTGTTTAATTTAATTTAATTTAATTTAATTTAATTTAATTTAATTTAATT
>CAIGQQ010037750.1:667863-699993 GCA_903798035.1 Danio albolineatus | reverse complement strand
TTAATTTAATTTAATTTAATTTAATTTAATTTAATTTAATTTAATTTTGGTGATTTCTTTGAAAGAACATACATTCGTTCTTGAAATCTAAAGTGATTCTAGCAAGTCAGGAATATGAGAATGGCAGACTGAGGGAAGAAACTCATTGAAGGTAACTGTGAAACACAATTCAATTCAATTCAATTCAATTTATCTTTATTTGTATATAACTTTTACAATGTAGATTGTGTCAAAGCAGCATTACATGCATTATAAAAAATATTTAAACAGTGTCAGTCCAGTTTTCAGTGTTGAAGTTCAGTTTAGTTCAATTCAGTGTGGTTTAATATTCACTGCTGAGAGTCCAAACACTGAAAATTGAAACACGAAACACACTGAAACACAACATAATTACCTCTTTATTTTCACTTGGGATAATACCATGATATCATACAGTGTCTCAAAGTGTAAAATGAATGAGGACTGATGATCATAAAAAATGAAATTACTTCCTTAAAGGAGTAGTTCAACCAAAAATAAATTACTCATTAATTACTCACCTTCATTTTCCAATTCCATGAGATCTTCATTCATCTTTGGAACACAAATTAAGACATTTTAGATTAAAAACTGAGAGCTCCCTGATCTTCCATGGATGTAATTAATAATTAACATTTAATTTTGGGTAAACTAATCCTTTAAAGCGACTTTTGCATGCATTCTTTCCTGAGGGATCTGTGGAAGGTCAGTTAGGAATGGATTCAATTGTTCAATATAATTCGGAATGCCCCTGAAATGAATCAAGTCCCAGACCAGAAGAAGACTGAGTTCAATTGATGAAAGCTGATGTCTACAATAAGCCAAAGACCAAGAAAATATTGTCTTGGACTTTGGCCTTGACCTTGATTAAACCTCTGTCCTTTTCTGCTCTCGGTCTTGTTGGCATTTCTTGAAAATTTTACTACATTTAAGAGCTGTGTAAGTTTAGGGAAAAGATTTGTCCTTCGTTGTGTTGGTACCACATGGCATGGCTCACTAACTAAATGCAGACTTTTGGATGGAATGTAGATTTGGAAAAAGAGGGTTTTATATAAGCACAAGTGTCTTAAACTGCAGCCAATGGTGCAGCGAAAAGGAATCTAAAATGAAATCTCCTGGTCTCAAGGTGTTCTTCACCATACATCTGCATGCACATTGAGTCTGTTTGATGTGGACTGTGAAGTTAAGCAGGTCATCAAACTCCTAAATGAATGGTAGACTGTTACGGAGAGGAGCGACAGTAGAGAATCCACGTGCAGTTTAGAAAGTTTATTATAAAACAGAATGGTCAAGAATGGTTAAACAGTGGCAAACAATAGTGTCAAGGGTAATCCAAAAAGGGTAAATCTGTTAACACAGATGAGAGGTCAGGGCAGGCAGCAAACAATCAATAATTCAAATGCTAGTGATGTTACTGATGACACTGAAGCTTTGATGATCTTTGATAAAGCTTTTTAGTAAAGCAATTTCTAGTAAAGCATGTAGTAAAGGATTCTTAATATTATGAATATATATATATTATTATTTATTCGCCACTTTAAACATTCTAAATTATTTGAACAGAGAAATTAGAAATTAGATCTGCTTACTGCGCATTGAAGTAGGCTTTGTGTGTCAGAAAAGCAATTGATTAAACTATACCGGTCAACATTGGAATATAAAAATACGGGATACGCCCCCAACAACCGTTACAAATACAGGGAGGAAAATAGCTTCAAATGAAAGAATACATAACAAACATTAGAAAAATTAAAATAAAATAAAAGGTTTAGCCTAAAAAAATCACTTATCACATCTGTGTTATCGTACGCATCAAAGGGTTAAAAGTGTGTTCATTTATTAACTTTAATTATTTATCGATTCCTCCACATACCACTAGAAGTAAGCCTGCGTACCACTACTGGTACACGTACCACAGTTTGAGAACCACTGCATTAGATCATATTAAATAACATAAGCACATATATTTAATTGTTACACTTTAAAGAAGCAAAAAAAAAGTTTAAACACAGTTATGTAGCAGCAGTTTGTAAATATAGCAAGCCTTTAAATAAGGGATAATCAACGGCTTGCCGTGCGTTAAAGGATTTTAATGCACTTCGCGGAGGCTGCGCGTCGTGTGGTCCTTTGCCTCTACGTCATGCATTAAAATCCTTTAAGGCACGGCAAGCCGTTGATTATCCCGCTTATTCCATGGTAGCCAAGGTAGGCCTAAGTTTAAAATAGTTTTGCTGTTTGCAGAACAATATTTGTCAGTTTTTTTTTTTTGGTCAGTTTTTTTACATGTTAGATTTTCTAGTCCCTCCGTTGAATCAGCTGTGACAGGCTGACAGGCAGGCAGACAGAGAGATAGAGAGAGCATGTGCGTGCTGTTTATACCTGCTAATTTTATTAAAGGGCACCTTTAATGAAAAATCTACTTTTTAAGCTGTTTGGACAGACATATGTGTAGGTATAGTGTATAGACGGTCATTTTGGGCTGATTTAAACACACCCAGTCCTTTTTTTTTCAATTTAACAGCATAAAAACAGAGGACCAATTGGAGCGGTTTTGAGATCGACTGCAACTTGACGTAGGAGTGCGGTCCCTCCGCCCACCGAATTGATTGACAGCTGCGCATTAACATGTCTCCGTAGTAACGCGTACACTGTAAAATGTAATAAGTTGACCTTACTTAGAAAAATTGAGGTAACCGATTGCCTTAAAATTTCTAAGTAAAGTAGTGTATTAATTTTAAGTCAGCATAACTTTAAAAAAGTTTGTAATTACAACTTTATTAAAAAGTAAACTTCAGTACCACTGACTCAAAAAAATTAGTTGTGTTAACTTCTTATTATTGTTCACATTACTAGGAAAATCAAGTAAGCTGAACTAAAACATTTAAGTACACTGTAAAATGTAATAAGTTAACCTTACTTAGAAAAATTGAGGTAACTGATTGCCTTAAATTTCTAAGTAAAGTAGTTTATTAATTTTAAGTGAGCATAACTTTAAAAAAGTTTGTAATTACAACTTTATTAAAAAGTAAACATCAGTACCATTGACTCAAAATAATTAGTTGTGTTAACTTCTTATGTGTTCACATTACTAGGAAAATCAAGTAAGCTGAACTAAAATATTTAAGTACACTGTAAAAAAAATTCCGTAAAATTTACGGAAAAATACCGGCAGCTGTGCTTGCCAGGATTTTTCCTTAAAAAATACGGAAGTTTTATAGAACTGTTTAAATTAACGGAAAATAACCATATTTCATGAACTGATACAATGTTCAGTTCACAAAAGTCATTAAATACATTAATGTATTCATGTGTGACTGCAACTAGCAAACAAAAATTTGCTGCATTAGTAACTCCACAGTTACATTTAAGCAAAAGAAGATGCAGCATAACATCAGATACTCTGAGTTCATCTTGGACTTGCACACAGACGCTACTATCCTCCACAATGGTGACACAAAAAAATGTTTTTGTTAATTTGAAATCACCATGACGGAGGTCAGTGTCTGCTTTAGTTGGGCTCTTCAACTTCTTATTATAACACAAATTTGTAATTGGTTGCTATAATTAGTAGTGTTGATCACTCTCTTTTATAGCATGAAAAGCCAGAAAAAAAACTATAAGACTAAGCCTGATAAGATTAACTACGACATCAAAGCCACCCTCACCTGCTTGTTATCTCGTTCAGTATCTTGTTCGTTATGTGTGAGAAATTAATAACATACATTAAAGAAACCACTGGAGTTTCAGAAATCAATGATTGTTTAACAGGTCTAAATACACCACTCATAATGAGAAAGTTTGAACTATGGCAGAACTTCAAAACACACAGACATCAACAATTAATCTTTGAATCTCAATAATGGTGACAAATAAAAATAAAATAAAAAAACAACTCAGACCAATACAATACAAACTACTGAAATATTACACCCCTAAAACAAAATAAAATAAAGGCAAAGAAAGTAATTTTAAGAACATAAAGCTGCCTAATTTATTCATGCTGCAATGCATGCTGGGAGTTTTGCACTATGCTGGCACCCAGCATGCATTGCGGCATGAATTAATCATGCAGATTTTTCTTTTTAGCAACCATGGTTGAGGTTCATATCCTGATACTTGATGTCTGTGTGTCTTAACGTGTTGCAGGGGTTTTCAAGGTTTTGTGCATGACACTCTTGATAGTTAATTTCTATTATTTCCTTTCTAATTGTTTGTTGACCCTCCATGTAAAGCTGCAGTATCGGCCCAAACAATGTTAATATAATTTTCAATATTTTTTATGAACTAACTTATTAAATACATGGCACTACATCTGTAACAATTATTAACATTTAGTATGTTTTCTCATGGCTTGTTTTTTTTGCTATAACCGATGAATTTCAGACAGACAGTTATAACAGCCAGGGAAACATTAAGCTAAAATTGAAAAGGTTCAAGAGCCCAACTAAAGCAGCTTCTGATCTCCTCGATGGTGAGGTCAAATGAAATATTTTCAATAAAAAAATATAAACCTCTGTTAATTATCAAATATTCTTGCAGATATGACAGAAATGAAGTCAAACTGTAATCAGTGAAGCTGGCAATGCTGTTATTTAATGGAGTTGTTTAATCCTCTGTTTTAATTCAGTTTGTTTGGTGTGAGGCTGTGTGTGTAGTTTTATTTCTTCCTTCAATTTCTTCTTCCTTCAGTGATTGTGCTTGTTAACAGCAGCTGTTCATCAGTGTCTACATTCAGTCATTTTTGTTCATTCACTCTCTATAGTGGACTAAACTAATTGACTTATTTAAGGACTAGTGAATGAGGGTGTATGATGAGATTTCAGAGACTGATTACATTCTCGAAAAACAAAGGTTTGATCTATTACAGTTATTTTCTGTATTTTCTACAGAAATGAGCTGTTAATCATTCAACAGATTTTCACTGTAGATTATACAGACTTGTACTGTTAAAACCACAGACATTTTTTACAGTGAAAGACAAAAACTTCTAAAACATTTTTATTGTCTAAATATTGTACAGTGTATCAAACAGACATCAATCAGGCAGGACATCAATCACCTTAAACATTCTATACACATCTTTAAACATGCAGTTATTATACAAATATTTTATAATATAATTTATTATATAATCAGATAAATATAATTTAGTTAATATTTATATATTGATATACTATAATGTATTAATATATTTATGAATGCATAAATTTTGAAAAACAAAGAATTGAAAAAGCTCACAAATTTATTGTTTGTCTGATTATAATTAAGTTTTAATTCTTCACCTGTTTCCTCAGTTCCCTCATCACCGTTCTATACTTAAATGTTTTAGTTCAGCTTACTTGATTTTCCTAGTAATGTGAACACATAAGAAGTTAACGCAACTAATTATTTTGAGTCAATGGTACTGAAGTTTACTTTTTAATAAAAGTTGTAATTACAAACTTTTTTAAAGTTATGCTCACTTAAAATTAACATGCTTTTGACACATGATCACTCAGAAGTTGTAAATACATATTATTTTAAGTCAAGATTACTTGAATCTATTAAGTTTAACAACATAATGCGCTAAAAAGTTGGGATTACTTGTTTAAATATAGTAAGGTGAACAAACTTATTCAGAACAAGTAAACTGCACTTAATTTTATTAGTAAGAACAGCTATTGCTTTTTACAGCGTATAATCATATCAACAAGACAGGACGTGCGCAAAGCAACCGGAAATAAAAGATCTGTTCAGTTCGCGAAGGTCATTAATCATCATCAGATGTGATCAAGAGTGAGTTTCACAAGTTTAACACGTGTTTAAAACAGTGCATGTTTGTAATGAACTACAGCGATTAACTTTAGCTTTACTTCATCAACACAGCCGTGCGTCAGCAAAAAAAAGACGCTTCAATCTCGGTTTGTTGACATTAAATCAGGTTTATTTTGTACATTAACATAACAGATATCCATACAGCAGAGGATATTAACCTGTATCCTTTCACATTTGCTCGCAAAAGCAGTGCAAAGCTCAACGTGCGCGCTGTCTGTATGTGTGTGTGTGTGTGTGTGTGTGTGTGTGTGTGTGTGTGTGTGTGTGTGTGTGTGTGCGTGTGTGTGTGTGTGCGTGTGTGCGTGCATGCGTAAACGAACTTTGTAGCTACGTTGTGTGTGACTCATCGTTGCAACTCCTCAACAAACACATCAAACAGTATTTGGTAAAATTCTTACTGTTGTATTTTTTCACAAACGTAGTGAGATCTGCTTCCTTTACATCTGTTTCTGTTGCGTCTGTCTGTCTGACGCAGCCGAGGGTGGAGATTGAGGCACGCTGACGGGAACGGTGGGCGGGGAGGACTATTCTTGAAGGCGCAGTACCAAAAACAGCAAAAAGCTCTTTAGGGCTATATTACAGAGACTTTAGACAGCTATAATTAATAATCTGATGGGTATTTTGAGCTTTACAGACAAATTCTGCTGACACAAAAGACTTATATTAAATATAAAAAAAGGGCTCAAATATGTGCCCTTTAAAATGCGATTTTATCAGTCCGATCACAAGTGTACAAATAAGACATTCCCAGTCATACTTTTCTTTTGTCTTTCTACCACTTCTCTGACGAGGGAGGATCTGTATAATAGCTTTTTTCCCTTAAGATTACCTTTAATACTGCAAAAGCTGGTACAGTATAGCAGAATTTCCACAATTTATATTTCATAATAAACATACAAATCTTATAAAAGGTACCATATCAATTAAATACGCATTTTCAAGTCAAGTGTACTCTAGACTAGAGTCTTTAAAGCAAAAAAGTCTATTTCAGAAATCTCTGCTGTTAAATATGGGTACATTTTGCATAATGAAAAAACATATCAGGACTGGTAGGAGAACATTCTGCTTTATTTATCTTCTTTAAAACAAAAGCAATCCGCCAAACACGCAGGATCAGTGTAATATTACATTATTTACGGTCATGGATTAATTATAAAGCTTATCTTTGTGATCTGCCAAAAAATACACCTGAGAAAAAAATTATAGGGTTCTAATGTCCAAAGACTGACCGTTAGAAACACCAAAGATTAATTATAATCCCGTTTTAACAACAAAGATGCAAGAGATTAGATCCAGCGGCGAACCGGAGATTCTCTGGCCGACTTAAAGCTTCCCTCGGGGGGAGCCGTTCGCGGAGCTGCCGCTGACCGCCTGGAGCTTCCAACATTTTTTAAAACGCGCTTTTCTTACACACAAACTGCCAATTTGACTTTAAAATAACTACATTCTCGCTTGAAAAACGAGAGTTCAAGCTAGAATGTTCATGAGTATTTTCCTAATTTTGCGGATTTTCTGTCCGCCATTAACTACCTGTGCGTTTTAACGAAAATATAGCACACCCTCCAGCCAATCAGAATCAAGAATTTCAACAGACCATGCAATAATGGTAGATAATTATAAATTTTATTTTTCCTAATAACTCTTGATAAAAACATTTTCCCTTTGTACATGTCATTAAAGGGGGAAAGCTCCACCCATTAGTGCTAATCTCTTCCACATTTGTATAAACAGTCCTGAGTGAGAAGCAGCCATCCGCAATATTTCAAGTTTTCACCTGCTGAAGATGTTAGCGACTAAGAGGATTATAAGGTTGCATTTACAATGCACGCTTCAAGTGACCCAATTTAGATTTTTTTCTCACATGTGGCACAGATCGTATATGGCCCATGTACATGTAAGCAGGAAAAAATACTGGATTCCGATTTACTCAAATCAGATTTAATCCTTGTTCACATGTGGAAATTTATCCGATATGAATTGGATCTGTGTCCTTGTGTTTGCCGTGTAAGCAGGTAGATCGGATAATCACCTGTCAATGCGAGTCGCGCATCATTAAAAACCATAGCGAATGATGTCAACTCTGACGCTTTCATTTTGGAACAGACTTCAGCACAGTCCCAAACCTTAAATCTCATACACGAGGACTAAAAAGCTTGTCATGTAGCATAAGTATTTAAGCACGTTAACGAGAGAGAAAGAGAGAACGCAACGTCCACTACGTAAACAATATGGACCCTTTTCACAAGCCTGTTATGACGCGTTTAACGGTCATTGTAATCTTCAATCCTTGAAAGTTTTTAATATTAAGATTTTTTTAAAACGTTTGAACATTTATATGTATGTATGTATGTAATATATCATATTTGCTTCAAATGACAAAAAACGTATTACCACTTGTGCGAGACGTTTCTAATGCAGTGTCTATGAGACAGGACAGTAAATTAGATGTTATTCTCCCCTCTAGCTGCAATCATCAGTCTCACACAAATTTTTCCTTTTTCTGAAAGTCTTTATAACACCATTGTGGAGTTTTTCTTTTATTTCTTCAGCAAATAAGATTTTAAAAATATATATATGTTGTATTCTCCCATTCACTGTGCCCTAAGTTTTGCCAACTATGAAGACTTCCTCTACTGAGAAAACTGGAAATGTGAAAAGGGTCTATAGGCTAAACTAAAACCGTTGCATACATCACGTGCATAAATCACGCCATGAAAATTACGTTAAGATGCCCACTGGTTTAAAAAAATCCTAGATTAAAAACAGGAAGGGGGAAAGGGTGCTCTTTTATTATCAGCTGTTAGTCAGCACCCGCTTTTTTTTCTTGCTCATTGTGCCTTTTGCCTTGTGCCCTGTAAATACAGACAATCAGATCCGAGTCACTTTTTAAAAGATGATGTAAGCGGGTCATCAAAAAAATCAGATACAGCCAAAAAGTCAGAATTGATATCAAGATCTGCTATGTAAATGCAGCCTAAATGTTGACTTTTAGGATGCACAAACACCATAGTCTCTATCGACTCCCTTCTTCTGAGACATTTCTTTTCACATTTGTTAGTTTTTCACAGCGATAACATTAGTCCCGTTCTGAATCTGCTGCTACGCTGGTGCAGAGATATTTGTAACTCCACCTTCTTTTGAAAAGAACACAATCTCATTTAAATTTAAAGTGACAGTCTCCAAAATGGCACAATTTGGATCAAAGCCTAAAAGGGCCAGTTTCAAAGTGTTATAAAAATTGTTTGTGGGGTATTTTGAGTTGAAACTTACATGTAGACCATTTCAATGTGGTGATGTAATTGGCTCATGGACATTTTATGTTGGTTGTCAGACTATTGCATATCTGTCACAAGAAATGATTGAATCATAATTTAATGTTATAACAGCTATCGTAACATTATTTATCAATATGGGGAACCTTTTGAACTCTCAGAAGCTATGGAAGTTTAAATTTTAAACCAGAAACACATCAGGATCATTGTTATTGTTACATCCCTCAAAATTGTCTATACACTATAGGGCAGGAGTGCTCAACCCTGTTCCTGGAGAGCCACCATCCTACAGATTTCAGTTGCAACCCTGATCAAACACACCTGAACCAATTAATTAGGACCTGGACAGCACTTGATAATTACAGGCAGGTGTGTTTGATATGGGTTGCAACTGAAATGTGCAGGAGGGTGGCTCTCCAGGAACAGGGTTAAGCACCCCTGCTCTAGGGACATCAGAGACTTTATTTTACATTTTGTAAGAAGGGGCATAATAGGTGCCTTTAATGCATAAATTAAACACGAATGACTTTTATTTGTACACATAAAGTTAAATAAAATTGAGTGCGTGGTGGTTGCTTCATATAATTTGACAGAGATTTGACATAGGCTTCTGGCTGATATATTTTAAAATAGGCAAATTTAAAAATTGGCAAGTCATTCTACCTGGAGGGAACAAGATGATTGATTTGGGATTATTGGCATGAGATGGCAGTTGTAACACCTCTACTATTTCAGTATTGTTGGTTTGATTCTGGGTTTACCAACTTTACTGTGTGAAATTATTTATGTTATAACCTTTAAAACAGCTGCAGTTCTTTGTTTTAATTATCAAACTGTCATTTGGTGTGGTGTGGCTTTTGCAAGCACTTTTTCTAAATTGATTTAGGGAAATTGGTAATACAATACTGATGCAATATTTCCTCTTTGGCTAGATGTTGATGAATGCAAGGTTGTCCCTGACCTGTGTAAGGGAGGAAAGTGCATCAACACATTGGGCTCATATCAGTGCAAGTGTCCCGTTGGTTACCAACAGAATGTGAGCTTTTTGAAGTGTGAGGGTAAGTAACATACAATTCATTCTGTAGTGGTAAACATGACACAAATATTAAGAAACTTTAGAGACTTCAGTGTATAATCCTGACAATATGAAATTTAATAAACATCACTATAATTGTCTGAGCACTACTCACTGATGGTAAGCAAATTACAGGTATTTTGTGACCAGGAGGTTATAATTGAGGTCTAGGAGAAATGTTTCTCTCTTTGATCACACACATTCTAGCTGATCCCTTTCATTAAATGTACTTATCTCATGCCATGCAGGAACAAAATAACAACAAACAACCTTTAGTATTGTAAGTAAAGTGTACTTCAGAATAATTTTCACTGTGTGAAATCTCTTAGATGTGGATGAATGCTCCACCATTGAACGGGCGTGTGAAGGAGGACACTGCATTAACTCCGCAGGCAGTTTCTCCTGTGTGTGTCCTTCAGGATATGTGCTGTCAGCAGACCAGACTCGCTGTCTTGGTGAGTTAGAAAGTGATTTACTCTTTTATTCTCACTGGACTTTTTTAAGCTCTGCATCAGAGAAATGTGAATACTTTTTAATGATAATGGTGTGTATTTATGTGTTCTTTGTACAGTGTCATGGAGAGCTTGTTGAGGCATGTGATGAATTTTGTGTTCAGGGAGACATCACAGCGATTCACACCTTAACCTATAATTTGCTATCCAACTTTCCAAATAGATAAGAAAGTAACCTACCTACCTACCTACCTACCTTTATACCTATCCATCTATCTATCATAAAATACACAGATTAGTTATAACAGAGGTTCGCCAACACGTTTCTATGCAAATTTTTACTTCTCCTTCAACAGCTTAATGGTAAAGATTCCAAGACCTAAAATGGATGTGTCAGACACAAGAAATGCTAAACGTACTGTGGTGGAGGTATTCAATGAGTGTGTTTGGCAATCACCAAGCTAGAATGTTAAAACCACTGACATGTAAGGGGAATAATCACTGATTAAAGACAGTTGCATTTGACAAGGTATGGATTATTGGGCACAATATTAACAGAGAGTTCTTTAACTTCATGCTTTGGAAGCAGGAATAAGGGCAAGTGAATTTTAACAAAAACCAAGTGACAAAACTGGCATGCAAGAGATCGAAGTAAACAACTGACACTGAAAGATAATGAAAACATGGGTTGTATCTGAAATCACCTCTAAAAACTATACAACCCTAAACCTAAAGCACCAGGCCCAGCACCACTGCTCAAGTACAAACTTACCCAGCTCTCTGTTCCTAGCTCTGTCTGTCAGTGGATCACCAGCTTTCTGACAGATCACATCCGACAGCCGCACCATCAGTACTGGTGTCCACTCAGGGATGTGTTCCCTCCCCTCTGCTCTTCTCCCTGTACACCAACGACTGCACCGCAAAATACCCCTCCATTAAGCTTCTGAAGTTTGCAGACAATACTACTGTTATTGGCCTCATCCTGAACGGTGACGAGTCTGCATACAGACAGGAAGTGGAGCGGCTGGCTTTATGGTGCAGATACAACAACCTCGAGCTGAACATGCTCAAAACGGTGGAGATGATGGCGGACTTTAGGAGAAACCTTCTTGCACTCCCCCCATTCACCATCATGAACAGCACTGTGGCTGCAGTGGAGTCATTCAGGTTCCTGGGCACCACCATCTCTCAGGATCTGAAGTAGGACACTCACTAAACTTTATTGTGAAGAAAGCCCAGCAGAGACTGTACTTCCTTCATCAGCTGAGGAAGTTCAACCTGCCATAGGAGCTGCTCATACAGTTCTACTCAGCTGTCATCCAATCCATCCTCTGCACTTCAATCACCGTCTGGTACGGCTCAGCTGCCAAAATCGAACTTCGTAGACTACATCGAATAGTCCGGACTGCTGAACGAATCACTGGCACTACCCTTCCTACACTTCATGAACTGTACTTTTCCACAGTGAGTAAAAGGGCTCGCATAATCACCCTGGACGCCTCGCACCCAGCACACTTCCTGTTTAAACTGTTACCGTCTGGTTGGCGCTACAGAACACCGAGCACAAAAACAGCCAGACACAGGAAAAGTTTCTTTCCTCAGGCCATCTACGCCATGAACAGTTAATATTTCTCGTAATGTGCAATAAACGTGCAATACTTTCTCATACGCACTTGTACACAGCACCTTATAACAATATACAATGCAATACTTCTCCTTACGCATTTGTACACAGTACCTTATAACCTGTACATACATTTCAACATCCAGATCTTTTTTAAATAATTGCATCTCTGTTTGATGTCTATCATCTTTTTTTTCATATTTATTTTGTGTTGTAACTTGTCACTTTATGTACACTGGAAGCTTCTGTAGCCAAAGCAAATTCCTTGTGTGTGAAGCACACTTGGCAATAAAACTGATTCTGATCTGATTCTGATGATGCTAAAGTTCCTAGCCGTATCAACCTAGAAAATAGCATGAAGATTCAACCTTTAAAATGGAAAAACTGTCAAAACTCTTCTTTTTAATTTTTAAGCTAAAAGTGCCCCCGCCAAACCCGGAGATCAGCTGAATGGATTAGAAAATGGCAAAACTCTTCTGCATAACTCTACATTTTAACTCTTGGTTACTTAAAAAAATACTGTATTTATTGATTAAGGATTATTGATTTAATGTCTTCTGTACATGGTCCATTTTTGGAATTATTACTTAGGATAGGATAGACTCTATACTGGAATAAATATGGATGGAGAGAGGGTAACAACACTAGGAAAGGAGCTTGTAGCAAAATATAAATTCAGGTCGCTGGACACAGACTTATTTTGGAGTATTTCCCATGAAATTGCTTCCATTAGACAGGTCATTTAAATGTTGTGACGGATGCATCTGAGGTTATGTCAATTGTATTTTTGCCTGTTGGGAGATATTTAGCAGCAATGACTAAAGATTCAGAGCCACAAATAAAGAAGAACCAAAGCTGCATCCAAGCCTTTTCTGTTAATGTGGACAGATGGGCAGAGGAGGAAGTACAGAGAGGGGAACTCTGTGACCTCCTCTATACTGTATATAACTATAGATCTGCACCAGAGCATGTGTGGATCTGTCCGTCTCTCCATCATGTCTGAGGAATTCTCCTTTGGAATATCCTTTGATTTTAATGAAAGCACATGTCCAAACCGCATCCATAAGCACAGATGCTGTGGAATGTTTCTGTTCAAAGCAATTTCCTGTTGCGTACAGTTTATACTTTTATCTGCCTGTAGAGTTGATTAATACACTCAACTAGTCACTGTAGGATTATCCATCGGTACACTCAATACTTCAAAGTATCTTAGCAGCCTTGTTTGTTCTTCAATGTGTGTAAATGAAGGATATACAGTCATGTGAAAAAGTTAACCTATTGAATCGTATAGTTTCATATCAGGACATAGTAAAAAAACTATATGGTCCTTGACATTACTCAAATGAACAACATCACGTGACATCTCACAATTTATAATTTATTTAACAAAAATAAACAATAGTATCTGGATGCAGCCTTTATGATGCAAGCTAAGACTGAATCTCTCACGATGCAATGTCAGACACAATACACTCAATAGAGCTAGTGACATCACTGTGAGGGAAAGGGTTAGGGGTGGGGTTAGGTGAGCCCATTAAAAAGCAATGGATGTAGCTCAGATTGCACTGCACCAAGTCTGCAGCCAGACCCCTCTCGAAATAAAGCCAAGAAAAGCTGTGTAGTCACAAACATATCTGGGGGATAGCCTATGTTGCCTAATTCAGATGCATGTATAGATCCACTTTTAGCTGTATTTACCATTACTATTTGCTATTAAAGGAATCATTTTCATCTTATCAGTCTTTCAGATCATACTAGAGGAGATTTGCATAGCTCACACCACGGCACTTATCCAGCATATGTTTTACACAGCTGATGCCCTTTTAGCTGCAAACCATCACTGGGAAACATCCGTACACACACATTCACACACATACACTATAGGGCCAATTTAGCTTATCCGATTCACATATAGAGCATGTCTTTGGACTTGTCGGGGTAACCGGAGCACCCGGAGGAACATGGGGAGAACATGCAAACTGCACACAGAAATGCTAACTGACGCCCCTCATCTGAGGTTGATTTACCAAACTTTAAGACCTGCCATAGATTACATATTTTTTAAAGTCCTGATATGAAAATAAAGGTGTTCAAACTTTTTCACATGACTGCATATCAAAATATTTTAAATCGGTAAATAAGGTTTGATTATTTTTCAACTAGGCCAGAGTTTTGTTCACAGCTTTGCTTTTAAAAAGCACCTTTACACTGATTTTGTCGACATATCTTGAGTGTTTTGAAATAGTGTGTTTGTGTGTAATTTAGACCAGCACACAGGGATCTGCTTTGCCTCAGTTGTGAATGGACGCTGTGCTCATGAAATCAGTGGACGTTTCAGTAAAATCCAGTGCTGTTGTGACCGTGGCCGATGCTGGAGTCAAAGGACAACTCATGAAATGTGTCCTGTACCAGGATCAGGTGATTACATGGCTCTTTTAAACCTTTGCTTTGTTTTTGTGGCAGTTCAAAGTGCTTTACATAAACAGGAATAAAAGACACAAGTATAAGAAAATAAAAACAAATAATAATAAAAATGATTTAAAAAAACTGATAAAAACAGATTAAAATGTATTAAAAGAATGAAAAAAGAAAAGAAAGACATAATAGTGCGATCTGTTGGACGTAGCACAGTGCTCATTCAGTAAAGGCACAGCTAAACAAATGTGTTTTCAGTCTTGATTTGAATGTACCTAATACTGGAGCACATCTGATCATAACTGGAAGCTGATTCCAGCAGCGGGGGGTGTAGTTGCTGAAAGCTGATTCACCCTGCTTTGACTGAACTATTGGAATTTCTAGTTTTTTCAGTTGTTTCTTAAGTGACAATTAATGGAGAGAAGATTTTTGTTGATCTGTTAAGCTTCACTTGGGAAATATTTAAAAAAGGATTACGATTTCACAGAAAGGTTAAATATTCATCTTGTCTATTTACACAGCTGACAAATAGCTGTAAAAATAATTTCATCCATTTGTCACGTTGTTGGAAGTAGTGCACGTCAGCAAGGGTATCTACTATAAATAGTAGAAACAATATGGTGTGTGTGTGTATATTCAATTGTCTTATCAATGGGCTTTCTTACAGTCGAATACTGGTAACAATGTTGTCAGTAAGCCACTGTAAGATATATGTGTATGTGTATGTCTGTGTTATTGCCTTAATCATTGTTTTCTGCCTTAAGATAAATGCACTGCTCTATAAACTGTAAATCATTGACAGTTGTCCATCATCCTGATGTATCTGTTAAAGAAGAAAAGCTCATGGTTGTATCTGATTTTAAATAATTAGGTCTAATTTTAGATTTACAATTGACATTCCAAAAGCATGCCAAGAAGGTCATTAAAACTGTTACATTTAATTTGGCCAACTTTAGGCATATACGACCTTACTTGACTAATGAAGCAGCAAAACTTTTTATGCACTCCATTATTTTCTTCCATATTACACTCTCAGAAAAAATGGTACAAGGTTGTACCAAAGAAGGTACAAACACTTGTCACTGGGGCAGTACCTTTTTATGGGACAGAATTGTATCTTAAGTAAAGAAACAAATTTGTACCTTTTAAGGTCATGATTTGTACCATGGGAAACCAAAATGTACCTTTGTTTTTAAAAACCTGCAGATACAATATTGTATACTTTATGAAAGGTACCACCACAGTGACAAGACACTTTGTACCTTAACAGTTTTAAAAATGCTTACCAAACATTTATTAAAATGCTTTAAATGTTTAGTTTACAATACCTATAGTTTTATGTTTTACCAGTTGTTTTGTATTAGTGTATTATAGAACTAAAAAATTATGTTTATAAGTATCTTTAAACATATACTTTTAAATGATGATTCTTGTTTTAATATGGAAATTATTCATTAAAATCACATTGCATTTCCAGTCATATTTATTTTCATAGATTCTGTAATAAAGAAGGAGTTGCTCAACACTTTTGTACCTTTTATATGAGAACAATTGTGTACCTTTATTTCAGTTGTACCATAAAAGACACAGAACAGTATCATAAGAGGTCTACCATATAAGGTACAATTTTTACAAAGGAACAAAACTGTTCCTCAAGGAACATTATTTGTACCATCGTGTACCTTTTTTTCTGAGAGTGTACATATTGTCTTCTAGTTGGTCACACACCAGTAAAACAGTTTTAAAGTCAGTTGAATCATTTTATAAACAGGCACTCAAAGCATTTGATCAGAAATTTATTAGGTATCATCATTGCAATATATTACAAAAACATTATTTATTGCGCCATATTGCGCTATTTAAGCGCTATACAAATAAAGATGAATGAATGAATGAATTGAGCTTTGATAATATGAAATATTTGGCTGATGCTTGTATGATCTTTAAAATTTTTTAAAGGGATATGCTGATTATAAGAGTTTGTGACACACAAGATTAATAATGGTCGAGCAACAAGATCTAATACTAGAGGTGTCTGTGCTGTGCAGTTTAGACGTTTGCACAGTCGGTCTTCTCAGTTAGAGCCAGTCATTTCTGGAATACAATTCCTACTGATTTAAAGTGCATTACAAATTACTCAACATTTAAATACAAGTTAAAGAAATGGCTAAAAGCAAATCAAGTGTGTAATCATGTGTAATTTCTTTTTCTAACCTTTTATGAAATTCTTATTATAGTTTTTATCCTTTTTTCGAATGTAATTCTACTGTTAGTGCATGAGTGATAATGTGTTTTTTGATTTTAGGTTGCCTTCTAAAATCTGGCAGGGGGCAACAGATGAAAATTAGCCCTTGTGGTTAACTCTGGCTTATTTACAGTTTTACTGTTGATTAATAAGCATTGTCCCTGTTAAATAAATATGTACAAAAAAAATAGCAACATAAAGCATCAGAGTTAGATGAGACAATAATCACTGAACAGTAATTTACCATTTATTTACACAGTTACTACCTATAATGGGTACATCAAGTAAATTTTTGCACTTTATTCTTTGCACTACACAATTTCATACACATGCTACTCATTTTACAGTAAAATACTGTTTCTTTTTATTACAGCAAAGCACTTATACATAATTATTTATACATAATCTATAGCAGGGGTTAACAGTATACATTATTTACTTAAACTGATGCAAATAACTACATTGAACACATAATAATGCATAATATTGTACACTTTTTCTCTAGCCATTTTGTTAATAAATACATTGGTAACATAAAGTTACATATGCTGTTGGGTTGAATAGTTTGCTGTGATACCTCAAACACAGATTTTTGTCTCCGTTCTGTTCATATAGATGAATACTTGAGAATTTGTCTAGTGGGCTCTGCTTTGAGTGGCTACAGTGAGGAGGATCCTGAAATGAACCCTCAACACCACAGCAGCTTCAGCCTTTCTCCTAATGACCAGATACTTCACCCACATAATGGCAATGGACAAATGAAACCTCAGATTCACCAAACACCTCAAATTTTGCAGTTTCCCCAAATTCCTCAGATCCCAAGGAATGACAATGGATTTAAACCACAACGACCTGTTGTTGGTGAGTAAAATCAGGGCTAACAACAATATGCTTTCAAAATGATTATGCCACCTTGATCAGTGTTCATTTTTGCTTGCAGTTAGTGTGAATGAGACTATGAACAGGTGTCTGCTTCCTAATCTGTGTCTTAATGGACGCTGTATACCCATGGGGTCTGACTACAGATGTGACTGTAACACAGGATTCAAAGAAGACAACAGAGGAGAGTGCTCAGGTAATTTCTGTCACAGCTCTGTTTTGGAAATGACAACCCTCGAGTGAATTCAAATGCTAAGTGCACCATTTTGGGGCTGCCATTTTATTTGTGCTTTGCTTTTTGATGAAAATAGAACAAACTTCTTGGTCAGATCCTGTGATAGTTATTTAACACTTGCCCAACCCGCTGTCTATTAGTAATTGGATTACTGTCATTAATGTTAATTTAACATTTAAATAGTACATTATGTAGAAATTAGACAGGTTTTCGCTGTTTATGATCAGACAAACTCAACACTCAACGCTCAAACTCTTATAGTGCATTGTGGGTATTCTCTAGCCGATGAATGTAGTATTTTTTATTACGCTGCATTGTGGGATTGATTGAGTACACATCAGAATGTCGACTATGGTTTCAGACACAGTGGCTTCTCCCTCAAATGGTGCACTATTTAAAGTCTATGTAAAATCAATATGTACAATGATTATTTTGCAAGCACACGTTGTTATTTGTTAAGTGAGCTATTAATCCATGCAAGTTAATCCATTTTTGTTTTGGTGATCTTCAAATTCTGATCATTTGCTTCTGCGATTCGAGCACTGTTTCTTCTAGGTTGATGTCAGTTTGACTGCTTCAGCCACAAAATACCTAACCACGCCCTTCTTACTATTTCCTACTAGGAAAAAGCCACACCCCCTGCTTTACATTTTATTTCATTTGGAAGCACGTTGACATCAAAGGCTTTAAAACTGGCCCTGAAATACAAAAAGTATTTTTGTTTGCAGATGACATTCTTTTATTTCTTACTGACCCTAATCTAATTTACAGAATGTGTTACAGTTATATAGTACTTCTTCTGGATATAAAGTTAACATTGATAAAAGTAAAATTTTGCCATTATCAGGTTTTGATTATATTTCACTAAATAATTTTACTTTTAAATGTTTATCTGCTGGCATTAAATATTTGGGTATACATGTAGATGGCAACCTAAAAAATCTCTATAAATTTAATTTGGCTAATCTTTTAGAAAAAAACGGATGGATTTACCACTCACATTATTTAGTAGAATTAATGCAGTTAAAATGAATGCCCAAATTCTTATACATATTTAATTCTCTTCCAGTATCAATACCTAAATCTTTTTTCACTTCTCTTAATATTAGTATTAATAATCTTAATAATGATCTTATTAATAGTTTTAAGATCATTTAATTGGCACCAGAAAACCCCAAGGGTTAGCCTTGGCAAACTGGCTTTAGATTACAGCAAAGGAGGATTGAGGCTCCCCAATTTTAAGTTGTATTATTGGGCTGCCCAATCCAGGTATCTGGCACAGATGTTCGTAGAAACCCCTTACCTGTCATGGTTTAATACGGGGACATTTGAGATGAAAGAAGAGTGTCCCACTTGTATACTATATGCATGGGATGAAAAATTTATAAAAACTAGAACCAATAATCCTATGATTATACACTTCAAATGTGGTACAAACTTCAGTTGATGTTGGGACAAGAGATGTTTCTCTCTCCCAAAACACCTTTATGGGGGAACAGATTGCTCGCAATGTTCTATCAAAACAAAAATTAAAAAATTTGGGTCGATAAGGGAATTACACATTTAGAGCATTGTTTTGATGATGGTGTTTTAATGTCATTTGAACAATTAAAAAATAAATACAACATGACCAATAAAGAATTCTTTGTTACTTACAATTAAGGAATTGTTTAACGGTCAAATAAAAAAAAACACCCCAAGATTCCCAATTTAACTGCTATGGAGGAACTTGTTTTCTCTGATAAACCATTACATAATTTTTTTTGGAACATATGATGCTTTGATGCTAAGACAACCTTTGACTGACCCTGATAAGTCTAAAACTAGATTGGAACAGGATTTGGAGATAACACTAGAAAATGACCTGTGGGGTCAGTTATGATGGGGTTATCTCAACTTTGAACTCCAGATTTAGACTAATCCAGTTTAATTTCTTACACCAGCTTTATTATACTCCATCCAGCTTACACAAATTTAAAAAACAGTATTCTGCATGGCTGTGCCCTAAAGTGAAAGTGTTGTGGGTACAAGTAATTAATATCATATCACAGACTTACGGAATTGATTTTCCATTGGATCCAGAAATATGTTTATTTGGCAATTATACAAATTTTAACCTCCAGCATAATCATGCTATTAAGCTTATTGAAATGTTGCTAACAATAGCTAAAAAATGCATTGCTTTAAAATGGAAAACAGACATTGATGTACCAATTCGACTGTGGATCTCAGAAGTTTGCAAATGTATACCACTGGATAAGATCACATATTCCTAAGAGGGAAGGGTGAATTATTTAAAAAGATTTGGAATCCAGTTTTGAGTTATATTAAAACAGTACCACATGATTTGATTTGACAAAATAGATTTTCTCTAATGCGCTACACTGTATCTCCTCCTTTATTTATTTATTTATTTATTTTTATTTTACTTATTTATTTTTGTATATACTGTGTGTGTTTGTTTTACTTTAGTTTGTTTGCTTCTTAGTTTTGATGTTCTGTATTGTTAACTTTGGAAAAGGCAAAATAAAAATATATAGTCGGAAGTACATCAACATACTGAAATAAAGTCTCAGCAACTTCCGGTTGACATGGACTTTCAGGGGGATGGCTTCAGATACAGCCTACATTTCCTTTTTTATGGCTGTTTATGGTGTTCAAGTGCTCCTGGGTGTTTGTACTTGAGCTGACAAGCCGTAATTAACATTAGGAGCCACCAAGCCACTTTCATTGGCACAAGATGGCAGTGTACCTTCTTTTGATAAATGAAAAGGAAGTACAGCAGGATTTTGGAACTCTGCATATAGAAAATGAATACTGTAAAGTAAAGTAAAGTAAAGTAAAGTAAAGTAAAGTAAAGTAAAGTAAAGTAAAGTAAAGTAAAAAGTAAAGTAAATAATTAGCATCAACAATTTACATTGTATCCATCAATTCCTCCCTCAACTAAGAAATACAGAGTTTAAACAAAATGTAGAGTTTAGCAATCATAATAATGACTTAGAGGTGGCATTCATGTGGTTTCAACACATAAATATCCAACATGCTTGAACACACCATTAATTGTGCCTAATTTTACTTTGCATTGTTTTGATTTGTTGCCTGTTCCTGTCCATCTGTGATTTTTGAAATATCTTTCGTATGGATTTCTTTTTGTCATTGCCTTCTTACCATTCCATTTTATGTATATTTTTGTATTTATGTGTGTTTTTTGTGTTTTATGGATTTTAATTTAAAAATCACCACAATTTTACCACAAAAATTACAGGCCACTTTATTTTACAGAATGTTTAGAATAATAAAAGAATTATAAATGTTTAAGAATCTCAACAAACCAAATTAGAAAAAAATGGTCAGCAAAAAGCTTCGTTCAGTGATTGATATGAGTGTTCTGGTATTTCTTTTCAGATGTAGATGAGTGTGAGGTTGACCCCTGCGGTAATGGAAACTGCATCAACACCCCTGGTTCCTACTATTGCAGATGCCACACAGGCTTTCTCAGGGTTCCAGGCAAACAGACCTGCATAGGTGAGAATATGCATACATTATTTTCATTTCAAACATTGGTCTGATTATCACAATGTTAGGTGGAAATAAAACAAACAAATACCATATCAGGCTAATTAGCAATTCTGACATAATCTTAACATAACATTCATTCATTCATTCATTCATTCATTTTCTTTTCGGCTTAGTCCCTTTATTAATCCAGGGTTGCCACAGCGGAATGAACCGCCAACTTATCCAGCATCTGTTTTACACAGCGGATGCCCTTTCCAGCTGCAACCCATCTCTGGGAAACATCCATACACACTCATTTACACATTATACAATACAGACAATTTAGCTTACCCAATTCACCTGTACATGTCTTTGGACTTGTGGGGGAAACCGGAGAGAACATGCAAACTCCACACAGAAACGCCAGCTGACCCAGCCGAGGCTAGAACCAGCGAGCTTCTTGCTGCGTGGCGCCCTTACATAACATAATATAACATAATCTTAACTGTGACAACGGAAGTAATCATAATGCTACCTTAAGAAATGTGGGCAGTCCTCCCAGATATGAAGACCTCTCCATGATGAAGCTATATTTTCTTATGTGCTATTATTGTGTGTAGACATTGATGAATGTCTTCAGAATGGAGTGCTCTGTAAGAATGGCCGCTGTCTGAACACTGAGGGAACCTTTCAGTGCATCTGCAACTCTGGATTTAAGCTTTCACCTGATGGGAGGAACTGTGTAGGTATGACAATATCCAACATGCAGTCAACAATTTTCATTACGTACAGTTGCAATCAGAATTATTAAACCCCCTTTGATGTTTTTTTTTCTCTCTTTTTAAATATTTTCCAAATGATGTTTAACAGAGCAAGAAAGTTTTCACAGTGCGTCTAATAATATATTTTTTCCTCTGGAGAATGTATTATTTGTTTTATTTCGGCTAAAGTAAAAGCAGTTTTTAATTTTTTTAAAAACATTTTAAGGTCAAATCTATTACCCACTTTAAGCTATATATATTTTTCGAATGTCTACAGAACCAACCATCATTATACAATAACTTGTCTAATTACTAATTATTATAATTATTATGAACACCCATTCTTTACTTGAATGGGTGTTCATAAAACTTTGATAAAACATTTATAATTATGTCATGACTCATCTTGAATATGAATAAGATTTTATGCATTCTTATGTCAACTGTCATTAGGCATTCACTCAGTTGTTGTTTTCAATGGAAAAATGACCTTATTTGAAATGTCTTTGTTATGACAACTGGGCATTATCAAGACAAAATAACTTGTAATAAATCTATCATAAGCATGATTGTCATTTGAAAATTATATTTGTGTTATGAATTTTAAAACAGCTTCATTAATATTTTTCTTGACCCCAACTACAGTGGTGGAAATTTAATTTGTGATTAAATTATCATTTAATATCATTAAATATTAATGATGCTATTACAAAACTATTTAATAGAGCATTGACACTCTAACTTAGAAATTTTAATGACAAAAGTGATCAGAAAAAGATTCATGGCAAAATTAAAATAGCATCATGACAATCATGTTTATGACACATTGTTACACCCCGTGTGGCTCGGAGGATAAAAAAAGGGCTTAACATATTTATGACAAACACAATATTTTAAGAATTCCCCTGAGACAATAGCTGCTAAGAATCAACACAGACAATGGACGTGGCAAAAAGTGGTTTGCGTTATTTACAATAAAAGATAAAGAAAAAGAGTATTTAATCACCCAAAGTATATTTACAAATGTGTACAATAAATGTGAAATGAAGTAAACAAATTGATTGAAACAAACCTGATAGAGGGAAGGAAAATAAGCGGTGCCAAATCAAAGAAAATAACCGATTTAAACACCCGCTAACTTATCCCCCCCGCCCCACCCCACCCCACCTCTAAATAACTAAAGAGAAATATGAAAATAGAAAAAACACATTTTCAGCGTCACACACCCCTTACTAAACTGCAGTCACTCGGAAAAACATACAAAGAGCAGCACCCGCTTCTGACCTAATAGATTAACAGAGAATCAACTACGTGTGTGTAAAAAGTCACGGCCACGTACTTCTCTTTCACTTCCCTTTTAGTAGATTTAAGCAGGTTTAGTATAGACATTCTGAACAGATGTACAACTCAAAAACACTTAAAGCGAACCAGAGAACAAGACAGGCACAAATTTCACACAGAAAGGCACAGCAGCAACAAGAGACAATGATCCGCCCCAGTCTGGTCCGAGTTGTCACTGGTGGGCTTAAATGACCCCCATCCTCTTCTGATTGGCCCACTCGTGAGAACTCATGAGAATAAAAACGGAAAGGGGAGGAGGGAACAACAGAGCAACACCCCCAGGCATGTAACACCCCACAAGTTAAAGCTCTGTCTTGTCATTATTATAAAGGTGACGTGACAGCCTTTTAAGCACCCCTTGAAATAAAGTGTTATTATATAGATCTAAATTAAATTAATATAAATAGCATATTGAATAACATAAGAGAGATGAAGAATGAAGAAAACTTTAATGTGCTTTAGACTGCTTTAGAATAAAAAATAATTAGAGTTCCTTTTATTATTAATCAGATCATGATGAATGTGCTGCCACAAACATGTGTCTTAACGGCATGTGTATCAATGAAGACGGCAGCTTTAAATGTGTGTGTAAACCTGGATTCACCCTCAACCCTAGTGGACGATACTGTACAGGTGAACACTGCTATTCCTCTCTTGTTTTATTAAAATAACAATGTTGTATAACTTCCAATTCTTTTAGTTTTATAGTATATTTGTGAATAGAGTCAGCTTTTTTGTTTCTTCCTCACAGATATCGATGAGTGCCGGACTCCAGGTGTGTGTATGAATGGTCGGTGTGTAAACACACAGGGCTCTTTCAGGTGTGAGTGTTTTGCAGGTCTTACTGTTGGAATAGATGGCCGAACATGTGTAGGTAAGAGCCAGATGAACACACTTGAACTTGTTTTTCTATTCAAGAGTAAAAGTGAGGCCTGTGGTTGTCATAACTCGATAATACTTCTTACTCAACATGAATTACACACACCAGTAATAAAACAAAAATTATGAAGGAGTTATTTTTATTTTTTAAAAACTAAATATTTTGAATATGTTACTAATTATTATTTTTTTTATTTCCTCCGTGTGCTTCGGGTTCCCTCAAAGTTCAGCAGATCATTAGACTTTGGTGACCCCTGATAAATAAGGTGCTAAGCCAAAGGAAAATAAATAAATGAATCAATGGATCGATGGATGAATGAATAAATGAACGAATGAATGAATGAACGAATGAATGAATGAATGATTGCTTTGACTTCATGACTGCAGGACTCTAGGATAATGCACTGAGAATGGAAATTCACTAAAGAACACAAAGTATAAGGTAGCTAATTGGCAGTAGAGGGGAGTGCAGATGCATGGTTCAGTGCAACAAATCACCAGCAGCTACAACAGTGGTGACCAGGCCATGTCATAGCACACAGGTCATCACTGGCTTTAGCGTGTTAAATGGGCTCAACATAATCTAGATTGGAATGTGGATGATTGGAAGAATGTGGGCTATTGAGCAACACAGGCTCATTGTGAAATCGTAGTCCCGAGTACGTTTCTGGAGACCGCACATTACGTTGACAGGGGTACGTATGGCTGCGTTTCATATTTTTTAAACGAACGCTACGGGGCGGTGTGACGCCTTTTCTTCTCGTGTTTACTGGCCGACCGCCTCGTGTAGATGACTTTACCGCTGCAACCAGTTTGTCCCGTTAGCTCGCCGTGTTCGTCGGCGGACTCGAGCCACAGAGAGGAGCGGTTCCAGAAAGCAGGTAAGACAAACACAGAATCCATGTAATGAAGTAAACCAGTACACAACAGGGTGAGAACGCAATGAAGTCTGAAAATGTGGTGAAAATGAGACGAGGGGGTTTTGTTTTGTTCTGAATTGCTTTTTTGAAAGCTGTTGGTTGGGTTTAGGGAAGTGGGTGGATGGGTCAATCAATAAAATTTTGGTTGTGTTTAGGGAAGGGGGAGGGTAGGTCAGTCCGATCGGATGGTCAGTCAGTTGTTCAGTCAGCCAAAAACGGTCGGCTGACAGCGGCCTCTGGCGGGTTTACGCGAGAACGGCAGGCGTAAACGGCACTCGCGAGAGACACTTGAGATCTCAAAAAGCGTCCGCAGCGGCCTCTCGTGGACTTGCCAAAGCAAAAAGTGCAAAAAGACGTACCTGACGGGACGTATTCCGCGGCCTCCAGAAATGTACTCGGGACTACGTTCTCAGAATGAGCCTGGGTTGCTATTGAGATGACACCAAACTTATTGGTGTATATTTGCTTAATTTGGTGTATTTGCTTAAACATAAATTTTAGGGCTGGGCAAGTTTATGAGTTGTAATCAGTTAAAGCATAATGCTGACAATTGTTTAATCCATTGTTAAAGCCGTTTAAATTATCTTTTCAATTATTTGAAAAGTCCATTGCTCATTGATTCTGAATACACATACAGACAAACAATATGTCAGAGGAGAAGGGGATCAGCTTTGGAGGGATGTTATCATGCACCTCAACCAGTGAGAACATTTGGAATGGCCCAAATGCTGGGTTCACACCAAACTTGGTGCATTGACTTTGCCTGTAATTTACAGTATTCATGTGAATACATAATTTTGTTTCAGTCTGAGCCCAGCATATTACAATACATATGCTGTAGGCAGTTGTGTTTGATGTACTGATGTAATGGTTCCTTAATTATAACTAAATGCCATTGCAGTGGCAAATAGCATTGCTTATAGATTTAATTTAATTACATGAATGTTTGGTAGCACTTTATTTTGATGGTCCGTTTAAGTATTAGAAGAATTTTGATACAGACAATCAAGAGACATTTAACTGACTATAAGAAACTTAGCAAGTACATGTCAAGTTACACTAACTCTAACCCTTACCCCAACCCTTACTCCAATCGAACAGTCTACTTACAGTATAATCTAATGAGAATTAGGTGGCATGTAGGCATTAGTGTGGCAATGTGACTTAAATTCAACAAACGGACCATCAAAATAATGTGTGGCCTAATGTTTAAGTTAAGATTTACAAGATATTTTTAACTGTAAAGGGGATACTGCTAAGAAAAAACACCTCAGTGATTTCAAAGTGTTTTTGCATTGTTTAATAAATCAGAACTTTAAAGATAAAAGTGTGCAATACACAACTTTTGAATTTGTAGTTGAATTTTGCATATAAAAATCGGATTAACCAATTATTCACCGAAAAATCATACAATTAATTGTGATTAAAAGTCGTTAATCAAAATCAAATCAAAAGTCATTAATCAGCACTAGCACATTTACACTGGACTAATAAAACATTATATGATAGACTGCAGAGTAAAATACTTTGCAGAGCACAATTATTCAAGTATTTTTTTTTTATATTCAGTGAAGAGTTTTTGGACTCTTCAGATTGGTTTTCTGTAGCTGCATTGTGGTTCAAGGGAAGTGGTTTTTGTTCCTACTGCATTTCCCATAGCAATGTGGTATAGTTTTGACCATATTCCTCGCATATTTCTGTTGCAGACACACACATGCGTAGCACCTGTTATGGGGCTGTAAAAAGAGGCTTGTGTTTACGACCCTTCCAGCGTGCTGTCACCAAGTCACAGTGCTGCTGTGCCAACCCTGACTATGCCTTTGGTGATCCGTGCCATCCATGCCCTGCCAAACACTCAGGTATGGCCATTATCCATGTTGATGCATTAACTTCTAGGATAGATATGATGCTGTCAGTTTCCTTCCCAAGCTCTTTCCATGTGGGTGATTCTAGAATTGTGGGTATATTTGGCATCTCCAAGATAAATCTATTATTTTTCAAAAACACAAAATTGTAATGAAAGAAACTAAAAGTAATTTAGGGACATTTTGTCTTGAAAATATTAAGTTATTATTTACTTGTATACTTATTTTTGTCAATTTCCTCCTCCTGAATCAAACATTCAGCTGCAATGATCATAAATTAAGTCTAATTTAATTTTTTTTGAGTGTTTAATATTGTAATATTTTCTATATTATTTGTAGTTTCAGATATAAAATAAATATTTTGTGTCTGTTTTTTGGCGCCACGGTGGCGTAGTGAGTAGCACGTTCACCCCACAGCAAGAAGGTTGCTGGTTCGAGCCTCGGCTGGGTCAGTTGGCATTTCTGTGTGGCATTTCTCCCCGTGGTTGCGTGGGTTTCCTCCGGGTGCTCCGGTTTCCCCCACAAGTCCAAAGACATGTGGTACAGGTGAATTGGGTAGGCTAAATTGTCTGTAGTGTATGAGTGTGAATGAGTGTTTATGGATGTTTCCCAGAGATGGGTTGCAGCTGGAGGGGCATCCGCTGCGTAAAACAAATGCTGGATAAGTTGGCGGTTCATTCCGCTGTGGCGACCCGGATTAATAAAGGGACTAAGGCGAAAAGAAAATGGATGAATGAATGTCTGTTCTTATGTTATGGTCAAATCTGTTACATTTAGTTACTTAATCAAATGTTCCCTATCACATTTAAGCTTTATATGGCATTTTACAATATTTCAAGGGTTCGGTTTACTGGAAATTATACATTTGTGTACCCACAATGTACCTACAATTCTGGAATGAGTAGTGTGTTGTGGCACATGGGAGTAAAGCACGCAGTTTTTACAGGTTTTCCAAACATGGGCCTTAATTCTTCCCTTGAGACTGTTGATTTTTCATGCATTGTTACTCCTAATGAGAGAGTTTTCGGAGGATAGCCAAACCAAAATTGAGGACATATGGAAAATAAGATGCTGTAAGACCAGCTTTGCTTAATTGTAGGACCTATAAACAAGCAAACAATATGAATAAATAGTTCCCCTTCGGGAGGGGGAACTTCAATGCTATGTGGAAAAATTCCACTATGGGGATTTCGTTCAGAAAGCCAATCATCTGAAAGAGTATGTAAACGGGCCAATGAAATGCCAATGAGTTGGCAGCTTCAGCTTGCGCAGCTGATGCTCGTTGCAATCAATTTGGCAATAAAAGCACAGCGATAGCAGAGCTGAGTATCCATTTTCGCTTCAGAGTCTTTCACGAAGCTTCTGAGAGAGTCATGAGGGTTCCTCCAGCTGTATTACACAGAGAGAGTGAACGAGAGCGGTCTCCCGGTCCAGAGTGTGTGACACGCAGCGGCAGACGGTCGAGCTGGGCTTCTCCCTTGCCTGGCGTTCTTTGGGTCCGGTCCTCCAGAGCGGTATGTATTGTTGCATCCTAAAAGAGCAACACGGTCGTGCAGCACGTCTTTTTCAAGACGGCGCTCCGACTGTGCGTTTCTGGATGCGGTGGTTTCCTGTCCTCGGATGATGGGCACGAGCACTGCGTTTCATGTCTGGGGGTCCAGCATGTTAATGCGGTGCTCGCGGACAGTGCATGCCATCACTGCGGTGGCGTGTCTGTTGCGCAGTTAAGATCGCGGCTCGCTCTTGCAAAAGGGCCACCCACCCCAGTTGTCCCCCGCTCCACGGTGGGCACTCGGGCAGATCTGAGGGTTACAGTGGGAGTAAATCCGCCGCCCTCGGGCCTGTGGACCTCTCGCTCCTCCACACGCTCCATCCAAGCTTTGAGTAAGAGAAGCGATCCATCCTGGGATGGCCGCCCTCTCACTTAATGACACCGAGGCTCAGATGTCCACCGCTGCATCGGAGGTGGGTTATCCTTGTCTGATGAAGGATGCGAACCGCGCTCCCTCCCTCCGGGGTAGCGAGCGCGGCGTCGGATCTAGAAACAGGCATGATAATCGTGCTTTCCTGGGCTGTTTCGGCCGTGGGCCTGGAGATGGTTTATCCCCCAGCCCCACGACCGGACCGACTAGATGGGTGTATGTGGAGGATTAAAAAGGCAAGACCTTCTGGCCTCCCATCCCTTTCTTCCCGGACGTGCGCAGTGGGCTCATGCAGTTTAGAGGGCATCTTTCTCTGCCCGTTCTGCGTGCGCCTCCACCTCACCACCCTGGATGGTGGAGCAGCCAGGGAGTACGAGTTGATTCCCCAGATTGAGAGTGCCATTGCGGCCGCGTGGTGCCTCTTTCTGCTGAAGTCAGCCTCGTCTCTCGTCCAAGGCGTGATGGTTTTCTGCCTCCCTCGGAGCCAGAGCCCTCACAGCCGTGGGCCAGGCTGCTTCCACCTTGCACGCTAGGGGATATGCGCACGCGCTGACCCAGCTGCACGAGGGTGGTTCCGACCCGGGCTCATTAGAGCCCCGCACCGCACCCGACTGAGCTCCACGGATCTCAAGTCCGCTGCGTGTGCCCTGGGAAGGACGATGGCCACATTAGTGGTCCAGGAGCGCCACCTTAGGCTAAACCTGGCAAAAGGTATGCACGGAGTTGACAAAGTTCGCTTTCTTGACTTCCCCATATCCCAGGCTGGCCTGTTCGGCGACACCGTCTGAATTCACCCAGGAATTCAAGGCGGTGAGAGAGCAGTCAGATGAGGTCATCTATCGGCGGGTATGTAAGACCGCTCGGCCCACCGAGCTTTCCACATCTGCGGCTCCTCGCCGAGGGCGGCCGCCTGCGAGTGCTGCCCCGCCCCGTCTATGCCTCCGGTGAAGCGGCAGCGTTGAGCACCTCGTAATCAGGCCGCCCGCCCCGCCCAGGGCGCTGTTAAGTCCGGTAACGGACCACGAAGCGTCCCTGAGACGGGTCATCTGGAGAAGAGGGAAGCTGCTCTTTCCCCGGTGGAGGGCCGGGCTCAATGAAGGAGCACTTTTCCACTTCCTCGGATGTGACAGCTCGAACTCTGCCAGTCCGGGACGCTATGCCTTCTGGCTCGCAGAGTCGGTGCATTTCGCCAGTGGCTCATGAGCTGTGGGAGGACGGGCTCCTTTCTCCCACTCCTCCAGCCCCCTCCCGGAGTATAGGAGCGAGGTGGGAGTGAATCTCTTGCCTCCAGCTCTTCCGCGGGACCCCAGCGCTTCCCGGATCAGCGCTCCCACTCCGCGCTGCCCCACTGCAGGTACGTCAGCGATTGTTGCGATGCAGCCATTAGCGGGGGCTCTGCCTGCCTGGTTAGCGCGGGCCAGCCCTTCGCGGTGGCTCATACGCACAATCAGACTCGGCTATGCGATCCAATTCGCGAGACGGCCTCCCAAGCTCACGGGTATGTATTTCACCGGGGTCAGCCCCTGTTCGCCCCTGTCTTGCGAGAGGAGATTGCTGTCCTCCTGGCGAAGGATGCAATAGAGCCGGTCCCTCCAGCCGAGATGGAGAGCGGGTTTTACAGCCCGTACTTCATCGTGCCAAAAAAGAAAGGTGGGTTATAGCCAATCCTAGATCTGCGCATTTGAATTGTGTCTTCACAGGCTTCCATTCAAGATGCTCACGCAGAGGCGCATCCTCCGGTGCGTTCGTCCTCAGGATTGGTTTGCAGCGATAGACCTGAAGGACGCGTACTTTCATGTCTCCATTCTTCCACGCCACCATCAGTTTCTGTGGTTTGCGTTCGAGAGTCGAGCTTGGCAGTACAAGGTCCTCCCCTTCGGGCTCTCCTTGTCTCCGCGGGTCTTCACCAAGCTCGCGGAGGGTGCCCTAGCGCCCCTTTGGCTCGCGGGCATCCGCATACTCAATTTTCTCGCGACTGGCTGATTTTAGCCCACTCGGGGGAGCAGTTGATTATGCACAGGGACAGGGTGCTCCGGCACCTCGACCTATTGGGGTTTCAGGTCAACCGAGAAAAGAGCAAACTCGCCCGCGTGCAGAGGATCTCTTTTCTCGGGTTGGAGCTGGACTCGGTCACCATGACGGCGCGCCTCTCTGGGGAGCGCGCTTGGCTAATGCTGAACTGTCTGAGAGAGTTCGACAGCAAAATAGTGGTTCCCCTGAAATCTTTTCAGAGGCTCCTGGGGCATATGGCATCCGCAGCTGCCGTCGCCGCTCGGATTACTCCATATGAGACCACTTCAGCACTGGCTTCACGATCGAGTCCCCAGACACGCATGGCATGCGGGCACACACCGGGTGACTGTCACTGCGCTGTGTCTCCGCGCCCTCAGCCCTTGGGGCATGTTGTTATCTTAACAGATGCCTCCAGCTCGGGCTGGGGGGCCGTGTGTTGCGGGCATGCAGCAGCGGGCCTGTGGGTAGGTATCCAGCTGCATTGGCACATCAATCGCCTAGAGCTGCTGGCAGTGTTTCTCGCTCTCCGCCGTTTTTCTCCGGTGCTGGAGCGACATCACGTGCTGGTCAGGACGGACAGCACGGCGGCGGTAGCGTATGCCAACCGTATGGGGGGTATCCACTCTCGCCGCATGTCTCAGCTCGCCCGCTGTCTGCTCCTCTAGAGTCATCCGCGTCTGAAATCGCTGCGCGCCATTCATATTCCGGGCGAGCTCAACCGTGCGCTCTCACGGCAGCCACTACGTCCAGGAGAATGGAGACTCCACCCCGAGACGGTCCAGCTGATATGGGCGCACTTCGGGGATGCCCAGATTGATCTGTTTGCTTCCTCCGAGAACGCTCATTGCCAGTTGTTTTCTCCCTGCCCGACGGCTTCCTCGGCACGGATGCACTGGCCCACA
>CAIGQQ010037750.1:643052-667463 GCA_903798035.1 Danio albolineatus | reverse complement strand
CCCGCTTAGGTGAGCCCTGCAGAGATTCCTCCGAGGCCCCCAGCATCCGACTCAGCGGAGGAGTCAGACGCTGGCCCGTTACGTTGTAGGTCTGCCCGCTGGTCAGCCCGCGTTCTGGGTATAGGTGCCTGCTACGTGTGATCCCCGCTGGCGATCCCATATGCATATTTAGCCACGATGCTGTCCCCCTTCACAGGTAGGACCCGTGTCTTCCCTCACCGCTAACCATCTTATATTCATATGTGTACTCCGCCTTTTCAGGGCTAGTCCTTATGTTCTCTTGCCATCAGTCTCCCCACTCGGGCAGCAGGTGGCCTCCGCAGCGTCCTCCCTATCGGGACTGCACGCTTCCCAACGTATTGTCGTATCAATTCCTAGAAATTACTAGATGTCTTGCGACTCCCGAAAAATATATCTAAATCCGTAAATCTTCTGTTGAAGTGGGATAAGTAAGGGCCAGGGAACGCGTTGGAAGACCGCGCCTCCGGTGATGCAGGTGCGCTCACGCTCTACTCAGCCTGGTTAACCTCTCATCGGGGGCGAGGTAAGGTCCGTTTATTGTGGCGTTTTCCATACATTTCCCCATAGTGGAATTTTTCCACATAGCATTGAAGTTCCCCCTCCCGAAGGGGAACGCTCTGGTTACTAAAGTAACCCTCGTTCCCCGAGGGGGGGAACGGAAATGCTATGTTCCGTTGCCACAATGAATGCCCCTTAGCTGTTGGGGTGAAAGTCTCTTCAGCTCAAAAGGATACTCAGCTCTGCTATCGCTGTGCTTTTATTGCCAAATTGATTGCAACGAGCATCAGCTGCGCAAGCTGAAGCTGCCAACTCATTGGCATTTCATTGGCCCGTTTACATACTCTTTCAGATGATTGGCTTTCTGAACGAAATCCCCATAGTGGAATTTTTCCACATAGCATTTCCGTTCCCCCCCCCTCGGGGAACGAGGGTTACTTTAGTAACCAGAGCGTTCTTTTGACTGCATTCCATCACTGGAGAACACATCAACCAGCAATTTATCTTTTCATATTTTCTGGTAACAGTGTGTGAATATTGCCAGCTTCTAACAGTCAAATATTATTAATTGTATTGTTTATGATCACATCATTAAAACAATATGCAGAAACACTTTGATTGACATTCTCCCTTTGTAACTGTCATCAGTGGGAGAAAGTCCTATCTATTAGTGACAATCGCCACTATGCTGACACAGAGGTATTTATAGCTCCACCCTCTTTTGAAATGAAATCAAATACATAAAAAAAAAAATGTTTTCATTTAAACCAACAGTCACCAAAACGGTACAATTTAGATGGAAGCAAATAATTGATGTGGTGTTTTGAGCCGAAACTTCACATACACACTCTAGGAACATAGAATTATTTTACATCTTTTAAAAGGGGGCATAATAGGTCACCTTTAACATTTATGTTTCTGCTGTTTCTATCATCTATAATGATTAATAACACTCATACTTGAATATACTTATCTTTTTAATAGTCTTAAGATATTTTTAAGATATAATAGTTTAAAGATTTCTGAACAAGTTGATGTGGTCTGTTCAAATTGATGCCCTATAATGAGCTTCCCTTAATCTCCAAAGTATATTATAATTTTGACATGGATATGAGGGATTAATTACCGCTGTGATCTGTTGTTCTGCCACTCTTTTAGCTGAGTTTCAGGCCTTGTGTGCGAGTGGTGTTGGATTTTCTGCTGACGGCAAAGGTATTTCTCATATCATGTTTTTATATCACATTATCATGTTATTATATCATGCTACTGTATATATCATGTCATTATTGATCCTACAAACATTGGAATGTAATCAATAATTATTTTTTCCATCTAAAAATTTTTTTACAGCCTTTTGGGCAATTGCAGAAAATCACAAAGGCTGGAACAGGCATTTAAAACATGATTTTTTCCAGTCTGTCTAAATGAGGATTACATAATAAATAAAACCAATTCAAGTAGTTTCCATGGCAACATTTCTTACAAATGTTTGAGTTAAAATGGTAACACTTTAGTTTGTCACAATTCATGCTTTTAACTACTCGCTTATTACCTGCATACCCTAATCCTACCCAAAACCTAAACCAAAATTCTACCTTACTTACTATTAACAAGGAGTTAATTAGTAGTTTATTGAGCTAATAGTCTTAATTAATGGTTTGTTAATAGCATTTATTGTGACCTAAAATGAAGTGTCAGCGTAAAAATAACTAAAACTCGAATAACTTAAATTAAAATAAAATAACAACTGTATCTATATATTAAAATCCCTTTAAAATCAAAACAAAAACAAAATTAAAAATACTAAATAACTATAACAAACACTTTTATAGTATCCTAATGTTACAAGGGATAATATTCTGCCTTCACATTGGATAAGATCAAAGATGTTTGATATTTTGAGCCCACTTTAAAACACATGTTGTTATCATTTGTCACTCTTATAGCAAAGAGTCACGTTTCCGTATGGGTGTCCAAAACCACTTGAAAGTTTTAAAATAAAATGTTTCAAGGGGGGTTTTACTGTAGTGAAAGAATAATTTTTGGCTCCCAAATTCTTATTTTGAAAATTTCTTAGTGAACATTTCTAAAAATAACCATGTTTTTCTTTGTCTGGGGAACATTTGTATTATCTAAATGAGTTTTTTTCACTAAATAACTATAAATAATATATTATATATAGTTATGTTAAAGGGGTGGTCCAGAATGTATTTTTAAAGCTTGATTGTGTTTATGGGATGCAAAGCAATGTGTGCTCATTCTTCTTTTGTGAAAAATGACATTATTTTTCCACATATCTTACTTTGATTATACAGCTACTCAGCTAAAATGAAAACAAAAATATCCTATTTCCCCCAAAAGCCCGCCCTAAAGAGGCTCTGATTGGTCAGCTAACATAATGTGCTGATATTCTGTGATCGGCTCCATGTCACCAGGAAGCATCCTGCTATAACATTACAGCACATCTGACCACGCCCCTTCTCTGCGTGGGGTGTATGCTTTTAACTTGAAGGGTTTATGACATCATTAACCAGGATGTATTTTTTTGTAGTCCCCAAACTTCACTCGCTGTAGACTTTGCTAAGCTAACTCTGTAAAAGCCAATGTCTCCCTTTGCATCAAACTTTGAGTGTCTTACATTTAGTGATGTTGCTTGTGTTCACACAGCTACATTACACATCAACTAAAGTTTGAAATATGATATTGTAGTGGACCACCCCTTTAACTTACAGCATCTGAATTGAATGTGTTGACATAACTTATCAAAATATTTCAAAAGTTTTCTTGGCTGAACTTACAGTATTAGACTTAAAAAAGTTATGAACTCATTTATATTAGTGAACTTTTTTGAACATAAATAAATAATACATAATATAAAGCATATTATTTATAAATAAATAATAATTTATATTCTTTTGGAAAGATACTAAGGTTTTAATGGTTTTTAATGTTTTTTCATGGAACCTTTGATGCCAATAAAGAACCTTAATTTTTAAGTGTGCTTGTGTGTGTGTGTGTGATTTTCTGTTGTTCACTGTAAAAAAAATGCTGGGTTACACAATTCCTACATGTTGTCTCAACACAGATCGATTAAGTTAAATTAATATTAATATTTTTTTTACAAATTGAAGTGGATTAAATATAAATTAATTAAGGTGTCCCAAAAATAAACAATAAATTTTGTTGTTTTAAATCATTTTAAACAGGTACTTTGAACAAAAAGCAAAAGTACAGTGTTTAGTGTATCTGTTTGTAACTACAAAGTAGGCATGTATAAGCAAGAGCATGGTGTTCAGATTACTTAATCTACTAATCTGCATTTAAGGGATTCCATTTGTCACATTAGTGAATATGACATGTCTTTTTAAGTGATTCTGTTGATAATTTCTTTTATTTATTTGTGAGGCAGACATTAATGAATGCGCTCTGGATACGGATATCTGCTCAAATGGAGTGTGTGAGAATCTCCGAGGAAATTTCCGCTGCGTCTGTAACATTGGCTATGAAAGTGACCAGAGCGGCAGAAACTGTCTGGGTCAGTTGACATTTAATATATAATACATATAACATACGAGTAACTACCATAAGCTGTCAAGGTTAATTTAATAACTCAAGCCTGTAAAAATCAAGTTGAGTGTGCATCCCTCAGACCCTGTTTACACCTGTATGTGTTTTCATCAAGAAAGACATTGCCATTTATACCCAACAAAACACTGCTGTTTTGTCTGCTTTTGACCACTTTATTTGTGGAGTGTATGGTATACATGCAATTTTTCTCATCGTTCGATTGAATTATACAAAATAATCTTAACTATGAGCCACACTGTTGATGAATTATTTCATAATTAAAAATTTAAAAAGACATTTTAAAGCAGTGAAATTAATTATACTTATTAATTATAATTATATTATAAATTGGGTAAATTGATAAATATACAGGTAGTTCCTAAATACAATTGTAACATTTTACCATTCAAATATTTGTAAAAGTTATTTAGAAACTAATTTGGATCTAAATATGAATATAAAAAAATACATTTAAATGACATTTAAGTGTAATGAACTTTTCTCTATTATCCCGTTTTTATCTTTATGTTGCCTTATGCTGCATATTGTTGGTTTTGGCATTATAAATACCAGACTAACACGTATCTATGCTACCTCAATAAAATCTCTGAATTTCACTTAAGTGATGTGAGAAAAATAAAATAATCAATAAATGTTGGTAAAAGTTATTTTTGTATGACATTTACAAATTTTTCTCACCAAAAAATAACTTATTGATACATTTATTTTGAACCTTCTCTCATGGTTTTTTTTATGCAGTACACATTAATTGATTTATTTCTTTGTTGAATTGCATATAAAAAATTATTTGTGTTCTGTTATTCATTTTATTGCATGCTAAATTATACAGAATTTGAGTACAACATACTGTAGATTTTTTTTTTTGAGTGTACAGTAGCCCGTTTTTTTTAGCTAATTTTGTGATATTAAATGAAAAGAGCAGAAAAGGCCTTAAAAAGCTCATCGACTCTCCATCATCAGAAAAGTGATCTGTGATGTAATGTGATGACTGTGATGTGGATGACCAAAACACATCTTAATACTTAATGCCCTAATAGACCCTGTTTACTACTGTATTTAACATTATCCACTTGTGATCAGATTAGCACAAATGCATGTAAAAGGTGTAAACAGGTCCACCTTCTTGTGTAAATTGGATTTGTCAAATGAAACTTAATGGATTAGTTCACCCAAAAGTTGAAGTTAAATAGAGGTATTAAAGGTTTAGTTCACTAAAATAAAAAATTATGTTATTAATCATTCAGACCTTTCAACTCTGGAACACAAATTAAGATATCTTAGAACACAAATTAAGATATCTTAGATGAAATCAGAGTGCTCTTTGACCGTTCAAAGACAGCAATGGTTGTAAAACGTTGAAAAAAAGTGTGTCAAAACCTTCCATGTGACTTCAGTGGTTCAACTGTAGAACACTTCTTTTTTTGCAGCAACAAAACTGTAAATGTGACCTTTTTTGCCTATATCACATATGGTCAGGGTGGATGTTTACTGTAGACAATGCAACTTATTGTCATTGGAGGTAGCAGGGTATACGCAAACACTCTGATCTGTTGTGGAAAAAATATAGGCAAAAAAACATTTTTACAGTTTTTTTTTTTTGTCTCACAATAAAAATAAAAGTTTTTTATTTGAACATTTCAGGCCTGTCCCTGTACAGTAAATGAGGATGTGGGAGCTCTCATATTTCATCTAAAATATCTTAATTTGTGTTCTAAAGATGAACAAAGGTCTCATCGGATTGAAAAAATATGAAGGTGATTGATTTTTTTGGTGAACTAAACCATTTATCTTTTTAATTTCAATTGACACTACAGTTTCTTAAGTGAACATTCCTGTACATTGTAAACAAAATACATTTATTATCATGGTTACATACATAGTTATTATCGTTTGACATGTAGATAAATATGTGACGTGACGAGTCACGATGTTATCTGATGTGTCTCATCATGACGCAGCATCCTCTGTTTGCAGATATTGATGAATGTGTGGTGAACAGTCTTCTCTGTGATAATGGCCTGTGCCGGAATGTTCCAGGGAGCTACAGCTGCACCTGCCCAGCGGGGTTCATCTTCAGACACGACACAGAGACGTGTGAAGGTCAGTATCAAGAGCTTCTGAGATCACACAGATTCTTGTCACTTTAGTTTTTTCCCCTCCAGTTTCTGTTTATGTGGAAACATGCTATAAATTCCAGAGGCAGGTGTTTATAGTAGCCCACCTGAAACAAGACAGGCCTTACATGCTCTAACATGTATTGGAAAATGGATTAACATAACAATTTTTTAAATGGAATTCTTCAATGTTTTTGAATAAAGGCTTACCATGGCTGCATTCACTTGATCAAAGATTCAACAACAAAGTAATTTTGATAATATTGTTACAGTTTAAAATAAATGTTTTTGCTTTTGAATGTTTAATTCTCATTCAGAGTTTTTAGGTGTCAGTACTTCAGTCTTCAGCATCAGAAATCATTCTAATATACTGATTTTGTGTTTAACATGTATTATTGTTCACAATTAATAATTAGGCTTTTTCATATTTTTGTGAAACAATTATATATTTTTCAGATTCTTTGATGAATAAAAATACAAAGAACAATATTTATTTGAAATCTTTTAGAACATTATACATTTTTGCTGTCAGTTTGATCACTTTAAAATACATTTTACTGAATAAAAGCATTGTTTCTTTAAAAAAAACATTTAATTTTGAAACATTAGTGAATCATGGACAATAACAAGCACCAAGTAAGCATATCAGAATGATTTCCAAAATGTAATGCAACATGACTCTCATAAATTCTGCTTTGCCATCACAACAATGAATGACATTTTGTTTTAGATTCAAACAGAGATCTATAATTTTAAAAATAGCAGTATTTTCTAAAATATTACAGTTTCTACTAATTGTTTTATGAAATAAATAGAGCTTTCAAATGAATCTTAGTACAATACAAAGAGTTTGTGTATCTTTATTTATCTGGGAATGTTCATTCAATAGCCAGATCATATAACCTTTCAGATGATCAACCATCATTGTTGTGTTTTCCAGATTTGAATGAGTGTGTGAGCAGCCCATGCATCAATGGAGTGTGTAAGAACAGTGCAGGCTCTTTCTACTGTGAATGTTCACAAGGAAGTAAACTGGACTCCACTGGACTTTTATGTGTTGGTAAATTTACACGTTTAAACATATACACCCAAACCAAGACCATTTTATTTCTATTATTAATTTGTTAATGCTAGAAAAAATGACACAGTGGATATCAATACATTTGTAAACACATGATTTCGCAGAAATAATGTCACAGTCATTTTCAAAATCTTAATTTTGCTATGCTGATTTTCAAGAAAAATGCCTTTTTTGGAAAACCTCTTTAATTTCTTCAAAACATGGGATGATTGGATGATGAAAGTAGAACATTTGCATTTAATTTGCCATGTTGAAACTAGCGATAAATTTCATGCAAATCCAGCTGCATTGTTGAACTGATTTTCCATTGAAATTCTCCTCATTCTGTCCTCGTATTTTCATTTTAAGAACGATTTTTGGGGACTTGGCGATTAGTGAAACTGTAAAAATACAGTATTCTAGAAATAACAGATTTGGGTACAACCTACCTCTCGTGATTTGGCTGAAAGGGTCACTTTGGTCTTCATCTGCACAACCTGCTGTTGGAGGGTTTCAGTCACTTTAGAACAGCTCACAATCTTGCAGTCAGAAAAGTAAAAAAATATATATATATTTTAGGTTGCCAGATAAGTAGGATTTGTCAGGTAAATAAGGAAATGACAAAATAATGCAAATAACTGTGAGGAATATGAAAGTTTGTCTAATTTTGATCACTGTTCTTTTTAAAACTTCTAAAACTATCTATCTTAATATTTAAAACATCGATCTGTCTTTCAATATATATATTTGACTCATGAAATATTCTTTAAAAAATATTTCTTACTCTTGCTAGAATAACTCAAATAGAACTAGGAATTGACCTTGAAATTTAAGAAACTGTTGCTTGCTCTCTAAAAATATCATGTTTACTGAAAGTCACAAACAGTTTTCTGTGGTGTCTTTTTCCTATTTGTGTGCATGTTTTTTTTCTTTTTTTTTCTTTGTGCTAATGAATGTTTGTTTCTCCAGACAGTGTGAAGGGTTCATGCTGGTTAACTCTTCAGGATGGTCGATGTGAAGTTAACATCAACGGAGCTACACTGAGGTCACAGTGCTGTGCCACACTAGGATCGGCGTGGGGCAGCCCATGTGAACCATGTCAAACTGGTATGAAAACATTTGTGCCTACTGTACAGAGTTACAATACTAAACAATAAAATCAAAGTTTATGCTTTGCTATATTCTAGCATATATGCTTTTAAAATATTTTGAGAGATGTCTCTTTTGCTAACCAAAGCAGCATTTATTTGATTAATACTTTAAAATAATTAATAATAAAAAACAACAATATCATGATAATAACATTTTCTTAAAGAGCCCCTATCATGGGAATTTGAAAATGAGCTTGCTTGCAGTGTGTAACACAGCTCTAAGTGAAGTGAAATATCCAGCTAAGGCTTAAATCTGAAAGTGCACAGTGTTTAAAACTATTGATTCATCTGTAAAAGAGTTGACTCATAGTGCTTCAAATGAATCATCTTGATAACGAGTCTTTAGCTGTTTTGGTGTGACATGGATACGATACTTAAGCCCCGCCCATTTGTGCGCACACAAACCAGGGAAGATTTGAAACCCCTGGCCCCACCCACAAACACAGTATAGAAAAAGAAAAGGAGACAAGGAACATTGTAGCAGATGCCAGGCAAATCATGTCGCGAAAACACTGTGCTCAGCTGGATATTATTAGAAGTGTGAGGATGAACCAAAGATGAAGCTGTGAAGAGTCAGTGGTTGAGGTTTATTTTTGCAAAAATACCTCAGCATTATAGCCCCAGCCTTGTGCTATGTTCCCTCTGACAAGTGCTTCTTGTGACAATCTACACCAGGGGTGCCCAATCCTGTTCCTGGAGATCTACCTTCCTGCAGATTTGAGCTCCAACCCTGATCAAACACAACTAAATCAACTGAAAGAATCTGAAGCAGCACTTGGTAATTAAAGACAGCTGTGTTTGATCAAGGTTGCAGCTGAACTCTTGAGGAAGGTAGATCTCCAGGAACAGGATTGGGCACCCCTGATCTACACGCTTACAACGGGGGATTCGTCAGCCGTTTGTTAAAGGAAGGATCAGAAAAGACTATTGATGTATGCGGGGGTTGACTGGCCATGGGGAGCACTGGGACAATTCCCAGTGCTGGCAATCTGGCCTGCCACTGTGAATCTGGCCTGCACCCTCTATCCAACCCCTCCCCCGTCATGATCGCCGCACCACTTCACTTCTGGATCACTAAGGCCCCGTTTACACTAGTACGTTTTCGTTTTAAAACGCATAAGTTTTGCTACGGTTACGCCATCCGTCCACACTACGCCGGAGTTTTCGAGGTGCGAAAACGGAGCGTTTTAGAAACGCTGGAGAGGCTGTTTCCATTCTAAAACGCTGCCGCAGCGGCTCAGTGTGGACGTGGGAAAACGCATACTTTTGAAAACAGAGGCGTGGCTGCTGAGATCCGCTACGTGATTGGGGCTTTGGGTCATTGCGTATCCTTCCCTTATTCGTCAAGCGCACGTGGCTATAACGTCACCGGCAGACAGTAGACCAGTCTTCACTGTAAACGCTGTATTTTCGATAGCCATGGATGTTTTATATTCATTTGTTACTTAAAGTAACAACTCAACCTCGTCGTCTGTCCTCAAAAAGACCTCTCTTGCTTTCTTTACCATCGCGTTCATCGTTCAACCAGCGTTTGTTGACTTACAATAACCGAATGCCGAGCGAGACACATGCTTCCTGTTTATACTTGACTGCGCATGCTCAGAGTGCGCCAATGGTCACGTGATATACGTTTCTGGTGGATTAGTGAAGACGGAGATCTCTTGAGACGCTGGGTGAAAACGCGAGTGTGGACGCGGATCGTTTTCTTGCTAAAACGCCGTTTTAAAACTAAAACGCACTAGTGTAAACGGGGCCTTAGTTGGCCTGACGTATGATAACTTTCACGGCTGAAAATACTGTTCCAGTCCGCCCCTGGATGTATGGGACTTTGCAGAGCTTGACAGTAACTTTACAGTACACAGTTTATAGACCAGTTTCTTCCTCCATTTCACAAGTGTAAGTACATGCGATTAAAAAGGTTGTCTCTTTTTTTTCTCTAGTTTGCAAATTATATATTTAATTGTGTTTTGTTACTTGTAACCACTTGTAGTGTATCTGGTGAAACCTTTATTTTCTCATATCGCATCTAAAGCCACGTTGAAAACGCGACGTGTGCCGCTTTTAATGGGAGTTTTCCGAGATAAATAACAAATCGGTAGGGCGACCTTAGATGGGTTTGAAATACGGGGGACTCCCAGTAAAAACGGGAGTGTTGGCAGGTATGGTCACTCACACACTATGCACTCTGACTACTTCAGTCTTGATAAGCTGTGGTGGGCATTTCTCTCTATCTCTCGCGCTGAACGCTGTCGACCAATCCCAACAGACTGTCATCTGTCCAATCAGCGCAGATTTGCTTCACGCTAAGGAAGGGTTTGGCAACAAATAAATTGCTGAATGATTCATATAGGAGTCGCTAGGATAATTAAGTAAAAATAAATGCATATTATAAGACAATGAAAATGTTTTTTGACCTTGCATGGATGTCAGCCTGTTGTTGGAGACCCCCAAAACCAAAATATTACCCTTTTTAATGTATAATAGGGGCCCTTTAATACATTTTCTGCAGTTACAACTTCCGTCTTCATTGTCACATGATCATGCAAAAACTAATTTTAATTAGTTGATTTAGTGCAAATGATAGTGTTTTTTGCAGAGCTATTTCTTATTAATATCAATGAAAGTAGTAGTGCTGCTTCACATTTGGATGGAAACTTTTTTTTTATTATTCTTTGATAAATAATTTTATTGTCCTAATTGCACATGTTATACATGTTTGCTATAGCAGTTTACATGTAAAAATAAATAATAATACTATAGTCAAAAATATTAACCTATAGCATGTTGTTAATTAATATTTTCCATTATTATGATAAGGATTTTTTGGGGGGCTTTTACTGTAACATTTTATTTTAATGTTCAATTCAGCAGAATTTAGCTCAGTAAACTACTAATTAGCTTCGTTTGTAAGGTAGTAGTTGGGTTTTGGTATTGGGTAGGGTTAGGGGTATAAAAAAAAGACCTTAGTGATTATAAATTTTCATAACAAGCACTAATACGGCTACTGTGCCAGCAGCAAAGGGTGTGAATTGTTACACAATATATTATTTCTGTTTATATCAATCAGGTCTAAAATGTGTTCATTCATTCATTTTTTTTTTCCGGCTTAGTCCCTTTATTAATCCGGGGTCGCCACAGCGGAATAAACCGCCAACTTATCCAGCATTTGTTTTACGCAGCAGATGCCCTTCCAGCCACAACCCATCTCTGGGAAACACATCCATACATTCTCATTCACACACATACACTATGGACAATTTAGCTTACCCAATTCACCTGTACCGCATGTCTTTGGACAGTGGGGGAAACCGGAGCACCCGGAGGAAACCCACGCAACCACGGGGAGAACATGCAAACTCCACACAGAAATGCCAACTGACCCAGCCGGGGATCAAACCAGCGACCTTCTTGCTGTGAGGCGAACGTGCTACTCACTACGCCACCGTGGCGCCTAAAATGTGTTAAGTAAAAGTAAAATATATATATATATATAACTATTAAATTGCATATTCAGTATTTTTCACTTACAGCCTGAAGTCATATTATTATATTTTATGCTTATAAATAAAGTATGTTTAAATTTCTTGTAAATATGTAATCCAGGGGTGTCCAAATTCAGTCCTGGAGGGCCAGTGTCCTGCATATTTTAATTCCAACCAAAAATTAAACACACCTAGACCAGCTAATCAAGCTCTTTCTAGGTATACTTGACTTCCAGGTGTGTTGAAGGAAGTTGGAGCTAAACTATGCAGTACACCGGGCCTCCAGGACCGAGTTTGGACACCCCTGATGTTATCATATGATTGCCAAATGCATTTTATTTGATGTCAAGTTTTGATTAGAACTCAAACAATATATATATATTTTTAATCAAAATTATTCAAATGATATCTTATTTTAACTCTGTGATTGTTTATCTGCCCAGATCTAGTGTGCGAAAGAGGATTTGCTCGCTCAAGAGGAGCTTCATGTGAAGGTGACAGTTTTATAGAAACGACTTAAACTGTTTTTTTTTTTTCAGATTTTGAATTGTTAAGCTTACTAAGGTAAAAATTCCCACCTCTCCTCTCTCTCCCTGTTTAGATGTGAATGAATGTGAGGTGTTTCCTGGTGTGTGTCACAACGGACACTGTGTGAACACTAGAGGCTCATTTAAATGTCAGTGCCCAGAAAGTCTTACACTGGATGTCACTGGACGCCTCTGTGTTGGTAAGCCACCCTAATTTTGTGTCAAGCAATAATTTAGCTCCACTAAAGCCACTATTACTAAATGAGTCTTTATTTGTTTTATTAGATAATAATTGCTTGATTCATATGGATTTAGGTGTCTTTATGTACTTTCAAAGCTTGAAACCCAGGTTTCACACTGAATCAATTGAATAAATGTTAATGTTAAAAACAACTTCATTTCAGTTCTCTATCTGTGTAGTGTATTAAAAAAAATATTATGAATATCATTTTAAAAAGTATTTAAAAATCTGTGCAAAGTGATGGGTATAAATTAATTTTTAATTTTGTCCAAACAGATGTTCGTTCAGAGCCCTGTTTTCTTACCTATGAAGAAGATGTGTGTACGCAGTCGGTTCCAGGACGCTTCCGCATGGATGTGTGTTGTTGTACGGTGGGTTTGGCTTGGGGCAAAGACTGTGACTTATGTCCTGAGCCTGGCACACGGCAATTTGACACTCTGTGCCCAAGAGGACCAGGCTTTGCCAACAAAGGAGACATGCTCACTGGCAGAGCTGTCTATAAAGGTCAAAAATATATTTACTCTGGAATATTTAGCTTTCACTGTACTGCTTTTCTGTTATGAAATTTATTGATAAATGAAGCTTATGCAATTCCCTCTTTATCAGATATAAATGAGTGTAAGGTTTTCCAAAGCATCTGTGTCCACGGGAAATGTCGAAACACCATTGGGAGTTTCAGATGTCGCTGTGACAGTGGATTTGCACTGGATACCAATGAGAAAAACTGCACAGGTAAAACAAATAATTTTCATTCATTTTTTTAAAACTATTTCTAAATTCAGTTTTATTTTTCAGCAAACAAATAAATGAACAATAATAACTAATAGCGGTAAAAAAAAACTGAGTTATATCCAAACACACGTCCTATTCTTTTGCCCCATATAGTGACGCATACGTCTCCAAAACCCGACAGGTGAACAAATCTAAATTTGTTTTCATTAAAACAAATATAAACATGCATTTAATAAATAATTGCTAATAATAATAACATTATACAAACGCAAATTGTTGTGAAGAAGGCATGGAGGTAGTGGTTTTTATATTTATGTGGAAGATAAAAACGTTTGTAACATTTTAATCCTTTATTTTTTTCATATATAAAGATATTTGTGTATTGCTGTACATCCTGTGTGTATTAAGCAATTTGTAAGCATTTGGATCTGCATTGGTGCATAACTAACGCACTCTTTGCTAGACCAGTTATTAGTTGGTCAGTGGTGCAGTATATTTCAGTTTCTCAAAATTGCAGCGCTAACAATGTGCCTTAAAACACCTCCTTTTAGACGTTCTAATTGTTTTTTGTTTTTTTTCTCCACTTTTCTTTTTTCACTTTTCAGTTATTTGCTACACCTACTCAGATGTGTATAGAATAGTATTTTAAAAATGCCAATAAATAGATTTTTTTAATCATTTTTTGTTTAATTCTCTGTTGTATTTAGTTGTTAATTTAATCTAAAAAATAATAAATAAATTCAAATAAATTAATTACATTTAGATTATTGCCTGTTTTCTTTGTAAAGCAACCCTAGAGTGTGCATGTAAAGTTTAAGTTCAGAATACCACGAAAATTATTTTTATAGCTCTCTGAAACTGCCCCTTTTAGACTTTGATCCAAATTGTGCTGTTTGGTGACGGTAACTTTAAATTCAAAGAAGATTGTGCTACTAGCCTTCTTTTCAAAAAAGGACCTGTGTCACCATAACAGCAGATTCAACACTAATGGCGGATCGCTGCTTTTCACTCAGGGCTGTCTATGGTAATTAGAGAGCGATCATCACTAATAGGTGGGGCTTTCCCCCTCTGACGACATGTACAGTACAAAAGGGAAAAGGTCAATCAAATAGTTTCTGCAGATTGTTTTTATGACGTTTGATTATAAATGTTAAAATTAATTAAATGTTACAAGGCTGGCTATGTTCACACAACTGTGTTTATAACTCCTTATAAAAGTTAATTTTATATAATAGGTCCCTTTTGTGACATGGGATGAGACACTGACAACAGGGGTGCGGATCCAAATGCAGGTTTATTAGAATGGTCTGGCAAGCAATGGTCAGGCAAACAATGGTCCACACAGGAACAAGCAGATGTACAGTATACAGGCAATCCAGAATAGTAGTCAATAGGCAGGCAGATGGTCAGAGGCAGGCAGCAGACAAGGAGAAAACAAGAAAATAAGGCAAGGATCAAAAATACGGCAAAGCAAGACAAAGAAAATTTGTAATGCCACTAAACAGTAAACAAGACTCAGCGACATTGTGCATGTTTGTGCTGCTTAAATAGTCCATGTAATCAGCCCAAAAGCAGCATCAGCAGTGAGAGTCTAATCAAATGGTGATTTGGAGCAGGTGTGTGTGTGTTGCATGACTGAATATGTAGCCCATAACATGGCGTATTTGTAGTTCTTGTGAATGTGAGTGTATACCAGTGATCTCTGGATGTTAGAACCTTTTAACTAATTTATGACAGTTGCTTATTTGTTAATTTATCAATATATAATTATTTATAAAATTTATTTCATAATAAAATATTTGTGACTATGCCAAACAGAATCTGAAATTGAATACAGATTTTGAATGTGTAGCAGGGGCGCCGCTAAGGGGGGGAAAGTTAGGATGATTCTAGGGGCCCGTGCACTCTAGGGGGCCCACAGAGATCTGCTTTATAATTCATAACAGTCCTATAATGTAATTATTAATGTATCTCTAAATTACAAGTAAAACAATTTATTAGAAATAACTAAAAATACGGCTTATATCTGCCCCTCGTGTCTGTCACATCGGTCACTGTCAAATTGCACCCCCCCCCCTTTCACTGCATGGTTCAGTCCGTCAGTAGCGGGAAGAGAGATGCTTGAGTGCAATCGTCAGGTAAACACCGCCTCCCGATGGTGAATGCGTTTATACTCATGCTCGTATTATTTAGTATTTTGGTCATTTATTTCATTAGCTGCATCCCAAATGACACACTATACACTAAATCAATGAGACACAAAATCATACTACATTGAGACCCATAAATAAGAAATGTTCTTTTGTTTAAACTGACCATTACTTATTTATAATACATATTTATAATAAAAGAGTGCAAAATTCAGCACACTGCAAACCAAATAAACACAACATAAATAAACTTGAAACGGTCTGTTGATTTACCTGACAGTAATTTAAATTTCCAAGTGCCAAACGCCTGGCCTTATTCTCAACCAAAGTGTATTGCACATTGTATGAGACACTATTGCAGTGCAGTTATATAAATAGTTACACATTGGTGTTTTGTGTGTTTAGAAATGTCAAATTTTCTGTGAATATTTGATTGCTGTTCCTGTTTTTGTAAGACATTTACATTTGAACAATAAATCATCTGCTAGCTACAATCATGGCCGTTCTCTTACTAAATACTGATAAGTAGTGGACAAAATCAATAATAAAATGCATACGTCAGTATAACTACATTGCAGACAAAGAGTTTGGATAGCTAGCTTGGTAGTAGGGGGCCCATCCTCATATTTTTTTCATGGGGCCCAAAAATGGTAGCGGCGCCCCTGAATGTGTGTGAGAGTACAGTAAGATCTCTGTGATCCACCGATATAAAATATTGTATACTGTGTCTATGTTTCTGAAAATGTTCTAATTGAATGCTTGTTCTACTTGAGTTTGTGTAATGGTATTCAGCTGAAAATGATAAAGCATTTCATTAGTTTTTTATGAGATCTGAGTGTGTATGCATGTGTGACTTTTCACAGATATTGACGAGTGCATGATCTCTCCTGATGTCTGTGGTCATGGTACATGTGTGAACACCCTGGGCAGTTTCCAGTGTGACTGTTTCCCTGGCTACGAGAGTGGATTCATGATGATGAAGAACTGCATGGGTGTGTGGCACTTTACTATTTAAAGCATGCTTCAGTCAATCAGCTTCATTCATTCATTCATTTTCTTGTCGGCTTAGTCCCTTTATTAATCCGGGGTCACCACAGCGGAATGATCCGCCAACTTATCCAGCATTTGTTTTTACGCAGCGGATGCCCTTCCAGCTGCAACCCATCTCTGGGAACAGTCAATCAACTTATTATTTATAATTACTATATATACTTTGGGATATTGCAAAAAAGGGGGATTTCTGATTTCTTAGAAAATAAGCATGTTAGACAAGGCTGCAACAATTATATGGTAACACTTTACCTAAAGGAGTGTTCATAAGACTGTCATGCAACATTGTCTTTAATGTGATTATAATGTGAATAGTTCACTCAGTTATGACATTTTAAATGCAAACATGACATTGTTTGTTACGACAATTTGACATAACAAAGACAAAAACAGGTTGTGATGTATTTGTTTATGACAAATTGAAGCCATTATATAAATGTCATGAATTCTATAACAGCATAATTAGTATTTGTTACTATAGTGGCACAATCTGAATATTAATGACACAAAAAAATATTTGACATTTAAGACACTTTTATGAGACATTTTAATGACTAAATAAAAAAGTAATATGCATGACACAATTATAATGTTCCCATGACAATCATGTCACAGATTTATGATAAGTTATGTTGTAATGTATTTGTCATGATTATAAAGGTTTCATGAAGGTTTTATGAACACCTCCTTTGAGTAAAGTATTATCGACTATAGAGTGTTTTTACATTAGATTTGTTTTATTTCTGTACCTGAATACTGTTTTTACTCCTCAGAAAACCATAAAAACATTGCTTATTTCACTTATATCTTTGCTCTGTTGTTTTGATTTATGCTTGTAAATTGTTTATTATATTTTATGCATTCATTCCCCTTACAAATTACTCCAATCAATTTAAAATAATTCACTCTTTCCAAATAGAGCTAAATTGCATTTATATTTCAAAATATATCACAGAAAAATTTTATATTGCAATATCAGATTTTTCCAATATCGTGCAGCACTAATTTTTGACATATCAGACATTGGAACATTGGTTTATTTGCCAATTATTTATATATATATTTGTTTGTACTATTTAAATCAGTGGTTCTCAAACTGTAGTACGCGCACCACTAGTGGTACACAAGCTTCCTTCCAGTGGTACGCAGAGGAATCGCTGAATAATTAAAGTAAAAAAATGAACACACTTTTAACCCTTTGACGCTTACGATAACACTGATGTGATCAGTAAATTGATTTTAATAGGCTAAACTTTTAATTTAAATGGCTGACAATAATAAATATTCTTAATTAGAAGAATTAATCTGCCTCGTTTTTGAACTGTGCAGTGCTGTAGCTGCTTAATTAGCCCTACTATGCTACTGTACTTCAATACCGGTTATTATGGTGGTACTTGGAGAGACAATTTTTTCTGAGGTGTTACTTTGAGAAAAAAGCTTGAGAAACACTGAATTAAATGAACAACTTTGGGTAAAAACATATCTGTTGACATCTTTACTTCCATTTATATACTTGAATTTTATTTACCATGCTATATTCACTGTAGTACTACATTAAATATGCCTGTTTCATTGCATTAATGCTTCTTGAGGTTAACTCACGAACATATTTGCAAGACCTGATTATTTTCCACACTCATTCTGCCCATGTTATGCCATAGATATTGACGAGTGTGAGCGAAATCTTGCACTGTGCAATGGAGGCACTTGTGAAAACACTGATGGCAGTTACAAGTGTGTGTGTCCACCCGGTCATCATCTGTCTGTGGATGGCAGTGCCTGTGAAGGTGAACTAAATCATATCACATGTGTTATTTTACCTTTTGTGTTAGTTTGTCTTAATCTTGTTTGTCAAAATAAGCACATTGTATTTCAAGATTCATTTCAATGTAAGTATAAAGTAGTTGAATGGCCACTTAATATAAAGTGGAACTGCTTTAACTCGGTATAAATTTTGACCTAATTCTTTTGACGTATGTCACTGTTTGTATGCAGATGTGAATGAGTGTGATCTGAGTAACACACTTTGTCCTAATGGCTGGTGTGTGAATGTGGTGGGAACCTACCAGTGCTCTTGTAACTCTGGCTACCGGACGACACCTGATTGGAAGGGTTGCACAGGTCAGAACTGTAGATTAACTAATCAAAAGTTTCAGTTGTTTTTGTGAATTAATTGTGAATTGTTTTATGTGTTCATCCATTTTTGCCTTTATTTCTACCTGACTAAATATACACCCTATATACACTACCTGACAAAAGTCTTATCTAAGTTTTAGGAACAGCAAATAATAACTTGACTTCTAGATGATCATTTGGTATCAAAAGTGGCTTATATAAAAGGTCTCTAGATTATACATGTATTACCAAAATAAAATATGATCATGCCTTGGTTTTTAATTATTTTATTAGGACAGTAAGGTCTGACTTTGCTGAGACAAAAGTCTTGTCACTTAAGAGAAATAATGTACAGTTTAGAATATAAAGTAATAGTGCAATGGAAAAATAATAAATATTGTGTATGACAACCATGAGCTTGGAGGACTGCATCCATACATCCCTGCAATGACTCAAATAACATTAATAAAGTCATCTGGAATGGCTAAGAAAGCGTTCTTGCAGGACTCCCAGAGTTCATCAAGATTCTTTGGATTCATCTTCAATGCTTCCTCCATCTTACCCCAGACATGCTCAATAATGTTCATGTCTGGTGACTGGGCTGGTCATACCTGAAGCACCTTGACCTTCTTTGCTTTCAGGAACTTTCATGTGGAGGCTTAAGTATGAGATGGAGCGCTATCATGCTGAAGAATTTGCCCTCTTCTGTGGTTTAGAATGTAATGGGCAGCACAAATGTCTTTTTAACTCAGTCCATTGATGTTGCCATCCACTCTGCAGATCTCTCAGATTCCCCGTACTGAATGTAACCCCAAACCATGATTTTTTGTTCACCAATCTTGACTTATTTCTGTGAGAATCTTTGGTCCATGTGGATTCCAATAGGCCTTCTGCATTATTTGTGATGATTGGGATGCAGATCAACAGACGATACATCGGACAAATCTACCTTCCGACACTTTTCCAAATAATGAACTAGAATTCAAGTGATTATTTGTTGCTCTTGAAACTGGGATCGATGGCAAGATTTTTGTCAGATAGTGTAGTGCTGTATAAAGTATAGATTGTCAAAGCAACTTTTCATGGATGAGCATGAAAAGTATAAAAACTTATAACAATATTTCACTTTGTGGAACATATTTAGCATGCTAGTATAGTTCTAATGTCACGATTATCAGCTGGAGTACCCACAAGATCCACTAGAGGGCACTCCTAATTTCTACTAACTGTGTCATTCTCCTGGACCACAACTCCCATCATTTATTGCACTGATTACAAACCACAACTGTTATCAATCTGGACAATGATTACACTGACACAGCTGCAGAACATTACAGACACACTATTTAAGCACTACACTCGCACACTTTCATTGTTATTTTTTGTATTTCTGTCATGGACTTTTCTAGTGTTTCTTGTTTTAAGATTGTTCACTGCCTGCCTCAACCGTTGTCTGTTTATTGGACAACTCTTGTGGATTATCTTATCTTATCTTATGATACTGTTTAGCTCCTGTTTCGACTTACGCCTGTTGATAATTCTTAGTATTAAATGTTGCATATGAAACTCCACCTTCATTGCCTTGCCCGTTCATAACAATTAGAATGCTAGTGTATTTATACTTAGTACAACACTGATACAGTTCATTTTACTAATGTTTCTATTGAAGGGCGATCCACTGAAAAGCAGCTCCACTTACTTTCTTACTTACACTTACTTTATAGTCACTGTACTTTATAGATAACATTTCATGCAATAAGCAATATATAATGCAAAAACAAATTAGGTTTACATTTACACACTTTGGGGTCAATAAGATTTTTTTTGGGGGGAACACTTAGAATAAAGCCCTTTACTTAACATTGATTTATTTTGTAACAACAAGTAATACATTCACATTTATTTTTTATATTATTAAATCTGTCAATTGAACATCTTTCTTTAAACACATAAAAACAAAAACGAATGACCCTAAAATATTACTGGTAGTGTTCATAACTCTGTAACTTTGTACTTCAGATATAGATGAGTGCACAATAGAGAATGGAGGATGTGAGCTGTACTGTAGTAACTCGGAGGGCAGTTATTCCTGCAGCTGTGGTCAGGGTTACAGTCTCACGCCGGACCAGCGGACATGTGCAGGTATCTCTACTACTAACCATGAAATGCTGTACCACCATTTGTTTATATATCTCTACAGAAGCCTTGTTTAAAACAGAAGTGTTTTAAACATTGTGGAACATATAATACTGTGTGTCCTGTTGAACACATACATACATTCAGCTCTCTGTCTCTGTGTCTCTCCAGATGTGAATGAATGTGAGCAGGTTATAGACATCTGTGAAGGTGGTCAGTGCACTAACGTTCCTGGAGCATATCATTGTTTGTGTTATGAAGGATTTATGACTTCCGTGGACATGAAGACATGTGTTGGTAGGCTGCAAAAGTTTTATAGCATGCTGCATTTTTAGAATAAATGCTAAACTCAATGTTTGATAATAGATATTTTGTATATAATTCAACTCACTTTGGTAAATCTTGAATTTTTATTTGTGTGACATAACCTGTATGTTCTTGTATTTTTGACCAACAGTCAAATAAATAAATCTGATATTATATAAAAAAGAATGCCTTATTTCATTATAAGGCATCTATTTTAAACGTTATTATCACAAGAATAGTTGACCAGATGTGTCAGCTCTGTCTATACTGCGTCTGTTTTGAATTTTGCATAGTCTTTGAAAGAATCTGATTTCGGATTGTTCTCTTTTGGACTTTTTCTGGATTTTTGTCTTGCTGTTTGCAGATGTGAACGAGTGTGAACTGAACGACCACATCTGTGCATTTGGGGAGTGTGAGAACACCAAGGGTTCTTTCATCTGTCATTGTGACATGGGTTACGCCATAAAAAAAGGAACTTCTGGCTGCACTGGTGAGTCCTGATCTTGAAAAATGTCTGAAACATATAACGCTTGTGACTTATGCTTGTGTTATAAACTCGTCATGTTGATAGTATAGTGTTTCTATACTATTCAAAGAAACGTAATATAGCATCTACAGTGCACATGACCTTTAGTATTTATGTTCTGCTTTTTTTATGTATTATTACGTACTATCTGTAAAGAGCAACAAATATGCTGAGGTGGATAAAGTTTTAAAGCGATAAGATAATCATAATTATTAATTGTGATTGAAAACTCTGAAAAAAAGAATCATGATTATCATGTTCATAAATTATTGTGGATGATGCACACTGATGGTGGTGTGGAGAGACCCCCCTTCATGACTGTGAAGTGCTTTGGGTGTATGGCCATACACAGTAAATGTGCTATATAAATATACGTTGCATTACATTGTGCAGCCCAATACTTGTCATTGATCAAGAGCTTGATTAGCAGGTTCAGGTGTGTTTGATTAGGGTTGGAACTAAACTCTTCAGGACACCTGCCCTCCAGGACCGAGTTTGGACACCCCTGGCCTAAGGTATCTTAACATTTGTGCTGCCCAATACATTCCAAACCACAGCAGAGGGAAAATTCTTCAGCATGATGACACTCCTTCTTATACTTCATCCTCCACATCAAAGTTCCTGAAAGCAAAGAAGATCAAGGTGCTCCAGGATTGGCCAGCCCAGTCACCAGACATAAACATTATTGAGAATGTCTGGGCTAAGATGAAAGATGCATTGAAGATAAATCCAAACAATCTTGATGATCTCTGGGAGTCCTGCAAGAATGCTTTCTTTGCCATTCCAGATGACTTTCACTTTCTCTAAGTTTCTTGTAAAATTTTCTTCAACTCCTAACAGATATGTAGATAACCATGTCATCCATGTACAACTGAAGATTAGCATCAGGACACACTGCTGGAAGATCACTAATATAAATGCCAAAAATTATATGACCCAAAAGTTTTCCCTGAGTAATTCTAAAAGTAATAATATGAGGACCATAACATAACATTGTGAGGACCTTAACTTAACATTATTAATAAAATTGTTTACAACTTTTTAAATGCAAATCAAATATAAATGAGATTTGCTATATTATATGTTATATACTTTTTTTTACATTAAAATATTATTGTTTGTAATATAAATTGTTTTTATTTGATCCAGGGATAGTGCACCAACTTTGAATCCTTTATCAAGTGACTGTTTAATATTTTCTAATATTTTAATAGTTTGGCTTTCCTCCCAGTAGTTGTTAATCGTTTTTGTACTGATATAATCTCTTATGTTCTAATACAGATGTTAATGAGTGTGAGATTAACACTCATAACTGTGACACACATGCCACCTGTGTCAACACACCAGGACATTACCACTGCTCCTGCAGGGATGGATGGTTTGGAGATGGAGTCAAATGTGCTGGTGGGTGTGATTCATGATGTACAGTTCTATGCTATGGGTCAAGGATGGTGTGTAGTCTGCAATACTGGAGGTTAACTGTTGCGTAATTGATCTATGCTGTTGTTGTGTTGGACTAAAGATACCTGAATGGTAAATTACAGGAATAAATGTTCTTAACAAGTGTCTTAACAGTAGAAAATCAAACATTAATTGTGTTTGAGTTGAAGAAAGGGGACATGAGAAATGTGTAATTCCTATAAAGATGAGGATGGGGATGGAAACAAATGTAATAGGAGGTAAAATTGTATTCTGTTGCTTTTGCATTTGCTCCAAACAATTCTGTTTCCCAGAAAAATGGGAACATTTTGTGAGGGTCTCATTTATTAGGATTAATGGATTAACTCACATGAACTAACAGTTAATGTTATATAGGTTATGTAATTGTCTATCTTTGACAGAAAAAAAAACAAAAAAAAAAAACAAAAACAAAACTGTGGCACTTTAAAAAAAATTATTTATAAGGCATACAATTTTTATTTTGCACTTTTTAATGTTTTTTGTTAACACTTTATTTTAAACATGTTATACATATTGTGTGTACTTACTGTAGTATTTATAATTAATTATGCATAATTATTGTACATGCAACTGAACCTAGACCTTATTCTGACCCTAACCATATAGTAAGTACATGTAATCAATTGATATTACCTTAACAACTACACCTTAAAATATTTTTTCAGCCCATTAGTAGATACTTAAAACTTGGCAAATGTTCTTTTGACAAATTGTTATTTAGACTTTTTTTTTTTAGATCTACTAAATGTAAATGGAATTAAAACAAACAAAAAAAAAAAATCTAATGTGCAATCTTGAGTAGGTATGTGCCAGTAGATTCTGATGGTATGATAATCTTGAATAAAAATATCATGGTTTCACTGTATTTTGATTACTTCTCTAAAATTAGTTATTTTTAAATGTCTGGGTAAAAACACTTTTTTCATTGAATACAATATATTTTATTTTATATTAAAAAACAGTAAACATGTCAGGCTAAATTAAATTAAATAAATAAATCATTGACCTCTGTTATCTTCGTTAGTTTCAAAAAACACATTTTTTACAACTTGAAAAGGCATCTTTGGAGATCTCTGTTTTCTTTGGATATGCATGTACAGTAGATCACTGCACTGTTCAGGTCTATAGCATCCTGGGTTGTCAGTTTATAAGCGATTTGCTTTTCAGAGGGTTGCTGAATTATGGGCTGACCAGTAGCTTTTAATGTACACTGTAAAAAGTAAAGGTGCTTCAAATACCCTGTTGAGTACTCA
>CAIGQQ010037750.1:631112-642652 GCA_903798035.1 Danio albolineatus | reverse complement strand
GGAACCCCAAAAGGTGCCTCCAGGAACCTTTAGTTTTTACAGTGTAGATGTTTTTTTTTTTTTTGTTCCTGCCTGTTGGAGGTACTGTTGCCCTAAAAATTAAGTAAAATAGTATTTGACCACACATAAAAAAAAACTAAAAAATTTATTTACATAAACTGGTAATGTAAATGGTAAAACCATTTTTTTTGCAGTTTTAAATCCTTGTCTTATCCAAACCGCTGTAAAATTTGAAACATGTTACTTTGCCATGCTTTATCATGACTACTATTTTGTTGATCTCAGTGTCTGATATCTGATGTATTAAAGATTACAGACTGTTGCTTTTCTTCATTGTAACTTTGCTTTGAATGGTTTAAATAGAATGTTGGGTGTATTTTTATGTGTAGATGTGGATGAGTGTGCTAACAACACTGGCGTCTGCAGTGCTGATGCAGACTGTGTGAACACAGCAGGCTCGTACCACTGTGAATGTTCGGATGGGTTTACTGGAGATGGGTTTATCTGCTCAGGTCATTCTTTCATTTTCAACCAACAAATCATACACCACAACATTCTTTATTCTTACATCATACAAGCCTTTGTTCACTATCTGGAGATGTTCACAAATTCAAATGTATGGATGCCTTGCAGATTTGGACGAATGTGCTGAAGATGTGGATCTGTGTGAAAATGGCCAGTGTCTTAATGTTCCTGGCAGCTATCGCTGTGAATGTGAGATGGGCTTCACACACACTTCAAACAGAAAAACCTGTCGAGGTGCGCTTATCTACGCACACACACACACACAAAGAAATATACATACATACACACACACATTAAACATACATTCAAATAGATATCACTAAATAATGTATTTCTTATTGCATTGTGTGGACAAAAAGGTAATCATCCAACGTTTAAAATTGTGTCATCATTTACCCATTTGTATATCATTTAATAACATTCTATATTTGTACACATATTACAGAGTTTGGTAACACTTTGTAATAAGGTGTCCTCATTACACGTTCCATATGTTTACTATAGTACATAATATTTATAGTAATTCTAATTTATTACTCATAACTGAATGCAACCAGCCAACTTTAAACATAACCTGTATGCTGACCTTGACCAAATAGTAACGTATAGTTAATTAATATTACTCAGTAGTTCCATTAATATTTACACTGTAAAAAATAAAATAAATTGTGACCCAGATTTTAGCTTAATTTCGTTCAGTCATTCATTCATTCTTTTTTTTTTCCAGCTTAGTCCTTTTATTAATCTGGGGTCACCATAGTGAAATGAACCACCAGCTTAATTTCAAAACAATAATAAGTATAGGGCGGCACAGTGGGTAGCGATGTCGCCTCACAGGAAGAAGGTTGCTGGTTCGAGCCTCGGCTGGGTCAGTTGGCATTTCTGTTCACATTCTCCCTGTGTTCATGTGGGTATCCTCCTAGTGCTCCAGTCTCCCCCACAAGTCCAAAGACATGCGGTATTATGTAAGCTAAATTGTCAGTAATGTATGTAAATGAGTGTGTATGGATGTTTCCAAGTGATGGGTTGCAGCTAGAAGGGCATCTGCTGCGTAAAACATATGCTGTATAAGTTGGCGGTTCATTCCACTGTGGCCCAGATTAATAAAGGGACTAAGCTGAAAAGAAAATGAATGAATAAATGTATGAATTAATAAAAAGTATATCTGTTTTTTGTTTTTGTTTTTTTGTCTGAGGAACAGACTTAAACTAAATTAAGATTTGTTATTACCACATCTGTGGGCGCCACGGTGGCCTAGTGGTTAGCACGTTCACCTCACAGCAAGAAGGTCACTGGTTCGAGCCCCGGCTGGGTCAGTTGGCATTTCTGTGTGGAGTTTGCATGTTCTCCCCGTGGTTGCGTGGGTTTCCTCCGGGTGCTCTGGTTTCCCCCACAAGTCCAAAGACACGTGGCATAGGTGAATTGGGTAGGCTAAATTGTCCGTATAGTGTATGAGTGTGAATGTGTGTGTGTGGATGTTTCCCAGGGATGGGTTGCGGCTGGAAGGGCATCCGCTGCGTAAAAATACTGTATCCTGGATAAGTTGGCGGTTGATTCCGCTGTGGTGACCCCGGATTAATAAAGGGACTAAGCCAACAAGAAAATGAATGAATGAATATTACCACATCTTTGATTATGCTTTTTAATATATTTTTTTAAAGCATCTTAGAATAAAAGTATGCTTCTCGGCTATTTACTGTATAAATTCCAAATCGTATTTAAACCCAGTTTAATTATTATGAGATACCGTGGACTAACACTTGACTGAATCATTTCATACAATGCACATTCTGAGACGTTTGTTTACATTATACTTATATATGACAATACCTGCAAGTAATTAAATATGTAATTAATTTATGTAAATATCTATTTAGTTACACAGTTTGATCAAACCTTAAACCTTTACAACTAAACCTTAAGGCTATACCACATAATCTTAACCTTATCCTACCTTAAAGGATTATACATTCTGGTATTAATTATTCACCCTCGTGTTGCTCCAATCCCCTGAGACCTTCGTTCATCTTCAGAAGCTTTCAGTGGTTCAATGTTCATTTGAAGCTCTAAGAACATTTGTGTTACTAAAAGACTGTAAAAAAAGACTTTGTTGGCCTGTGACCTAAAAGCCTGAAGTAAATGCTTGACCTGACATGGAAGAGAAGACATGATTTGCAGTTTTTTTGCCACACAAAAGTCTTTGTATGTTTACAGTAAACCACTAAAAAAACTTGGAATGTTTTGATAAGGCTTTTGTTTAATTTATGGACTTTAAACTTCTCAAGACCCTCGCTGTGAATGGAGGGTCAGAGAGCTCTCAGATTTAATCTAAAATCTTAACTTGTGTCTTGATAAACAGAGGTCTTGGGTTAGTGGATGTTTTTTATGGTTAGTAATTGATAACAGAATTTACAGTTTTGTGTGAACTAACCCTTCAAATGAATTGCTATTTTTACTCTAGTGTATTTATTGGTTCATAAAAGAAATAAAAGCATTTTACTCTAAATCAAGAATGTACTTTATGTTACAGATATAGACGAGTGCTCCTTCCAGAACATCTGTGTGTTTGGCACATGTCAGAATATTCCAGGAATGTTTCGCTGTATTTGTGATGAGGGGTATGAGCTGGACAGGACAGGTGGAAACTGCACAGGTAAACGTGCTATTACCATACTTGCATCAGCAGCTGTTCTTCATCTCACACATTGGCTGTTTTCTGTGTTGTTTTAATGTCAGATGTGGACGAGTGTCTTGATTCCCTTATCTGTGTTAATGGTCACTGTGAGAACACAGCCGGCTCGTACCAGTGTAACTGTCCTATTGACTTTGAGCTCAATCCTACTGGAATTGGATGTGTTGGTAAGATTGATTCTTGAATATAACATAAACAGTGGCACTCTGATCCCTGAACCACCATTTACACTCAAAAAGAAATTACCGTTGCTTGTTCAAACTACTTATTTAAAATGAGCTGAATCAACACAATCCTTGTAATTTCTTTGGCCATTTTATTTGTTTTATGTTCAGTCCAGCTAAATTTGTAATTCAATAAGTTAATATAAGCATTTTATGTTGGGAAGAAATGAAGGAATTATGTTGGTCCAACTACCTGGGAATTAGTAGTCCCCAGCTTTGATTAGGATTAAAGAAAAAGAGGAAATTGTTGACAATAAAAGTAATCTTAGGTGTTTAAAGTTAATAAACAGACTTGTTAGAGTTTAATCTTCACTTTAGTTTGAAGATTTCGAAGATTTTTGCAGAAGCACCCATGCTTAGGGTGTTGGCAGCCTAATTAACAAAAATACAGTTTGTTGCTTAGCTCAGTGAGTAATAACTGTCCTAAAATTAGTTCTGAAATCAGTCTTAATCAACTGTATATGTAACTCATAAAATATGTTAAAAATGTCTCTTTCAGTTTACATAGGACAAATTCAAATAAAACTTAGAAAATAAGAGACATCTAAGTGTACGACACATAAATGACATACAGTACATGATATTTTCAGACTTTTAATAAAAATTAAATAAAAATACAAATGTATTTAAACTTTTATTTGATAAAATCATTTTTGACCAACTTAATTGCATTTAATTGTGTAAATATATATATTAGTTGCTGCTAAACAAATTTATTGGATGGAAATCCTGCATATATTTTTGAGTGCATTTCTACCATTCTATATTTCTGCCTAGCTGCATATCAATTGATGTAATATATTCATTGTATGTCCTTCATATTTTCTTTGTTGTTTATTGAAATCAGTTGGTCTGTTTTCATGTGCTAGACACCCGGGTTGGGAACTGTTTTCTGGAGGTGGCGTACCATAGTAAGCTGGCATGTAGCGCTGAAATTGGATTTGGAGTCAGTCGTTCCTCTTGCTGCTGTTCTCTGGGACGAGTCTGGGGTTACCCATGTGACCACTGCCCTGCACTCAACACCTGTATGTAATTCTACAGTAATACTTAAAAGTTAATTTTACTTTAAATGGCAATAATCCAATTATGTCAGTACTACTATACATTATTACAGCTGTGTCACTTTGGTGCATTTCTCACAACTCTATTTACATATGCACAACAGTTAATGCATTTCTCAAAACAATCAGTCATTTGTGTACATCATAGTAGCAGTTTCTCATTCCTTCCAACAAATTGCAAATGCTTTTGCACATGTATCAATTGCTTTCATACAACATTATCATTTGATTCTGTCATGGCAGTCAAAATTAACTACACTTGTGAATGCTGAATAGTCATTCCATATAAAACTAATAGTCCTAATTTCAGTACTTGAGTCATTACATACAAAAATGTTGAACTAGCTGTCAAAATCTGTCAAACAAATTTTATAAAAAAAAATGTAAATACTTTTTTTTCCTGAAAATGTCTTCTAAATTGAATAATTTCAGGAATGATTTACAGACCTATGTATGTTGTAGGTTCAGTTGCAATGTATGTACTGCAAAATTGTTTACAGTTTTATGTTTGTTGTAAATAGGGGTGTATTTATTCTTTTGCACAATGCTGTGAATAAATTAGAATTTTAAACAGCATATGCAGTAAAAATGTGAAACATACATATTCAGTGTTTTGTACCCAGATACCTCACTAACTGCATGTCTAACTTTACCGTAGTTTTCAAATAGCTGTGCAAGTAGTATATAGTGCTGTCTTGAGCATTCTCAGGAAGTTTCACCAAAATCTGCCTTTTGCATTGGAAAATAATTACAGAGTAAACGATGAAAACATGGTTATCAACTAGGTTTTGCAGTTTATACTAATTGTTTTGAGAAATGCATTAACTGTTGTGCAAATGTAAATAGTGTTGTGAGAAATGCACCAAAGCGACTTAAGCCCAGTCAGATCACACGATTTTTACTTTCGGTTACGAAAGTCACTATGTCAAATTATGCGATTTTTTTTTTTTCTTGATAAAATCTTGACTCGTCGTAGGTTACAGATGTGCCAGACTACACATTCCTTCACAACCAGTCATCCCGTGACGTCTACGACAAACATTATTTCCCTAAGCAGTGTTGCTATTATAACATTTCTTATCGCAATTTTACATTTTTTTATCTTATTTCAGTCTTAATAAACACTGATGCTGGCTGACAACTAATAACTACATAAAAAAAGCATTCGTTATGACATTGATAGGATCAAACTTTTATGTTTCCTTTTTGATATTATTATATTTATTTGAAATCTAAATGTATAGTTTCCTGCCAATGTAGCTATTAAACACTTTCTTGCCTGAACATGAAATGAAAGCACATCAGCTGTGAAGCAGTGAAGCAATAATTAAATCCTTATTTTCCACGGAGCGGAACAAATCACCACCGCACAGTTAAAAATATATATATATAATTCGTATATGTTTCTTGGAAAAAATATCTTTTTTCGTTAGCTATAATTTTTAGTCATGTATTTTTTGTTAGTCAGTTAACAACTAGATGAAAAAGAATAATGAATAACCTTCAAGATGCGCTTCAAAACAAGCCCGCTATACTGTATGCTTCAGCGCCAAAACACGAGTTGCCGTGAGATTACTATTAATTACACATTTGAATAAGCAGGACAGGCTTTTACAATGTATTTAACAAAAACAGGATGAATGAGAGGGCGCGAATTAATGCCGCTTATTTATTTAAAAAAAATAATAATTCAGATTGATTATTAAACAGTATACACTACCTTACATTGACAAGCAAGAAAGAATGAGAATAAATAAAGGTGTGCGTTTGTGTGTTTTAAAGTGTGCATGTACTTGCATGGTGGGATTAATAATTTAATATTGTTAATATTAAATAAAAAATGCGAGTGTATATATAATATTAAATTATAATTAATTATTTAAATTGTTAAAATACAATGACATGCTTTCATTTTCTCGGTCTCACTGGTGGCAATGAATAAATGTAGCCTTTGACAGCAAGCATCAGTGTTTTTTGAGACTGAAATAAGAAACAGATGATGTGGCAGGGTGGTGCTGGATATGTACCTACCTTTGAATAAAATCCTGCAGGTGCCCCGAGAACTCAGAAACTCATTGTGAGAATAGAGATGAAGGCATATTTGAAATAGAGAGAATAGAGATGAAGTCTGTCAGATAAAATTGCTTAAAACACCTTAATATTTTAGAGAAGGTATAGTTAAAAATTGCATAGCCAATGACTGGTCATATCCACCCGTGATCAACTCTTAAGTAAATATGCAGCCTATTTTTTGATTACCTGACCCTGACATTAATGGCAACACCCACTGAGATAACAGAAGTTCTAAATTATGTGCTCCTATGGGCCGTCTCACACACGTGACGTAAAGGACGAGAAACAAATTGAACATGCTAGACTTTCTGCGACGGTGTCGTGAGGTGTCGCAGGCATGGAATCGGTTGTCGTGAACTATGCCACGATGGCTATTTGTCGCTTACGATTCTCAACGACACCCTACGTCAAGAAAATCGTGTGGTCCGACCAGGGCTTTAGAAAAACTGTAAGGTAGGAGTATTAAGACCATTCTCCATAATAAGGCATGAAAGGTTTTTATTTGTTGGATTTAAGGGATTTAAGTTCAGATTTCAGTTATTATTATCATAATTATAGCTTTAAATTATTGTAAATTTAAATGTACTTACTATTTACTCGCCCCCAAACCTTTCTGAGTTCTTTTATTACAGTTTTTTTACAGACATTAGGACACATTTCTCAATATTTAGGTCACTTTTGCAATACTCTTTATACAGTGAGCACAACAGAAGTCTATGTGGGCTAAACTGAAGATCAATTATCATTGTTTTGGCAGAAAATGCCAAAAAATTTCATGAATTCTTTTCTCACTCAAACACAATGATTGCCAAAAATCTTTGTACGTACAAGACATTTTGCACGTGCTTACATACTGTTTTCAAAACCTAAATTTATATTTAAAACAATAACATAATACAAAACTGAGTGCGACGGCAAAATTCAACAGCAATATTTTATTTGAAGATATTTCAAATATGAAAATGCAGTTTAACCAGCCAGTTGAGCATTGATGGTGTATATATGCATTAGGGGGTGGTGTGTATCCAAATTCTTGTATTTTTGGAATTACTTTTAATAATTAAATAATTAATACATTTTAAATAAAATAAATAAATAACATAAAATATTGGGAAATTCTGCATCATGTCTGATCCCTTGCAATAACATATACTGCAGTTATAAACGGTATATATTTAAATTCTAAACAGAGATGTGTCCTTGTTTTACACAAGAAAACAGTGTAATGCTACATGTTGTTAGTGTTCTTTAGGTCATTGTTTTGTGGTTGACAAAGTGTGTTTGTCGGCTATCAACCCTTGCGAGTGTTGAATGAGTTTATTTGAGAGCTGAATAAAGTGTTTTAGTAGTTGTAGTGCATTTTGAATGTGAAATGAACTGCTTTGCCAAGCTGAAAGTCGGTTAGTAGAATTGTGTGTAGAGTTTGGCAAAAGTGACTTAAGTATTGAGAAATGTGTCCTAGCGTCTGTAAAAAGCTGTAAACACAAAAGAAGATATTTTGAAGAAAGCTGAAATCCTGTTATCATTCACTTTCTAAATAGAAAAAAAGCACATATTATGAAAGTCAATGGTTACAGGTTTTTAACATTTTTCAAAATATTTTCTTTTGTGTTTACCAGAAGAAAAAAACTTGTAGGTTTTAAACAGATAAATGGTGAGTAAAAAATTAGTTTAAATAAAATATATAAAATAGTTTTCTGTCAAAACACAAATCTAAGAGCTCCCTAAAACATCCAGAAAGGTAAAGGTAGAAACAGACCACATACCTTCAGTGGTTCAATTGGAATATTATCAAGCTATAAGAATACTTTTATGCACACAAAATAAAAATGACTTTTATTCAAAGTTTCTTCTTCTAAGTGTCAATATGGGGTGCATTTATACTATCTTGCAAAATAAACGGTGAAATATGTACTGTCGCCATAGCAAAGACAAAATAAAATTGTTATTGGAAATTAAGTTTTAAAATTGGGTTTAAAAATAAGTATGTGTAATATATGTTTAACAATATTGACTTCATTAAAGAGCACTTAGGAAATATTTGAAGAAAACAACACTTAATGCTGTACTAAAGCCTATACAATTTACTTTTTTTTCAATTAGCTTGATTTTACAGCTATATTTATTCTATAGTTTATTTTAGCCAGTTGCTTTATTATTCAATGCCTTTTTGTGACTAACATTCATACACTTTTTCATATTAAGAAAACATGGATGAATATGCATATAATAATTATCTAATTTGTTGTATCTATGTTTCTCTAGCGGAGTATAACATACTCTGTCCTGGAGGAGAAGGGTTCAAACCCAATCCTATCACCATCATCTTGGAAGGTAATCAACCAGTTATAAGATTAACACAATGCACGGTTGAACATTCTTTCGTGTAAAAATCACTGAAGTAATAATATAACAAAGGCGGTTCTATACTGAGAATAAATAAAGGCTAGAGATAAATTCAGTAGTGCATTATAGTATACCCTTGAGTGTCATGTTTTTTAATTGTTACTATACAATAAAATATTAAACTTCATAATACTTTAATTTTGATTTAGATCATAATATTTCTTTCTAAATGTGCCACAGAGTGCATTTATTTATGTTAAATTGTATTCTCATATCTACTGAACATAGTAAATATGTGGCTTGGGTAGGTTAAAAAAAATATCCAGAAGTGGTTTCATATGCTCATTTATAACCACAGGAATTATCCCTAAAGTAAAAAGCTCAGCTTTGACCATATTTGGAATGGTCAAGGATATTAATGAGCCCTTCTTTGATGCTCTGTAGCTAATTACCACTTGCATTTTTCCTGTTCTCTCGCATGCTTATTTTTGATTAATTTTGTTAGTGACATTAAATTTTAATGCATGAAACACAAGATATATGAATGCAACTGTTCAATTATTAATTAAACATAATTAATAAATATGACTTCCTAAATGTAATTTCATTAAAAATGCAATAGAACCCTCCATAATATATACTGTATAAACTGAATAACTTATAAAGAAATAGTTGACTAATTTCTATTTACAGTTTTTCTCCATTGGTTTGGCTCATTTCTTGAAACAGAAATTACATTCTCAAAACAACATGGACAAACTTCCAAACCACTTGGCAATTGTTCACAACAGAATTGAATTTCTCATTCATTTCATCAAATTGCAAATGTCTAAGTACATCTTTGCAAATGATTAAGTACAGATAGCCTACATTATCACAATTTCCAAGTGAATAGATCTTGTTGATCTAAAATGATTGTTACTTCTCAGTCTAATGGTTGCTCTCTTCAAAATGTGTCAGCATCATTTGTGCATGTAATGACATATACAATGAACAGTCTGTTCAATTGTCAAATTAGTCATGACCATAATACCATGAATGCATACAGTAGGTGAATCCTTGGAACATTTAATTACAATTGATTACAGCAATTGACAGCTAAGGGCTGAAGTAGTGGCCGTAATATTATTGGCCATCAGGTCACAGTGGATGTCCCAGGCCAAAGAGGGTGTAATATAACTGTGTGCTGCCATATCTGAGGATGGTGTGGCCACTCACATCCCCAGTCTTGGCCCATACAATTCACAGAAGCTCCTCTTCTTCTTGGACTGCCTTTATTTTTTATTTGATCTCTGAAAATGAGAGAGGTCTCGTGACGCCTAACCTACCACAATATGTCATCGTATGGGAAAATGCGAATTTCCACCGTGGCCTGCTCATCAGGGCCTGGCTTACTACCCATCCAAGAATGGTCATGGTGTTCCTACCACCTTACTCTCCTTTCCTCAGTCCTATTGAGGAATTTTCTCCGCTTGGAGGTGGAGAATGTATGAGCTTCAGGCTCAAAATCAGAGGTCCCTGCTCCATGCAATGGACGCTGCATGTAAAGATATAACAGAAGATCATTGTAGGGGATGGTTGTGACATTCACGTTCTTTCTTCCGTTGTTGCATCGCAAGGGAGAATATACGTTGTGATGTGAATGAGAATCTGTGGCCACACAGACTGTAGAGTATGGATGGTCAGGAGGGTGAGGACGGCAGGCAGTGAAGAACAGTTATGAAACTCCAGCTTTATTTATAGCATTCTAGTTTTTTTGTTTGTGTGTTTACTGTATATCACGGTTAATATGCTGTGTACAGTTTCTTTTTGCTCTGATATATGGAAATTACTTTGTGTGTGGTTCATCATTACAGTGAAAAAAGGAGTTACCATTTCCTTAGCAGTATGAGTCCATTTGTGACGTCAAACCTTGGAGGCTACTCTTACCCTAAAATCCTATTTCTTTTTTTCAGTTTTATACAATTGTATTCTGTTAGCTAGACAAAAACAGTACACTAACCATTGTCAAATGAAGGACTGGGCTTAGACTGAAAGGTGGACATGAGGGATATTATAGTGGCCTTTTGCCATAGTGACAAAACATCTAAACATTTTGACTTGCAGTGCTTACACAATGCCAAAGGGGCAAAGCATTTTGGGGCACTGTCTCTTTAAATGAGAAGGAAATTTAGTTTTGACGCATGAGTGAACTGTTTTGGGAAAGGTATGAGCTGTTGCAGGTGAACCATGGTGTTGCGCCGAACCATCCAACCATCGAACCAGCCGAACCTTGGCAAAAGCACCAAGAGTGTTGAGAATGTCCAGTCTGTTTCAAGAAATGAGCCAAAGCAATTAAAAAGGATATTTGTCATTTTTGTGACAAATGTTTTGCCAAATGATAAAATAATTTGCCAAATAATTTCTGTTTGAATAAATGAGCCAAACTAATGGAGAAAACTATAAATACAGAGAGAGAGACCAACAGACAGACAGACTGATAAACAGATAGACAGATAGATAGACAGATAGATAGACAGATAGATAGATAGATAGACAGACAGACAGACAGACAGACAGACAGACAGACGATAGACAGACAGACAGACAGACAGACAGACAGACAGACAGACAGACAGA
>CAIGQQ010037750.1:607445-631102 GCA_903798035.1 Danio albolineatus | reverse complement strand
AGACAGACAGACAGACAGACAGACAGACAGACAGACAGACAGACAGACAGATAGATAGATAGATAGATAGATAGATAGATAGATAGATAGATAGATAGATAGATAGATAATTCAAAGCAGAAGTCATGAATGGAGATGCATTCAAAACACCAGCTGTATACCAGCTGGATTCAGTTTGTGTTAGAATTACAGAAACCGCACTTTAATACCCTGGAAAAAGGTTTCTCATTCTCACTCCATTTCCTGAATATTGCGTGTAATTTACAGGCGCCAAGGAGCTACTATCAATATGCAAAGATTCCCTTCTTGGAGAGGCAGGATGAAATGTTTTTCTTTTTTTGCATCTTTGTTTATATCTTTTGAATTGTGTTTCTTTTGTTTTGTTTTTTTGCTGGCGTCAGATATTGATGAGTGTCAGGAGCTGCCCGGCCTCTGTCAGGGTGGAAACTGTGTTAATACATTTGGAAGTTTCCAGTGTGACTGTCCAGCTGGATTCTACCTCAACACGCAGAGCCGCATCTGTGAAGGTGAGAGAGGTTTTTTCAACTCATGCTCAGGAGGCATAATTTCCACTGGGGACCACTTTCCAAAACCCTGAATGTGTCCCCTCCACTTTTTATAGTTATTTTTTTAGCTGCTTCTCCTATTGAACCATCCACTGTGTTTTGAATAAATTGACTTAAAGAGATAACCATCCATGTCTTCATTGTGTGACCATGACAGTAATCAAACTATTACCGTCGTGTAGGATTTTCGCAATGTATGATTTTCGGCGAATTTTGTGACAGGATAATCATACACAAACACACGGTGTGTACAATCAGCGCGTGTAGCTACTGAAACTCCTCTTTTCATGCAAACCCTTCCCTCTTCGCCACTCGACACTCACCTAATCAAAGCTGGACCCACTTTCCTGACTTTTTTCAAACTAGAAGTGTGAAAACAAATTTCATGGCCCTTTAAGTGGATTGAACATAAAACAATTAAGTTGTCACTCCAAACAAACTCAAGAATTGTGGTGTTTCAGCTCATTTTAAATAAGTAGTTTGAACAAACAGCAAACATCATTTTTTGATTGCACATTAATTTTGCTGCTGTCATTTTTCCCTGTATTTTGTATGACCATAGTCTCAAAATGTATGTAAATGCAGGAAATTAGATTTTTTATTTTTTTTAAATACTATTTTGCCCCATTTTGTTTCCCCCCACTTCTCAAACCAAAGTTACACCCTTGTTCAAACGTATGACTGTATGACTCTTGTGAGTTTTAACTTGCAGGTAATGTTATTGAAATGACTGTATGTATGACTGTATGACTCTTTCAGATATCGATGAGTGTGTGCACAGTTTGGGGGTTTGTGGTCCAGGCACCTGCTACAACACACTGGGAAATTACACTTGTGTCTGTCCACAAGACTACATTCAGGTGAATGGAGGACACAGATGCATGGGTGAGTGTGTTTTCACAGAGGAACAATAGAATAGCTTTAATGCTAGTAACTGGCATTTATTTACATTTTAAATGTCTTTGCGGTTTAGTCACTTTATATAGACTGTTATTTACAGTGACCGTATATGTGTTCGAAAAAAATTGCATACTTCGAATTGTGTTGGATTGTCTGTTGTTTTAGATATGAGGAAAAGTCTGTGCTATCGTAACTACAATGGCAGTGCCTGTGAACACCAGCTCAACTTTAACATCACACACAGATTGTGCTGCTGTTCTTACAATGTGGGAAAAGCATGGAACAAACCATGTCATGCCTGCCCGATACCTGGCACTGGTGAGCACACACATTTACTTACTCTTACTGTAATGAGGTAGACTTTCATGTGATGGTTTCCACAGAAACTTTTCTTTTGTAAAAACAACATTGAATGTTCAATTTGTGCATTAAAGCATTGTGGAATTTAAGAAAGACTTGGTGTATTCACAAGCTAAATAACAGAAATAATTGGATGAGAAGGGCCACTTAATAACATATCATAGCATGAGTACATGAGTAATTAACATATCATAGCATGAGTACATTGTTTTACTATTACCTCCTTTAAAAAAGTATTGTTTCATTTTGTAGGGAATTTCACAGTATTTCATCCAGTGCAGTTTTATTTTCATGTTGTTAAGTATGCTATCTATCTGTTTTACTGACTGAGAAAACATTTCAGAAGATTCAGTGAGAGAGAAATTCAAGCTCATTCAAATAAATTGCAATTGCATATAGATACACATACTTGTAAATACTTCTATTTATAAATATTTTAGTTTTTTTGACATTCCCTACAGTGAAATGTCCCAACTTTTTTTTAAATGTCCCTACACAGAGCTTCAAATAGTCTACTCGTCATATCAGATATAGATGATGCTATGAAAACTTTGATATTATGGAGATTTGTTTTTATTTCTATTATGCGTGTTCAGGGCCAACACAAGTCAAAGGACGCTCATGCCACCCTTACATCTCAACCATATATATACATTATTCTTTCATTCATTTTCTTTTCGGCTTAGTCCCTTTATTAATCCGGGGTTGCCACAGCGGAATGAACCGCCAACTTATCCAGCATTCACGCAGCGAATGCCCTTCCAGCTGCAACCCATCACTGGGAAACATCCATACACACTCATTCACACTCATACACTACGGACAAATTTAGCCAACCCAATTCACCTGTACAGCATGTCTTTGCCACCGTGGCGCTCTAAATATACATTAAAGATGTTTTGTTTATTAGTAAATGCGCTAAAATAAAGTATACAGTTGTATGCTACATTTTTTTTTTCCTTTTTTCTATGTTGCAATGTAGCAAATCATGTAACCACAGCCTGCAAATACTGTATTACTTATATCTGAAAACTGCAGAATTCCCAGTGACCAGTCGTGGATTGGGCAGAAGCACCACAAACATGCATAAAGCACAATTCTCTCATTCATTTTTATGATGGAAAGTAGTGTGTCACGATCTCCAGCAATCTAAATGCCATAGATCATTAGAAAACACTCAAATTCACATGAACTACAAATCCGCCATGTTATGGACTACATATTCAGTCATGCAACACACACACACACCTGCTCCAAGTCACAGTTGATTGTTAACTCTCACACAGCTGAAGCTGCTCACAAACTGATTATATGACTATAAAGACAGCACAAACACACACATTGTTTCTGAGTCTTGTAAGCTGTATATTGAATATTCCAACATGACTTCCCTTGTCCTGCTGTCCATGTTAGACCTTGCTTTGTTTTGTTTGATTATCCCTGTATATGCCACCTGCCGTTTGACCACTTGCCTGCTATTACGACTACAACTCTGGATTGCCCATTTTTCAAAACAAGACCACTGCTTGTTTGACCATCCTATCAATAAAGACCCGCATAAGGATCCTCGCTCTGTTGTACAGCGTCATTGTCACTGTTACACAGTGGTTTCAGTAATGATGGAGTGACAGTCTGTATGTGTATATAGAGTATGTGGTGTTCATGCACTCGAAATATGACCCTGTTTGTACATACACAAATTGTGCCAGTTATAAACATGAATATATAGGACATGCTTTATTAATAGGCTAATGAGTTTTTTTAAAAACACTGTTTTTATGCATTAGTGTCCCTTTAAAAAAATGTATCTGGCCTTAAATCTCACTATCAGCAGCAGCAAAAGTCATCACCTTTTCTTTTTTCTGTTGAAAATGATCTGTTTTGATGATATTTGAAGGTGCAGTAGACAGTTAAAATGCAAGCCACCTGAGACACAAAAGTAGCGAAAAAAATGCTCACCGTCAATAGAAATCATGTTAACTCCTGCTGCAAAAAATGCCTAATGCAGTGATGACTTGTTGGTATGAGTGCAGTAATTTGAAACAAATGTTCTGTAGTAATCATAACAAAACTAATAGCTAAACTCTCCAGTGTGTCACCCCATCACCTTAGAAACAATCTTTTTTCCACAATAATGACTAAGTCAAACTTTTAAAAAAAATTACGAAGTCTGAGATCTTTAGGCAAGGCAGTTTATTGTTACAGTATCAGTAACAACAGAGACAGGTTGTTCGAGTGTCACACACAGTTTAAATACGCTTCTTTGACTTAACACCCAAATTTACACATTAGCACACCTCCATTAGCTTCTCCACTAATAGAATCTCAACTCTCCCAGGTGCTCTCTACCCATGGCCAGTTGAGTAATTTCTTTACCACCAATAGAATCTCAGGTTTTTAGGGATCCTCCCTACTCCCTTTCCTCCCTACTTCAAATGTAGCAATTCAGCAAAAATGATGCTCAACAATATATCTTGTTCACTGTACATTGAGCTATCAACTGGAAGTTTAGCTAATGTTCACATGGGTAGTTTTTGGGTCATAGTATTCTGGAAGTCATTGTAACTGAACGTGGATGCATGTCTGAGTGTGTAGGTGTGCACAAGCATGAGTCACGCATGAAAAAGAACGCAAGTGCCCTTACGGCCTTACTTCCATAAATATGTTCCCATTTCTTACACATCTTGCTCTTTTAATTCTTTTCCTGTTTCTGGCTGTGTTTGCACAGTATCTTTGCGTTTCTCATCAGACAACAGTCAGCTTGAACATGGCTTCTTTACTGAACAGTTGGAAAAGTTTACAGCATATACAACATACATTGATATAGACAAGGATAGCAACCAACTGCATTTTCTATTAATAAAAAACTCTCTGCATTTAATTAGAACAACATTTTTAAATACAACAGACTTTTACACATAGGTTAAAAATGCACAGAAATAAATCACAATAGCAAATCTTTTATCTTGATGGATATGGATTGCACATATCTATAAAGTAAAAGTTTGTGTGGAAGTGCCATGCATCCTTGCCACAGACAGTTCCATATTTGCAATGTCCAAAAACATAAACTTCCAGTGTTTCCAGTACAGGCAGTGTGGAGGTTAGAGCAAAAAAAAATAAAAATAAAAAAAATTCTGAAATAAAGAAAAGTCAAAGGAAGAATCATCATTTAAAAGAAAAAGCTTAGGACAACATGGTTTGTCTGATTCCAGTATATCCTTCAAGGTCAGTGACACATTTTCCCAGAAGTTACTTACTTCAGGACATTCCCAAAACATGTACCTATGTACCTATGACATCCTCTGAGCAGAAATTACAATTGGAAGATGATATTTGTTTCATTACATGACGTTTCCTAGGAGTGAGGTAAATTATATCAATCATTTTGTAATGGATTAGCTGATGATTAGGGTTCTTTGAGCTAAGTTTAAAATTAGTCGATACAGAGTTCCTGTTATGAAGCAGACGGAGAACGGAAGTAAGTGAAACGTTATGGTGAGTTTATTCAGACAACATATAACACTCAGAGGAAGAGCCAGGAGGATGGTTGTTCACAGTCTTTAACTTCTTCAGGAAGGATGGAAGACAAGAGGACGATGGACTACACACACCAGATAACTTGACTGAAGACAGACAGATGACGACAGGACCACAGACTGGAGACTCGGGGAACCGGACGAACTACGAGGAAACAGAGAGACTGGTAAGTACAGATATCAGAGTTTTGGAGTGCTGGCTATGCCGGGGAAACACTCAGAGTCCGCTTTCGTGCAAACGAGCCCGGACACTGAGTGTTGTGATGACGGGGTCTTTATAGGTGCTCTGTGATGGGAAACAGCTGTGCGTCAATTAGAATTCAGGTGACAGTGGTCTGGATGGATGAGTGCCGGGAGAGCCTGGCCAATCCGTGACATTACCCCCCTTCCCAGGGCCCGCTCCTAAGGGCCTATACCTCCGACGTCGTGGTGGTCTACCTCTTCCACGAGGTGCCGGGAACTCAGGGTGATTGGAATGGAATTCGTTCAGGAGTGCTGGGTCTAGAATGTCTGCTCTGGGATGATCCCATGATCCCATGATCTTTCTTCTGGACCGTACCCCTCCCAGTCCACGAGGTATTCCAACTGACCACCACGACGCCGGGACCGCAGGATGTCACTCACAGCGTATACAGCTCCTTCTTCTAACAGCAATGGAGGAGGGGGTTCCTCTTCGTGACCAGGCTCTGTGGAGGGAAGGACAGGGTCGTGGTAAGGTTTTAGCAGTGAAACATGGAACGTGGGCTGAATACGGTACTGTGCTGGGAGTTGGAGCTTGTACGTGACGGGGTTGACCTGTTCCAGGATGGTGAAGGGACCAACGAATCTGGGACTCAGTTTCCGGGAGGGCAGTCGCAGGCGGATGTCCCTTGTGGAGAGCCATACCTTTTGCCCCGGATTGTAGACTGGTCCATCTGTTCTCCTCCTGTCGGCTACCACCTTGTTCCTGCGGACTGCCCTCTGGAGATGTTGATGAGCCTCGTCCCAGACTCTCTCGCTCTCCCGGAATCAGTGATCCACTGCGGGGACATCAGATGGTTCGCCATCCCAGGGAAATAGTGGTGGTTGGAATCCTAGAACGCACTGGAATGGCGTGAGTCCGGTGGTGGGTTGCCGCAGTGAATTCTGGGCATACTCCGCCCAGCCCAGAAACTGGTTCCAGGAGTTCTGATGACCGTTACAGAAAGTTCTCAGGAATCGTCCCACTTCTTGGATCTTTCTCTCTGTCTGGCCATTAGTCTGCGGGTGATAGCCAGACGAGAGACTGACGGTCACACCCAGGAGTTTGAAGAATGCCTTCCACAATCTGGAAATGAACTGGGGGCCTCGATCGGACACGATATCCTCTGGAAGTCCGAACGATCGGAAAACTTGATTAAAAATTTGTTCTGCAGTCTCGAAGGCTGTGGGAAGCCCCTTCAGCGGAACCAATCTTACAAACTTGGAAAATCTATCTACTATTACCAGAATGCAGGTATTCCCATCGGAAGGAGGTAGGTCAGTCATGAAATCAACTCCTAGGTGTGACCAGGGACGATTCGGGACTGGCAAGGGATGGAGTTTTCCGGCGGGTAAGTGACGGGGGCTCTTGGATTGTGCACACTCCTTGCATCCTTTGATGTATCTACTCACATCCCTTGCCATGTTCGGCCACCAGAAGCGTTGGGACAGTAGCGAGAGAGTGTAGTTGGTCCCAGGATGCCCAGTGCCTAATGAGGTGTGGACGGAGTGAATGATCTCTACTCGCTGTTCCGCTGGGACGAACTGCCGATGTGGTGGGCAACCCGGCGGAGCTTGGGGTGCAGGAGTTGCGATGGCTGGAGGAGCCGTCCAGGTGATTGGATATATGGGAATATGATCAGGGAGGATTCTGGCGGGTTTTTCTACCATTTCCTGTTGGTCATATCTACGAGCATCTGCGCGTAGGTTCTTGGATCCAGGACGGTAGGAGATGGAAAACTGAAATCGGGAGAAGAAGAGAGACCAGCGGGCCTGACGTGGACACAATCTCTTAGCTTCTTTCAGATATTGCAGATTTTTATGGTCGGTGATAACTTGAAAAGGGTGTTGGGCTCCCTCCAACCAATGTCGCCACTCTTCTAATGCGAGCTTGATGGCGAGGAGCTCTCTGTCACCGATGTTGTAGTTCTGCTCCGCCGGGCTCAGCTTCCGGGAAAAGTAGGCACATGGATGGAGTAAAGGTGGAGTACCATGATGTTGGGAGAGTACTGCTCCTACTCCAGTAGTGGACGCATTAACTTCAAGCGTAAATGGGAGATCCGGGTCAGGATGAGTCAGGAGTGGCGCCGTGGTGAATGCTTCCTTGAGGCGATGGAAGGCTGCGGCTGCCTCAGTTGACCAGATAATCTTCTTGGGTCGGTTCTTCAATAAGTTGGTAAGTGGAGTAGTGATTATCCTAAAATTTTTGATAAACCGTCTGTAGAAGTTAGCGAATCCGAGAAATCTTTGGAGTTCCTTTATGGTAGTGGGTTCGGGCCAAGAAACTACGGAGTGGACCTTCCCCTCGTCCATGCGGACACCTGATTTGTCGATAATATATCCGAGGAACTGGACAGACGATTGATGAAAGGAACATTTTTCAGCTTTCAGGAAGAGATTGTACTCTCTGAGCGTTTGAAGGACCTCCGCAACGTGGTGGCGATGTTCGGCCTCACTCCGGGAGTAGATGAGTATATCATCTATGTACACAATGACGAATCGATGGAGATACTCCCGGAGCACTACATGAATAAAGTGTTGGAATGCGTAGGGGGCGTTGACCAGGCCATAGGGCATTACTTGGTATTCGTAGTGACCAGTAGGGGTCACGAAAGCCGTCTTCCACTGGTCCCCCTCGCGTATTCTCACCAGATTATACGCGCTGCGGAGGTCCATCTTCGTGAAGATCCTGGCTGATCTCAACTGCTCAAGGGCCGCTGGTACGAGGGGAAGTGGATAACGGAACTTGACTGTGCTCTTATTCAAGACACGGTAATCAATACATGGCCGCAGCCCTCCATCCTTCTTTGCCACGAAGAAGAAGCTGGAAGCTGCTGGCGACTTGGAATGGCGTATGTACCCCTGACTCAGAGCCTCTTGGATGTACTCCTCCATGGCCTTTGTCTCTGGAAGCGACAGCGGGTAGATTCTCCCTCTAGGCAACTGGGCATTTGGAACTAGGTCTATAGCACAGTCCCATGGCCGATGTGGAGGTAGCTGGGAAGCTCTTTTGGGGCAAAATACGTCCAGGAAAGAAGAGTAGAACTCAGGAATCTTGACGGACTGCTTGTCGATTGGACTTTCGACGGACGTCACATACACAGACAGGGGTTTACTGACTTGAAGGGGAAGTTCAGGAAAGCAGGTTGGTGAACAGCCGTCACCCCATCTTTTAATTTCTCCGGTGCCCCAAGAGATGATGGGATCATGCTTCACCAGCCACGGGTGCCCTAAGATGACTCCCATATTAGCTCCCTCCAGAACCAGAAATTGTAGATGTTCCTGATGAAATAGACCCACTTGAAGATGTATCGGTTTACATTTTCGGTGAATACTGGCCGATGAATGGAAGTGTTGAGTTATGGGTTGGATCTGGTAAACTTGGGTGGATGCTTCCGTACGGAGTTGGAGCTGGCGACAGAGGGAACTGGAGATGAAATTCCCAGCTGACCCGGAGTCAATAAGCGCTGTGACAGAAATAGAAACACAAGGAGTAGTTAATTGAACAGTGGTGGTGAGAGGATGTAACTGTTCTATTTTGGAACTGAATACTCTCACTGAAGGCAGTGTGGGACGGAATGGACAGTTGAGCCGGACATGACCGTCGGCGCCACAATACAGACATAGACCCCGGGTCAGCCTCCTCTGTCGCTCCGAAGCTGTGAGCCTACCAGACTCGATGATCATGGGTTCTGGTTCTGGAGGGGCGATAGGGTCAGGCGACCGGAGGAGTGCTTGTGGAAGGGGTCCAGTATCCTGTTGATATGTTCTGAGACGGTCTGAGCATTGGAGTGAATGTTGAATGAATTTCTCCAAACCCATCGTGTCGTCCAATGCAGCCAGTTGAACCCGGAGCGTGGGTTCCAAGTCGAGCCGGTAGGTCGTTAGAAGAGATCGTTCATTCCATCCACTGGCAGCCGCCAAGGTTCGAAAACGGAGCGCATACTCCTGTGTAGACATCGTACCTTGTTTGAGATGATATAACTGTTCTCCGGCGGCAACTTCTCCGTCAGAACGGCCGAAAACCTCCTTGAAGTACTCAGTGAATGATTTGATTGAATTCATGACCAGCCCGGCTTGGTTCCAGATAGTCTCAGCCCATCTGAGTGCAGGTCCAGAGAGAAGGGAGATGATGTAGGCGATCTTGGAGCGATCTGTGGGATACAGAGATGGTTGCATATCAAATACAAGGGAACATTGCAGAAGAAAACCATTGCACTCCTCCGCCCCGCCTGAGTAGGGCGCTGGTCGAGCCATGGGACTGGAAGAGGTGGTGGATGAAGAAGATGATGCGGAAGTGCTCAGTGCTGGTGGTGCGTCGGGAAGTGGGGCTGATGGCATCAAAATCCTCTTTAATTGATCCACCAGCTCTTGGAAGTGATCGGGGGTGCTCATGTTGTCACTGTAGTTTGGTCCGGGCTTCTGTTATGAAGCAGACGGAGAACGGAAGTAAGTGAAACGTTATGGTGAGTTTATTCAGACAACATATATCACTCAGAGGAAGAGCCAGGAGGATACGTGAAGGGATGGTTGTTCACAGTCTTTAACTTCTTCAGGAAGGATGGAAGACAAGAGGACGATGGACTACACACACCAGATAACTTGACTGAAGACAGACAGATGACGACAGGACCACAGACTGGAGACTCGGGGAACCGGACAAACTACGAGGAAACAGAGAGACTGGTAAGTACAGATATCAGAGTTTTGGAGTGCTGGCTATGCCGGGGAAACACTCAGAGTCCGCTTTCGTGCAAACGAGCCCGGACACTGAGTGTTGTGATGACGGGGTCTTTATAGGTGCTCTGTGATGGGAAACAGCTGTGCGTCAATTAGAATTCAGGTGACAGTGCTCTGGATGGATGAGTGCCGGGAGAGCCTGGCCAATCCGTGACAGTTCCAACATAAATCGTTAACATTTAGTAGAAGAGTTTGTGTCACACATGGCTTCTTCATGAAAGTATAAAGGTCAAACAAAGGATGATAACAATAATGCAACACACTGTGCATAAGATGATAATTAGGTAATGCATAAAATCACCATAATAACATAACATACTAGCATACAACTGCAAGTAATGTGATTATTAGAAATTAATCAGTACATTGAATCAATAAATTCCTCAATATCATCTGCCTAGTTCTCGTTAAATGCATGCACTGGCCTTCCGTGAGTGTTAAAGACAGGTCTTAGGCCAAATACTTTTAAAGTATTAAAGTTATAAGAATTAGGTCTGGATGCTTTTTCACATTCTTGCCTATTAAGTGTGATCAGTTCATTTTTGGATAATGCTGCTGTTGGATATCCTGCCTTTTAAAGTGTAAAGTTAAGTAAAATCTGTTAATGCAAACTGCTAAGATTCAAACCCTAAAGTGTTGTGTTCTCTATTTTAGGAAATGTGGGGTAAATGCATAATGCAGACATTTGGTTGATTCAGATCCCTTTTTTTCAGCAATCTGTATCTGAACCTTTACACAACCATCCCTGTCTTAATGATTGTACACCGTTTTTTTAGGTGACTACAGCAGTCTTTGTGGCAGTGTGACTGGATTCTGGATTGACATTGCAACTGGAAAGCCGAAAGGTAACAACAAATTTGCCCCACAGTGACATTTCAGTTGAAATAGTAGGAATTGTTTTTACTTTATATTTAATGGTTTTGATCTTTTCTAGATATTGATGAATGTCATGAAATCCCAGGAGTTTGTTCTCATGGTGTGTGTATAAACCACATGGGCAGTTTCCATTGCGAGTGTCCCACTGGCTTCCTTTACAATGACCTGCTGCTCATCTGTGAAGGTGTGATGGTTATTTTCTCTATAAGGGGGTGTTCAATCAGAACGTTTTTGCATTACACTGTGCTGCATTTCTGTATAAACATGCTAAGAAGGCAAGTTTGCTTGTCTTTTGCAATACCCTGACATGACAGCATTCAAAAACATGGCATTCAAGTTCAAAATAGCTTTTAAATAAAAAATGTTTTTAAATTTCAGTAACCTTAAGGAAATGTTTGTTGATGCAATAGTATTTTCAAATGCAAAGGATGGTCCAGTTAAGTATTTGATAGCTACTTAGTTAATTACTGTATTGTAAATCATTCATGTAGAAATTTATGGCGTTTCATTCACAAATTATCAGTACTCAGCAAACACAGCATACTCTCAAAAGACAAAATTCTAAAGTAGTGCCACCATCCTCAAAACTTTAATTCAAGTACAAGTCCACATGTACTGATGAACTGATCACAAGTTTGATATGGAATACCGCACGACTCAGTTCTAGGTTCATGCCTCAGTTCTCATTTAAATGCAATCTTTGGGAGAAATCAAAGACTGATATAGTGTATCATATACAGGTATGTGGGTATAGTTAATATGCAGACAATGCTAAGCTCCATATTTTCTTGGGGATTAAAAAAACATTCCAGTTCACATTAACGAAATGTGTAGTTAATATAAAGAAAATTGGATGACTGGTAAGTTCTTGAAGCATCTTGGTTGTCAATTAAGAACCTGGGTGTCCTGTCTTATATATTTTACACATTTGCTATTTAACACATAATGCTAACACATATTAAAGGAATTCTTATGCATGTTCAGCACTGCCTTTTGTGTGTTCAGATATTGACGAATGCAGCAGCAGAGAGCCTGTGTGTCAGAGAAATGCAGATTGCATCAACCGTCCAGGCGGCTATCAGTGTGAATGTTCTGATGGGTATATACTCACACCTAATGGAGACTGTAATGGTGAGCTGACAATACCCCTGCTGCTAAGACTTGTTGGTTATGAGTTTGTATGAAATAATTTCATATCATTAAAAAACAAACATATTAAATAATTCATTTCCAGAAACTAGATCCTTTCTACAGTACATTTAAAATGGCATTATTGTTCAATATGAACAATAGAGTGGAGGAGCTATGACGTCAATTTGTATGCAAAACCCCGGAAGCGAGTTAGCATTTTAGCAGTTCCGGTTCCCTCGTCCAAAAGTCAATGGGTTTTTTCAATGGGATTTCAGATAAATCGCTTAAACAAGGTTCGTGGCAAACACAAACTCAATATACTTTCACGTTTTATTCTACATCATAAAACACATTAGTTACACCACACTCTTGATTTTTTGAATCTGTTATGCTTCTTTTAAAAGATGGTTGCTATCAAGTTGCTAAACGGGACTACAGGCGGTGTCGGAGACATTTTACGTCATTGAGCTGAACTGGTTTGGGGTTGTTGCTGGAGCGCAGCCCGCTTGCGTTGGACATTAGGATTTGTGTGTTATTTAAGTATTTTCATGAATAGTATTTTATAGTTTGTTGTATTTTTCTATTTGGGAATTCATATTGTGTGTAGATAATGCCTTCACTTGTAAAGACTGCCAGAACAGATTAATTTGTTGATTTATTTTTAATTAAACGATATTATGAAGATAACTTACTGCTTACCAGTGCAGCCTGTCTCTTTCCTGCTCTCAGTAATACAACGTGTGAATAAATGTGTAAAGAATGCATACATGTGAACTGTTTTTTAACGTGATCAGTTGATTTTTCTTCATCTGATCACATTTAACTCTGTCATAATACACTCCTCTTTTAAAACATATGGCATATGTGACTGTATGAGCTGCTTTTCGCTGTACTTCATGACAAAAAAGAATATTGAATGTTGTTCTGTGTCCATGATGGAACATGCAGGTATTTGATAGACCTGTCCCTCACGCCTCATTTCTGTCGTGTATTAAGGTAAGCAGGCTGTATGCACGTGCGCGATACACTTATTTAAATATGTCGTATAATAATACTATGTAGGCACATTTATACATACATTTTAAAACCTTTTACAACAACCGTAAAGTAAAACAAAATGAATTTCCCTCGTAAAATCTATCCAAAAGGTACGTAGGTCTATAGGTTTTTGCGTATTTATTTGTTTATAATATATAGCGTGGTTTATAATAGAATAAACTGAGAGATTAATCCTTAATCATGGACCATATTTCTAAAAAAATAAGCTTGAAGAGTTGTCTGTAACAGGGTGGTGCTGACGTCACAGGCGAGCGCCCCGAAGGCTGTAGTCCGTTTATAGCCTAATGTTAGCTTTTCAGTTCTTGCGTTCACATTTAAGGTCCGAAAGTGCTAAAAGTTGTATTTTCGGGTGAGGATTATTCGGCTGGACACGTGTAAGTGTAATGAACAGTGTTTGAACACAGAGCTTATTATTTGCAAACTTCGAAAAGCCTATGGGAAAATCATATGGGGATTTTATCGAGGGAACCAGTTTTATGCTAGCAGCCGATTGGCCTAAAAGCTGACGTCATAGTACCTCCATTCTATGTAGTTTACAAGGGCCATATTTAGAATATTGTGTGCCAATTCAACCTCTCTTTTGGAATTAAATAGCCACTGCCAGTATTTATGAAACACATACGGTTTAGGGCTGGGTGATCAAACGTGATTTTCATGCATATTTTGTCAGTAAAGTTCTAGTAAACCTCCAGCACTTGAAGTAGAATTTACTAAACAGAATGATAGTTTACTTACAAAATTTCACCTCTACAACCGACATCAATTTAAACAGAAAGATTATCTTGATTTAATTATCATCTGTGATAATAAAACCTGTTCAGATCTCACTGAATTATGGTCTTGGATGGGCAGTGTTTTTTGATACATGTATTTCAAATACAAAATAATATTTTGTTATTTGTCTTTGATAGGGTTGATTAAAATTAATTAACATTTTGTATCAAAATACTTTAGTGTCTTGTAGTTTGGTATTTTTAAAATACTTTGTAAGAAGCCTACACGATGATATCATAAAAATGCGACCTCAGATTGATGCTTTCTCAGTTATTTGCTTAGGCTTGAGATCAGAACAGAAAATAGATTTATAAGGTGGTCAATGCTTGGAGTATGGATGGAAACTATGCAACACACAGGAAGAAAATAACAGACAAATGGCAACAAAAGTCAACAATCATTGAAAATAGTATACTGCACAAGACCAGCAATATGTAATGGCAGTATAGTGTACAATTTGGCATCAGCAGCTTTGCTTAAGAAATGAGATGGAAAAAATATTAGTCCTTGAGAACAGGATGTGAAGCCTTCAGCTGTCACGTCCCCAGCTCGTCACTCCTCATCTCATCACTCCCAATCACCCAAACCGTCTTCCAGCCGTGCACAATCCCCAGCCTATAGCCCTGCACCTGATTCCATTGCCGACACACTATATTGGTTCCCTTCCTTCACTCACTTCTCGTCGAGTATCACCAATGGACACAATCTCCCTAACCTGCTCTTCACCTCGTATCGGACACCCTCCTGTGCTCCCAACGATCCGTCTTCATCTGAACCTCCTAACTGGGAAGTGACTTTCATGAGCTCTGAACTATCACTCCTCTGCCTGGATCCCTATCCTTATACCTCAGTCCCTTTCAAGTCTTTATCTTGTGTCAACCGTTAAGCCAGTCAATAAATACTGCTGTTTTGTACGCTTGACTCAATCTCCTTCTTCTGATCATGACATCAGCACATAATCATTCCCAGTCTCAGTGCTGCAGGTGGCAATGCAGAGGATGTTTAGAAATATAAAACTGTGTACTGGTGTTCACTAAGGGGGCAAACTGGGACTCTTCCAGTTAAAGAAGAACTAAAAAAACTTACTTATAACAGTAGTTTAGGATGGATTGCTGATGTGATGCCAGTAAAATAAGACAATCAGCATCCAAAAGTCCTACAGTGACGATTTCTATAATACTTCATTGGCTGTTTCAAATGCCAGTAGCTGATCTGCAGATGCAGTGTACTGTTAATTGAAGAGATGTCAAAATAGCACAATACAGTATATAAGACACAAATATTTAATAACACTCCAGTCTATACAGACTGGTCAAAAACTCCAGACTCCCATTACATGGCAGCAGCTGGATGTATATGAAGAGTTTATTTGCAAAAACAGATCATCTTCAAGACAGGACTTTCTGAATGAAATTTGTACAAAATTTATGCCAAAAATGAAATAGAAAGTCAGTTTAATGATAAAGGTATCGATAAAATATGCCTACTGATGTCAAGAAATGTCAAGCTTTGCTGTCATTTTGTAGTATTTTCAAAATACAAAATACAGCATTTTGATTCATTTGTGGCTGCTGTATTTTGTAGTTTGATACATGTAAAATTGAGGTACTTGGTATTTTATTTTAAAATACACTTCAATGTATTTTTGCCCATCCATGATTATGGCTCTGTGTAGGCTCTGTACATAAAAATACCACATTTAATAACGTTTTTACTCTAAACTCAATTTGTAACTTCAGTCAAGTGTTTAAAATGAATTAATTTGTGAGATGATTCCATAGTCATGAGATCAATCCGTTATAATGCTACACTCTAGAGATTTGCTGGGTTTCTTTATGTTTGAAGTTTCTGCACAAAAGCGCTCTCTGGCTTTTGGAGGAGATTTACTACTGAACATACAACCAAAATTTCTCTGACAAGATGTGGATGACAATCACAGTTATGATCAATCATGTTTGCGGTTTCATTTTGATTAATACCCTAGCCCAACACAGTGTATTAAATGTTAGTTGTGAAAAGGGATGGACATAGATCTTTTTGCAGCTGACCTTATTGTATATGCACATTGGGTGTTTCCCTTTCAGAACCAAAATCTACGGAGGGAGGGTGGTTAATTATGTGACAAACTTATTTATAATATAATTTTGCACCATAAGTCCGTTTACTTGTATTTTGTGTGTGAACAAGTTTGGCTGTAATTTTTGGAATGCAAATTAATAAATTAAGTAGATCACTCACAGATTTTACCCACACATTTATTAGTGTTGTGGTGTCTTGCAAATGTGCAATTTTTAGTAAATCTGACCCCAATAGTTTCCAGCCTACATTACATTACTATATCTCTGTTTCCATGAACATTGGTTTTCAGACCGTAATGAGTGCTTGGAGACACCCAGTGTATGTCGTCACGGTGACTGTGTGGATATTCCAGGAGGGTATGAGTGCATGTGCCACACTGGATTTAAAGCAACACCAAACCGCAGGATGTGTGTAGGTAAGACCTCTTCAAATCTGTATCTACACCATCAGGACCTGTGTTTTGTATACTCCTGGTTTAAGTTCATACAGAGTGACTTCAATTTGCTTGTCAATAAAACTCTGAATTAGGGCAGCATGATATTGGTAAATTTGAACTGTGATATTTTACATTTTGCGATATATATATATATATATATATATATATATATATATATATATATATAGTGAAATGAATACAATTTTACCGTATGACTTAATATCTCTAGTTGGAAAGAATTTATAATGTTATATCAAATGAGATGATTTTGCAGTGGGAGTGCATATCCATAAAATCTAATAAACAATCTATACAATTTTTGGGGTCTCCTGTCTGTGCTACGTACAGTGCATTTCTGTATTTGCATGTGTTATGAGTATTTTCATGCACATGTTCAATTAGAGATTGATGAAGTAATGTTTACCATTTGCATCTTTATAAAATCTAATAAACAATATATAAACATTTTAGGGTTCCTCGACACATTTTCATTATGGTCAGTGCTATTTGCAGTTCATTTCTGTATTTGCATGTGTTGTGAGTATTGTCATGCATAACAATCTATAAATACAATCAAGTAAAAGATACAATTAAAAAATGGGTTAAGCTAAATGATAAAAATAAAAATAATTCTATAAAATTAATCGAAGTTAAGGTCACAAATGGAACAATTTCTTATAACTGAATGTTTTTAAAATCATTATGCAATCACAGGCATCAAATACCCATGCAAATGATGAATTATAATACAAACTCAATATTGCATATCCTGCGATGTGACTATCGCTGAAATGATATATTGTGCTCTGAATTACACCTTTTCATCAATTGAGTTCAAATAATTCACCATAAGGAGTTGTCTGTAGTGACTTTCATGGCATGTGTTTTTATCTTCTGTAGATATTAATGAATGTTCACATCAGCCATGTGGGAATGGCACGTGTAAAAACTCTGTTGGATCATTTAACTGTATCTGCCATCACGGATTTGAGCTTGCCGATAATAACTACTGTACAGGTAAAGTTCACGTGAACATTTTACAACAGATGTATTATAGTTCATGTTTAAAGTACCGTTGTTCATTTATTTCATTTTCCTAAATTTACGCTTATTACCATTTCTTATGCCTCAAATTTTTGTTTTTTATGGCTGTCGCATTTGTCTACTCTTATTAATGTTTCATGTTCTCATTTGATCTTTAGATATCGATGAGTGTGCAGTTTTTCACTCTCAGCTCTGCAGGAATGGCCGGTGTGTCAATAATGTGGGCTCCTTCCAGTGTCTCTGTAGAGAGGGTTATGAACTCACTTTTGATGGCAAGACTTGTATGGGTGAATTGACTTTACATTATTCTCCAGGGGTATCAAAAGTGGTATGTTGTAGTAAATGCTGCGCTAGCCATAAAAATTTTACATTTGAATTAATGGGGTAAGTTCATGGGGGAGTTACTCGCAATAAAACGCAGGGGGCTGTGGGCTAATTTAATAATTTATATAATAGTTTATATATTAATAGTGATAATTATTTAATAGTTTATCTTGTAATAATAATAATAATAATACATTGCAGTAGAATTATACAAAAAATAAGAGTAATACTGTGTATCACAATAAATTGTATAATAAATAAGCAATATTAAGATAAAAACAATCAAAATTAAATTCGTACTGAACGAACATAATATTTATTTGTTTACCTGCATCAAAAAAGTACGAATGCAACCATATTTTAAAACATTTAATTACAATTACAGAATTTGAATATGTAATCTGTTTTTGCTAAGAAGATTAGATTGAAGTCTGAGATTTTAAAAAGGTATTTCTCCTGTTTTTTATCTTCGCCCAATGATTTATTGGGTTGATTTATGAGTTACAAATATTGGAATGTTTTTGTTTTGGCGTTTGAAATAAAATTGCTATAAAATGATACAACAATATAAATATTCATACTATAATATGCACACTAATAGTTACACTTTTAGTTACAATGGAGTCCTAAGACCAAATCATAACTGTCTGTATTGTCTTTTAATTAATGCAGATGTTAATGAGTGTACAATCATTCCTGGGATATGTGCTCCTGGAACTTGTCTGAATCTGGATGGTTCTTTCAGATGTGTCTGTCCTGATGGGTATATTGTCCACAGTGATCACTGCGTAGGTAAGAGGGATGCTTAAGATGTCCAACAAGAGGTCACAGTACACAACAAAAATGAGCGCAAAGGCTAAATTGCTGGTTCTCAGAATGGAAAACAGGAGTGTTCCCTCAGCTAGTTCCAACCTGGACAAACATTTGTCAGTAGCCACAGTAATCAGGATGATGAACGAGCCAAATTATCACTAATCAGAGCTGTAGTAGTCCATTTAAAATCAATGCAACAGAAAGTGCACTACTTGCACAATATGTAATTGCAAGTGCTTCAGATTTGACACAGGGTTTATTAGTTAAAAGATATTCTGGGCATAAAACTAAAAGCTTTGGTAAAAGAAAAAAAAAACACACACATTCTTTCATCACATATAATACATTTCTTTCATACATTTGATGAGCCCAAAGGACTTCAAGCATGTTTGGTGTGAACTTGCCCAGGGCTTTCACAGGGCTGCCACCCTTGCAAAAAATAAGTACAGTATACTGTACTTCAAATGAATTTTACCAAGTTTATTTTAGTAATGTAAACTGTAAGTACATACTTCATGTATAACATTTATATTAGTAGTGTACTTGTAAGTAATAAGTAAACTGCTTGAATACCACTTGGGACTAAATTGGCCCGCTTTGAGTATATAAAAGCATGCTAAGCTTTAAGTGTATTGTAAGCGTAACACTTTAAAGTTACTCTATATTAAGTTAATATTCAACATATTTTTTTACAAAAAAAAAAGAATGTATATACTATATATAGTATACTCATAATTTATTTGTAATAATTGGAACACAAAACATAAACTACACTTTAATACCACTAATCAAGCATTCAATTAACTTTCATGGGCATATATGTACTTAAAGTAAACTATGTATACTTTAAGTTTAGCACATAAAAATACACACAAAATACACATAAAAATACCTAGCACAAAATTATCTCTTCCAAAATAAGATTAGTTACATTAGCAAAGTTAACTAATCCTTAACACTTTTGATGTAGGCATATACTAGCAATTAAACTGGCTGCAAGAATACTTACAGTGGCATATTTGTTTTGATTTTTTTTCTACCAGAGTAGTTAAACTAGGCTGTATTATCTTGAGACAAAACAGTGAAACATGTCTTTTTTAAGATCTGTCACTACAAGCTATTTTCATTTAGACTGCTCAAACATGCAGTTTTAGTCTCAAACTAACTTTTAGCCTTACCACTGAACTCGGGGAGTGAAAGAAAAATGTAATAACCCCCTCATTCAAAAAAGTACATTTGTAAACTACAAACAAAGTATATTTAGAATATGTACTTAATACTTTAGAGCATTTACAGTATGTCAATAAACAAGTATAGGTCAAGTATATAAAACAAATTCTGTCTACTGTATGTAAGTCAAGTATACTTATTTACAAAAATGAAGTATATTTCTGGAAAGTACTTACAAGTCTACTTGATTTTTTTAATTTGAAAGAAGCATACTAATTGTACTCTTGAATAAACTTCTTTTTTTTAAAAATGAAATACATTTTAGAGAAGCACATAAAAAGTAGACTGAAAGTATACTTTCTTATTTTTAGTTTAAAAGAAGTATATACTATAATAGTATGCGCTGCTTTTGTAAGTAGGCTTTATTATAAAATGTACATTTTGAACTTAATTTAGGCGGCACGGTGGCCTAGTGAATAGCACGTTCGCCTCACAGCAAGAAGTTCGCTGGTTCGATCCCCGGCTGGGCCAGTTGGCATTTCTGTGTGGAGTTTGCATGTTCTCCCCGTGGTTGCGTGGGTTTCCTCCGGGTGCTCCGGTTTCCCCCACAGTCCAAAGACATGCGGTACAGGTGAATTGGGTAAGCTAAATTGTCCGTAGTGTATGAGTGTGAATGAGAGTGTATGGATGTGTTTCCCAGAGATGGGTTGTGGCTAGAAGGGCATCCGCTGCGTAAAACAAATGCTGGAGTCTCATTTAGCTGCAAAAGTTGGTGGGTCATTCCGCTGTGGCGACCCCGGATTAATAAAGGGACTAAGCCGAAAAGAAAATGAATGTATGAACTTAATTTACCACATCTTAATGTAATTTTAATTTTGTAAGAATTTGAATAAGTTTAAGCTACAAACCGAAAAAAAGCACTGTAAAATAAGATAACAAAAAGCTTAAAAAAAGAATAAATAAGATAAAGATTTATTTAAGAACAGGCCAAGATTCACTTTAAAGCTTGGCATCCTGCCTATCTGTCTTTGGTATATCTATGTTCATGGAATGATGAACATGATTCTTCCATCATCACCAAACACCTTTTTTTTTTAGGTTTTAATTTGAGGTGACAGTTATTACTGTGAATTTAATATATAGTGAATTTAAATCTGTACCTAAATACTTGAAACTACAATATGCTGAAAATAGTTCGCAATTCATATGCATTGTGACCCTTCATTATCTTTTTGTGCTTTAGCTTCAAATAGAAAGTCTTACAGGTTAAGAAAGTATGATTACAGAAGCTTAATTAAATACAGTAAAGTATTGGCATGTACAGTACACATATGTGTATTTCAGATGTAAACGAGTGTTCAGAGGAGCCTGGGATCTGCACATATGGGACCTGCTTTAACAGTCTGGGCAGCTTTGAGTGTGTGTGTAAACCAGGATTTGTGCTGTCAGAAGATAAGCGCAGATGTTATGGTAATTCATCACATTCATCCCACACTTTTACTACACTTAAACAGAAAAAGATGTCAAGGACCTAAAATTAGTAGTAAAAAAGGTAACACTTTACTTGAAGTGGGTGTTTATAAGACTGTCATGAAACCTTTGTAATCATGATATAGCACATGACATTTTATGCATGCTTTTGACAATTGTCATTAAGTCTCATTCACTCAGTTATGTCATTTTAAATGCAAGTATGATATTGTTTAGGATGTCTTTGTTGTTACAACTAAACACAAACAGCTTGACATTATCAAGAAATCAAAACTTGTCACAAATCTGACATAAACACGATTGTCACGAGGCAATTATAATTCTAAAATGTTTTTAAAAAAATTTATGACGATGCCATGAGTTTATTTTTGACCCTTAACCACAGTGGTACAAATTGAATTTATAATTAAATGCCATTAAATATTAATGATAATGTTGTCAAATTATTCCACTGAAAAAAGTGGTCAGAAAAATGTACATTACATGATCAAATTGGCTTTGTGACAATCATGTTTATACCAGTTTTATAACAAGTTATGGTGTCTTGATAATATAGACAAATATACTGTAGGCTGTGATGTATTTGGTTGTGTCAAGTTGTCAATAAAGACATCTCAAACAATGTCACCTTTACATTTAAAATTGTGCTGATGGCACTTAACGACAGTTATCATAAGCATGCATAAAATCTTCATATTCATATATTTCTTAAATGCTTAACAATATGTCTGCTGTTTGTTGTGTTAGACACTAGAGAGAGCTTCTGTTTCACACGCTTTGAGAACGGCAAGTGCTCTGTCCCGCAGGCGTTTAACATCACCAAAGCCAAGTGCTGCTGTAGTATCATGGCCAAAGAGGGCTGGGGCGACCCGTGTGAGCTGTGTCCTAAAGAACATGATGGTACCAGAGATCTCCATAACCATCAAATACCACCACAACATCAGACCTAAAAGCATTGCCACAGTTTTGTATTTTGTGTGTTTTCAGCAGCTTTTCAGGATCTCTGTCCGTTTGGTCATGGGATCATTCCTGGTGTTGGGGACACACGTGTAGGTAAAGACAATTTTGTGGACAACACTTTTAGGCTCTATTAAATGTATTCAGGTTAGATGCCATGTTTAATTTATTATATTGAATTTACAGAATTTAACACGAGTACAGAATTTTACATTGACATTAACTAAAGGTTAAAAAAAATGCATAAATGATCAGTTTTCTGTAATTTCTGATTGTTTTTATTTATTTATTTATTTATTTATTCTGTTTTAAATTGCATTATGGGACAATTATAGATCTTTCTTCCAACAACTTTAAACTTAAAAACGTTTAAAAAGTGATTTTTATTAACATTTTTAATGTTTTAAAAAGTAATGTATTGTCTTGGTTGGTGTTGTATATTAAGGTACAAAATCTTTGTAATAATGTATCTTATTTGTCAATTTCCTATTATTTCTTATACATTATAATATTTCAAACTACTAAAATATCAATAAATGTCACTTTGATAAATTGTAGAGTTTACAACAGAGCAGAGCTCAAAATCCTATCAAGTAATTCACAACTGTAAATAAATGGAAATCACTGTTAATTACTGTTATCTAACAGATATTTTTACAGTGTAGATCACATGATTTTTTTGCAACTTTCAAAACTGAAGGTTTTTGTAATTCAGTACGTTCCTAAACAACAGTACCTTTCTGTCATTCTTGTCAAAAATTAAAGATGCTACCGTTAAGGGTCTATGGGTGATTTTAAATTACTGAATATTCAATAGTATTTTACTTTCGAAAAAATGAAACATTAGTTCACAAATTTGGAGCTGTACAGATTTAGCATGCAGAAATGTCACACGCTGTGTCACGTTTTTTCAGACTTAAATGAGTGTGTGGAGAATCCAGAGATCTGTGTGAACGGCCGCTGCATCAACATGGATGGCTCCTTTCGCTGTGAGTGTCCAGCAGGATACACTCTCGACTACACAGGAACACACTGTGATGGTAAGAAAACAATATTCAATAAGCCATTTGTAACCTCAAAGGCAGGGACGTAGCAACCAGGGGGGACGGTGGTATACACCCCCCTCACTTACAATAATAATAATAATAATAATAATAATAATAATAATAATAATAATAA
>CAIGQQ010037750.1:576475-600046 GCA_903798035.1 Danio albolineatus | reverse complement strand
ATATTACAGTAAGATACATATATTTTTATTCCCAGAAAGATATGGTGAGGACAGAATGGTAGAGAAATTTAACTTAGAGAAGTGTAGATTTTATTGTTTTAATATTATTATGGTTCAATGCATTTTATTGTGATGGCTTATTTGCTTATTGCATTATACACTTTCTTCCTTAAAATTATTTCTGACCTTGAGTAAAGACCTCTTAATCCTTTTGAACTTGAATAAAATAGTAATACTTTACCATAAGTTTCCATTAATGTTAGTTATTGTATCCTAAAACGAATAAACAACGAACAATATTACAGTATTTCTTCATTTTTGTTAACATTAGTAAATGAATACAAAGTTGTTCTTTGTTCGTTTTTATGGAGCCAGATCAGTTTAATGCACAGCACAATTCACATCTACAAAATCCAATTTATAAATTCAAAAAAGAAGTTCGTAAATACAATACAGAATTTGGGAATTCACAAGTAAAAATAATACATACTTTCATCAAATGAATTAGATTTTTGTATTTTTGAATCACGTTTTGAATTGGATTTGTGTATTTTTGAATCATGTTTGGAAATTTACAAATTTAATTTTGTGTATTTTTTAATTTTGATTTTATGAATTGGATTTGTGTATTTTTGAATCATGTTTGGAAATTTACTAATTTAATTTTGTGTATTTTTCAACTAAGTTTTGAATTTACAAATTGAATTTGTGTATTTTTGAATCGTGTTTTGAATTTATGAATTGGATTTTAGTATTTTTGAGTGGTGTATTGAATTTACATATTGTATTTATGTATTTTTGAATCAAGTTTTGAATTTACGAATTACATTTGTGTATTTTTGAATCGTGTTTTGAATTTATGAATTAGATTTGTGTATTTTTGAGTGGTATTTTGCATTTATGTATTGGATTTGTGTGTTTTTGAATTGTGTGATAAATTTACGAATTGGATTTGTATATTTTTTAATCGTGTTTGAATTTATGAATTGGATTTGTGTATTTTTGACTGGTGTTTTGAATTTATGTATTGGATTTGTGTGTTTTTGAATCGCGTTTTGAAATTCCGAACTAAATGTGTGTATTTTTGAATCGTGTTTTGTATTTACGAATTGAATTTTTGTATTTTTGACTGGTGTTTTGAATTTACGTATTGGATTTGTGTATTTTTGAATCGCGTTTTGAATTCATTAATTAAATTAGTGTATTTATGAATCATGTTTTGAATTTACGTATTGGATTTGTGTATTGTTGAAACATGTTTTGAATTTACAAATTAAATTTGTGTATTTTTGAATCGTGTTTGGAATTTATGTATTGGATTTGTGTATATTTGAATTGTGTTTTGAATTTACGAATTGGATTTGTGTATTTTTGAATAGTGTTTTCAACTGAAGAATTGGATTTGTGTATTTTTGAATCACTCTTTGAATTTATGAATTGCATTTTGTAAATGGGTATTTTTATTGATGTATTTATTTTCAAACTGATCTGACTCCATAATTTTTGCTAACTCACAATGCAACTATAAATAACTTATGTTTAAAAGTACAACTTTGTATTTCAATAATGCATTAGTAAAAGCTGAACTATGATAAAAACTGTCTAAATGCTGCATATGTATTGTTCATTCTTAGTTCCTGTCAACTAAATTCGAACACAAAAATCATTTGCCCAATGTTCCGTACTTGAAGGGTGTAGTGATGTGGTGGATTTGTTATACACCACTGCATATATGTGCATGTTTGTACAATACAAGTCTCTGTTATGATGTAAATTAATTTGTGCTGATGTCTGGTTCTCAGATTACAGGAGAGGCTTCTGTTTCACTGAAGTTCTGCACACCATGTGTCAGATGTCATCCAGTAGTCGTGTTCCTGTCAGCAGGTCTCATTGCTGCTGTAATGGAGGTCATGGGTGGGGGGATCAGTGTGAGCTCTGCCCTCTGCCTGCCACAGCCAACTACAAAAAACTCTGTCCATATGGCCATGGATACGCCACAGACGGAACAGGTACAGACAGAAAATCATACTCAAGATGAGCTTGGTCAGCAAGGTCACCTTATTAAAGGGATAGTTCACTTAAAAAATTTAATATTCTAATGTGGTTTTTCTGTTGAATACAAAAGACAAAATGCTGAATGCCAGGACCCATCAACTACCGCTACCAGCATGTTAAAAATATCTCCTTTTATGTTTAACAGAAGAATGAAACTCAGGTGAATAGTGATTAAATGATGACGTAAGGATGTACATAAATTATGTAAATGTTTAAGTAAACTATCCCTTTAATTGAAGCATTACAGGCATACCTGCATTTAAAAACATAATTAAGAAATGATATAATATTATAATGCAATATAAAAAGTACACAAAGTTTTTTTTTTGTCATTTTATAGTCTCTTTCATTTTACTTTAAATTTTGTTTAATAAATTCTCTTTAATCGCTGTAAAAAATATGTATTGCAGATAATGAGTGGGAATATAGGGTGCCACGGTGGCGGACTGAGTAGCACGTTCGCCTCACAGCAAGAAGGTCGCTGGTTCGAGCCCCGGCTGGGTCAGTAGGCATTTCTGTGTGGAGTTTGCATGTTCTCCCCGTGGTTGTGTGGGTTTCCTCTGGGTGCTCCGGTTTCCCCCCACAGTCCAAAGACATGTGGTATAGGTAAATTGGGTAGGCTAAATTGTCCATAGTGTATGAGTGTGAATGTGTGTGTGTATGGATGTTTCCCAGCGATGGGTTGCAGCTGGAAGGGCATCCGCTGCGTAAAAAATATGCTGGATAAGTTGGCGGTTGATTCCGCTGTGGTGACCCCGGATTAATAAAGGGACTAAGCCGACAAGAAAATGAATGAATGAATGAATGAATGAATGAATGAATGAATGAATGAATGAGTGGGAATATAGTACTATATCTCTTTATTATGTTTTCATCCATTGTGTGGCCAGTAAAATTGACACCATCTCTTAACAGTCTTATATTTTAAAAGGGTGACATATAAAGAGATTATTTACATTTTTTGCAATATTAAATATTATTACAATATATTATGTTTTTATGCAATTGAAATCTTCTATACTTAATGTAAAAAAGTGATTTCTGAAAACTATTAAAATCTTCAGTTTTAGTCATTTCTATAAATCATGTTGTTTTTGCAATTGCACTCTTCAATACACAACCTGACTGGCATTTGAAACATTGAAGCATTGTTGGTATCGCCACTGTAGAACCTAATTTAATGTGGTTTGTCTTATTTTCTTGGCATCACATGAGCAATCCATCCAAAGCTACTATTATAGGTGTTTTTTTTTTTTTTTTTTTTCTGAAAGTTCACTGAGACTGATAATGAGTTGAGAAAGTGCTGTAGGCTCTGTAGATCTGGACTGATATTTTAATCCATCTCATTTCCTAAGCAAAGTTGCTGATGAATTGTACACTATACTGCCATTATATATGACTGGTCTTAGCATATTGCAGTAAACTATTTTTTTTAATGATTGTGAACTTGCTCCCAAATATACCCATGCTGTTTGTTATTTTATGTATGCGTGTTGCATAATTTCCATCCATACTCCAAACATTGACAACCTTCTTCAATATTAATCAGTTTTGTAAATCTCAAGCTTAGGCAAATATCTGAGAAAGCACCAATCTGAGGCCACACTTTTATAATGTCATTATGTAGACTTCTTACAAAGGATTTTACAATATTTGAAAATTAAAAAAAACAAGACACTTAAATATGATATAAAATATTAAGCCATTTTTATCAACCCTATAATACTATTTTGTATTTGAAATACTTGTATCATAAATACTGTCCATCCCTGACTATCAATGGCTACTGGTTTCCAACCTTCAAAATATCTTCTTTTGTGTTTAAAAGCAGAAGAAAAAGACATTAAGGTTTGGGGTTAATTGAGGGTCAGCAAATGGTGAGACTTTGATCATTAGCGAAAGCCTTATACCTAAATTGAAAAGAGAGTTTGGTTACACTTTATTTTAAGATTTCTTGTTACCATTTATGGTTAGATGCATGTATTTATGCACAATTAATTGTAGTTACTATAGTAAGTTCATGTAACATATGCAACAAAGACATTTAAACAATGTGTTATTAAGACTTTCTTTGATTTCTTTGATTGATGGGACCGAAAAGACACATGACAACCATCCAATCAATCCATCCAATTATCCAATCAAGGACAAAATCAAGTCTTTATCTTAAAGGACCACTCCACATTTTTTGGAAATAGGCTTAAATAGGCCTGCTGCAGCCATGGTACCACAGCAAAGTTCACTGATTATGACACTAGAATTTTTTAGAAGTTTCGAGCCTTATTAACCTAAAAAATAGCAACTTTTCATTTTCCATCAGTCTTAGTACGCCATGTAACTACAGAAGAGTAGTTTAAATAGGAAAATGATCTGTTTTGAATTTTGTGAGCAAGATGCTAATGTTCTAATCTGATTCAATAATTTATGCTAAGCGCTCTCGGAATCAAAAATGGTAAAACTCAACTGTATAACTCTAGGTGACTTGTAAAATGAGCCTATTTAAATAAGCTCTTTTACTAATGTATACATCTCAACAAAAAATAAAAACCTATTGTAGCTGTCCCATTGTACTTCTTTCTTTGTTTGTTTGATTGTTCACAGATATAGATGAGTGTAAACTAATTCCAGGTGTTTGTGCCAATGGCGCTTGTATCAACATGATGGGCTCTTACAGATGCCACTGCAAACCAGGATACGTCGCATCCACTGCAGGAACCACATGTGTTGGTACGTCACCAAAACTCACTGCTTTGTGGCCATCAGTCAATAAAATCCACGACATATGGAAGCATTGTTTGCTTTTCATCGTTGTTTGATTGTGTTTCTGTCAGATGTCGATGAATGTGGAATGTCCCCAAAACCCTGTAACTTCATATGTAAGAACACAGAGGGCAGCTATGCATGTTCCTGTCCTCGTGGTTACACGCTGCAGGATGACAGCAGGTCATGCAAAGGTAAGAAATATTCTGTTATATTCTGTACAGTACACAAAGTTTTCCGCTGATTCTAGTTTCCTCCATATTCAATTAACATTGCATTATTACTGCTTTGGTGTGCCATTATAAATTTTTCCTGATAGATCTGAATGAATGCATTGTTTAGAGTACAAATGCCTGTATATGCACTGTAATATGCAATGAGGACATGTGGTGTAATTTGAGTAATGAATAGAGTTTATTGGCAGCTGATGACAGAGTGGACTTTTTAGACTTCGATACGTCGAGATGTCCTTGAGATGTCTTTCTGCCTACAGGGTGAAAGCAGTGGCTTGACTGGAGTTTTTCATTTACAGATGTGGATGAATGTCAGAGCAGACGACACAACTGCCAGTTCTCGTGCATGAACACTATCGGTGGATTCACATGCAAGTGTCCAGCAGGTTTCAGCCAGCATCATACAGCTTGCAGAGGTGAAACATGCATCCTCTCAGATGACCTTTGACTACTAAAACAGTAAATGCCAAATCCTTTGATGAAAACAATTCAGTTCAATAAACCTAGTTGTCTTTAGACAAAGGCTCACACACAACAGAAAATCATAAGTACAATGGTAGTGTGAAAAAATGTCCTCTTGTACCTAACCTTTTTTTGCTAAAGGGACTTTATACCATCTTCTAGACAGTTAAAGGAACCATGTAAAGGATGGAAAGAATCTTCCACAATAACGAAGCTTTTTTTTTTTCATCTATGCCATAACTAAATCAGCGAGAGTTGTTTGTCTCTCACTAATTATTTTACTTGCTACATTTACTAATCTTAAAAATTTATTTTTGCTTTAAAAGGAGAGGGACTTAAACCAGGCTACAATATTAAAATTAAGGACCGATTTATACGCAATCAAAATTTCTGTATCAAAACCTCTCTGTTTTCTCAACAAACCCAACTGCAGCAAAGCCTTTTTAAAACATTCTCTTAGTATTTATCAAAAGAAAATTTGAAGTCAATTTCCACACCTAATTATTTAAAAGCATATTATTTTATAAAAGTATAAGTATTTAAAAATCACCTGTTCAACTTCCTCCCCATTAATTAACAAAGGTTCACAGAACATTTTGTTTTTCCCACAACACATTTCTTTAGTCTTTCCAATATTAAGCTGCAAGAAACTCTCTGCTGTCCAACTTGTAATAAACTTGACCAAATGTAAGTACTTGTCCAATAACTGAGTACCCTTTACTAGGGGCGTTGCTAGACATAAAGCTCTATAGGGGCACTGCCCCCTCAAATATGTGTATGTATATGTGTGTGTGTGTATATATATATATATATATATTGATCTGGGGTTGCCACAGCGGAGTAAACTGCCAACTTATTCAGCATATTCAGAACATGCATATATATATGAGTGTGTATATATATATTAATCTGGGGTTGCCACAGCAGAGTAAACCGCCAACTTATTCAGCATATTCAGAACATGCGCATATATATATATATCTGTGTGGAGTTTGCATGTTCTGCTGTGGCAACACCCAGATTAATAAAGGGGCTAAGCCGAAAAGAAAATGAATGAATGAGTGAATAGAATACAAAAAATTATATGTTTTATTGAATTATCTGTTGTCCTAGACTTGATAAATATTCAACACTGAGAACTAGGTTTATTAAATTTGGCTCATCATCCCTCCTTTCTGCTTCATATGAAAAAAAAATCTATCAAGAGCCATGCTGTTAAAATAGAATCATCTTCATATTATTTAAACTTTTTGTCGACTTGCAAAACTCACTACGTGCCGACACATCTGCATGGAATGCTGTTATGCCCATTTCACAACGTATGAGCGGTTCATACTTTTTCGTTCCGTGTGAATGTCAAGAACCGGGACTCACAGCAGGAGCGTGTCAAGCAGGAGCGGTGCATGTGGCGCGAGAGTATGGTTTTCAGCAATCATGCATCATTTTGCTTTTTGATTAAACTACATTGCTTTCACCATGGTTGCACATAGAGTACAATGTCTTTATTCTGGGATTACTACTCTTAATACACTTGCATGTAAAGTAAATTGTATCTCAAAGCATTTACTGAGGCACTGGCGATTTTTACTGGGGCCAGTAGATAGGGTCTAGAGATGCCCCTGCCTTTTACACATCCCACCAATGCCATATCATCAGCATATTTGATAAACAAAAGTAGTGTTATATATATATATATATATATATATATATATATATATATTAGGGCTGTCCAAAAATTAATCGTGATTAATCACATCCAAAATAAAAGTTTGTTTTGACATAATATGTGTGTGTGTTATATATATTTATTATGTATATGTGATAAACACATTCATAGAAGCCAAAACTATATATAAAAAAGTTACATCAAAGTAGTTACATCATATTCAAATGTAAAATTTGTATCATACACATAAATTTTTTATATATCTAAATATAAACCAACATTTTATCAAGTAAAAGCATGTGTGTATTTATATATTCATAATAAAATATACACAGTACACACACAAATATTATAATAAACTTTTATTTTGGATGTGATTAATCACGATTAATTTTTGGACAGCTCTAATATATATATTGCTTACTTTCACCAGAGATCACCACAGCCGAATTAACCATCAATTGTTTGGAAAAATACAGCTTGCAGTTTACATGTAATTATGTTAATAGTAAAGGAACTACAAAGCATTATGTCAGTTAGGTGTGTCTGTCATTCTGCCCTTACAATGGTGATGTTTCTTTCTGTTCTTACTCAGATATTGATGAATGTTCATCGGAGCTAAGACCGTGTGGCCTGCGTGGAGCATGTCAGAATTCAGTGGGCAGCTTCAGCTGTGAGTGTCCACAGGGCTTCAGTCTGGACTCTCTTGGCCACAACTGTGATGGTATGAATTATATGTTTGTGACAGAGATGGGCAGATGAACTGCGCTTTAATGAACTCAACCTGAACTGACTTTTTTATGTTTTAGTAAACAAAAACTAAGACTAATACTCTTGGTCAAAAAATATTTTCATTAACTGAAATAAAATGTAGAAAATAATTGAAAAAAAAACTAAACAAAAAACAATTAGCAAAACAAAAATGTTTTTCAAAACTTATTCTATGGTGGAAAATCTGACCTGAGGCTGTTTATAGAAATACCTGTAGATGGAACTTTTACTGCCAAACAAGGGAAATGTTATATACAAAACATTTTCATGTATTTTCTGCTTTTGCTAAAAATGTTTGTTGAAAATAATTGAATGTTCATCAGCCAAACAGAATGAAGCATTCAACAGCTCTGCACTATATGCAAAAATTAGTTGAAAAAAGGGTCTTTGAATTGTTAGAAAATTTAAAAATAAATAAATAAATACAGTTGAAGTCAGAATTATTATTCCCCCTGAATTGTTAGCCCTCTGTTTATTTTTTTGCCAATAACTGTGGGGAAAAATAACGGAGAGACGATTTTTTCGACACATTTCCTAACATAATAGTTTTAATAACGCATTTTCAATAACTGATTTATTTTATCTTTTCCATAATGACAGTAAATGATAGTTTACTAGATAATTTTCAAGACACTTCTATACAGCTTAAAGTGGCATGTAAAGGCTTAATTAGGTTAATTAGATTAACTATGCAGGTTAGGGTAATTAGGCAAGTTATTGTATAACGATGGTTTGTTCTGTAGACTACTGAATAAAAATTGCTTAAAGGGGCTAATAATTTTGACCTTAAAATGGTCAAAAAAAAATTTTAAACTGCTTTTATTCTAGTCGAAATAAAACAAATAGATTCTCCAAAAGAAAAATTATCAGACACACTGTGAAAATTTCCTTGCTCTGTTTAACATAATTTGGTAAAAATTTAAATAAGAAAAAAAATAAAAGGGGGCCTAATAATTCTGACTTCAACTGTATATAGCTACAAGAATTTTGGATGCTAAAGAGAATAGAGTCAGTTGTTTTACTACTTTTACTACAATTACCGCATCTAAAAAGGGATTAAATTCATTTATTTCCTCACAATTCTACACACAATACCCCATAATAACAATTTGAAAAAAGTTTTTTTTTTAAGTTTTCCAAATTTATTATAATGTTTGAATTATAATGTGCCTGCCAATACTTTAGCTATGCATTTATCTGCAAATAATTTCACACTTTAGAATGTTCATCAGCCAGTCAGAATTAATTATTAATTAACAGCCCCCACTGTATATGTGTACATAAAGAATGATTGAAAACAGTCAGTTGCATTTTATATAGTTCAATAAACAGGAAGGTAATATTATCAAAGCAGAATAAAGAAGAATTCTCAGCAGTAATAAACAGACATGACAGTCAGATGAACCAAACAATGGTGCCAATAAATGTTGGACTGTTATATCAGCAGTCTTGGAACACTGCTCTGCCAAATGGTGTCCTATAAACAGATTTGTATTAATTGCTCAGTGGATTCTGGACACATTCACAGCTAGCTCAGCACCTGTGGTATTTGTAGGACTTATGGGCTTTTGGTGTCATTTTAATTTCATGTTACAGAACAGTTTAGTTTAGTTTATTTGTTTATTTGGCAGGGACAGTGTACATTAATAAGCATTTCTGCAAATGCACCAGAATTAGCCAGAAGGCTATTTTTCATCTGTAGTCCCTGGACAGATGTTAAAATTGTCAACCTAAAAAAACAATCCAAAATTACACAATCAAACAAGCATAGTTAAGAAGCGCTAAAATAGACATAGTGAACCTTAATAAATAATGTAAATGTACAAATTAAACTAAAAACACCAACAATATGTACTAAAGATAAGAATAGTTAAAACACATTTAAACAAATCAATAAGATGGCAGGCACAAGAGATAACATGCTGGGTCGGTTAAAGCTAGGCATGATGACACGTCTGATGCTCTATAAACCAGATTTTTAAATGTTTTAAGCATACTACAAGAGGATATGTCCACTCCTGTGCAGCTGTAACTGAAAAGGCACCCTGACCAAAGGCACTTTTCCAGAGTGGGACAATGCAATCTCCTCTGGCTGCCCCTCGTGTTGCTCTGTGTGTGGTGTTCCTATGTTTACGAACTGACTGAAAGGTGGAGATGACAGACCATGAATATCTTATACATCAGACAAATGTTTGAATACTTCCTGAAATTTTCCCAGCTTAACAGTTTATGATTTTGTAGAATTGTACAATGATGATGTCTTAGAGGCTTTTTATCCAGTATTTTAATTGCCTGTTTGTATAGTGACTCTATGGGCTTTAGTGTTGTTATGTTTGCCTGTGACCAGGTTGTTAGACAGTAGGTTACATTTGTGAAAATCATTGAGTGCATGAAAATTTTAGCTGCCTGCAGTGATAGGTATGACCTTATGAACCGGAAATTAGACATATTAAATTTGACACGGTTGCAGCCCTTTTTAATTTGTGATTTAAAAGTAAATTTTGAGTCAATTAAGACTTCAAGATATTTGAATTCAGACACAATTTGTAATTTATCCCCAGCCACGTAGATATCTGTTAAATTATTTGCTATGTTTGTTTTAGAAAAATACATTACAACTGTTTTGTTTACATTGAGTTTTAAATAGGACTGGTTTACCCATTCTGAGACATGAGCCATAGCTTGTGTAAGTTTATCTGCTACTTGAGTTGTGTTTTTGCATGTATATAAATGACTGTATCATTTGCATACATCTGAACAAGCACATTTGGACAGACTGAAGGAAGATCATTTATGTATAGAGAGAATAACAAAGGTCCTCGATTGGAACCTTGAGGTACACCCATGGACAGAGAGAGTGGGGGAGATAGATATGATTCAATCCAATTCAATAAATCTGTAATCAGAACTCAGATTGTATGAAATTATCAGATTGCGTAATTATCACAATTACGTATAGAACAACACATAACAGCCTGATTATAACAATGCATAGGATCAAAATGGCAATTCCAGATCCTCTCAACAGATTCATTCAAAGTCCTTTGGTGAGACATTACAGTAGCCGATGATGCCCTCAGTTAGCTTGTTTACTAAGAAATATAGACAATGCCTTCCACTTTAAAATATCTCAAAGCTCATTTAACCATTCGTTTGAATCATATAAACATAAGGATAATTTGAGGTTTATTTTGTGACTGCTGCTATCCAGACCTTTGCTTGAAAAGTGAAGCCCAATCCCAATTCTACCCCTCAGCTCTTCCACTTAGTCCTCATTTTGCACATTTGTTTGAAGGGAGAGAATGTCCTACTCCCAATTCTTTTTTTCATAGAGGTAATCTATATAATTTAAGATTTTTCAGAACCACACTACAAGTGAAAGGGTATGAGAAATTTCCATGAATACACCAGTTACAGCAGCAACATGACTGCAATACTAAGCAAGGAGACCCACAAATGTAAAAAAACAAACAAACAAACAAATAAACAGGCATTAAATATGCATTTTTATTACAAACAAGCATCTAATGTATTACATTCCTAACAATGTTCATGTGTTATGGCCATGATCTTCAAAGAAAATGTTTATACAAAAAAAAAAGTAATAACTGTTGCAAAATATTTCACTACATTATTTTAAATTCTGATAGTGTTACCTGAGAATAGGTCAGTCTGTCAAAAATGTCTGGTGGCAGTGAAGTAGTTTTTTTTGTTGTTGTTGTTTTTTTGCAGCATATCTGGTTGGTGTTGGTTTCTTGTGGTTATTTCCATGAATATGCACTCTGTAAAAACAACATGATCAACCAGTCACCGGGAAACCGGGAGGCTCATACACTTTCCATAAAATAAAAATAAAAAATAAATAAAAAAAAAAAACACGAGCAGTGTTTTCAAAACTTCCAAATACAGCGCAAACAACTTTGCAATTAACTTTGAGTAATTTATTAAATGTGATTTATTAAATGTGATAGCACCTTCTTGTTTGAATAATGCAGATGACATCTCTTACGACATACGTATGAGGGCCATTTTACAGAGATGTTTTTAAACAATTAAACCTAACCACATAAATTACTTACATTTTGACATTATAAAAACCATAAGTGACAGCTTAATAATTGTTTATATTTTTGTACATTTATTTAAAGATCACGTTTCATTTTTTGCCTAAGGTGGTACCTGCTTTTTTGGCAATAATAAAAGTTCTGAAATATTATTTCTTAATTTTTTTCAGCACATATGAGAAATAATGATCCTTATTAAGCAAGAAATAAATAGATATGTTTTAATCTGTTTGTTATAACTGCTATTTCCCAGTGTTAATAAAATTCTGCAACCATACATTTGCTGTATAGGAAATATTTGAAAAAACAATCAATAAACAAGTAATGATGCAATTCTTTATGTTGTAAATCGCTCTGGTTACTGTAGTAGCCCTCATTCCCCGAGGGGGGGAACGGAAATGCTATGTGGAAAAATTCCACTATGGGGATTTCGTTCAGAAAGCCAATCATCTGAAAGAGTATATAAACGGGCAATGAAATGCCAATGAGTTGGCAGCCACAGCTTGCGCAGCTGATGCTCGTTGCAATCAATTTGGCAATAAAAGCACAGCGATAGCAGAGCTGAGCATCCTTTTTGAGCTGAAGAGACTTTCACCCCAGCAGCTAAGGGGCATTCATTGTGGCGACGGAACATAGCATTTCCGTTCCCCCCCTCGGGGAACGAGGGTTACTTCGGTAAGCAGAGCGTTCCCCTTCGGGAGAGGGAACTTCAATGCTATGTGGAAAAATTCCACTATGGGGAAATGTATGGAAAACGCCACAATAAACGGACCTTACCTCGCCCCCGATGAGAGGTTAGCCAGGCTGAGTAGAGTGTGAGCGCACCTGCATCACCGGAGGCGCGGTCTTCCAACGCGTTCCCTGGCCCTTACTTATCCCACTTCAACAGAAGATTTACAGATTTAGATATATTTTTCGGGAGTCGCAAGACATCTAGTAATTTCTAGGAATTGATACGACAGTACGTTGGGAAGCGTGCAGTCCCGATAGGGAGGACACTGCGGAGGCCACCTGCTGCCCGAGTGGGGAGACTGGTGGCAAGAGAACATAAGGACTAGCCCTGAAAAGGGGGAGTACACATATGAATATAAGATGGTTAGCGGTGAGGGAAGACACAGGTCCTACCTGTGAAGGGGGACAGCATCGTGGCTAAATATGCATATGGGATCGCCAGCGGGGATCGCACATAGCAGGCACCTATACCCAGAACGCGGGCTGACCAGCGGGCATACCTACAACATAACGGGCCAGCGTCTGACTCATCGGCACTTCCCTTCTGCCAACCACCATAACAGACGAAGAGCTGTTCAGATGATCTAAAGCTCTGAGTGCGTTCCACGTAAATTCGCAAAGCGCGAACTGGACACAGCAAATAAAGGGCATGGTCTGCCTCCTCCGTGGGCCAGCGCTTGCAGGCTTACTACCTGATCCTTAAACGGTGTGGTAGGAACCTTGGGTACATTGCTGGGCCGGGGTCTCAGGACCACGTGAGAGTTAGCCAGCCCGAATTCCAGGCACGAGTCACCAAGACCGAAAATGCCTCCAGGTCCCCGACCCTCTTTACCGATGCCAACGCGACCAGCAGAGCTGTCTTCAGGGACAGAAATCTTAAAGATACTGAATTGAGTGGTTTGAATAGATCTCCGCGCAAGCTTGTGAGAATGAGGGCAAGATCCCAAGAGGGCATGAGAGGGGGGCGGAGTGGATTTAATCGCCCAGCCCGACGGAGCTCCATCAGCACCCTCCGCAACCGGTCCAGGTGGTCCTCCCAACGCTCAGAGTGGATGATTATGTCGTCGAGGTAAGCGGCGGCGTAATCTTGGTGTGGCCGGAGCAAAATGTCCATTAGTCGCTGGAACGTGGCGGGTGCCCCATGCAACCCGAAGGGAAGGACCCGATAATGCCAGTGACCAGATGGAGTGCTGAAAGCGGTCTTTTCTTTATTCTCTTCCTTTAACGGAATCTGCCAGTAACCTTTGGTCAGGTCTAATGTGGATATGAACCTGGCCCCACCGAGACGATCTAGCAACTCATCCACTCTGGGCATTGGGTATCCGTCGAAACTTGATATTTCATTTAGTTTGCGGAAGTCGTTGCAGAAGCGGAGGGTGCCATCCTTCTTCGGTACCATCACGATCGGGCTGGACCAGGGGCTGCGTGATGGTTCAATTACTCCCAACTTCTTCATCCGTGATATCTCTTCCTCGATAGCCTGCCGGTGGGCCTCCGGGTGGTAGGGCCGCTGCCGAACTATTTGGCCTGGGGGAGTCCGGATGGCATGCTGGGTGAGTATCGTCCGCCCGGGTCGATCGCTGAACACATCCTGGAACTGACTGACCAGGGAGTCCAGCTCGGTCTTCTGACCCGCCGGCAGTTGTTCTCCTATACACACTATCGGCGGGGAGCTTTGAGTGAAGGCCACCATGTCTTCTTGGGGTGCTGCCCACCTCTTCAGGAGATTAATGTGGTAGACCTTCTCCTCACGTCGACGGCCCGGCTGACGAACTTTATAATTAACCGGCCCGACTTTCTCCACGATGGTGCCCGGCCCCTGCCAGGAGGCCAGGAATTTTGCTGTCGTGGTGGGAACAAGAATTAGTACTTTGTCGCCAGGCTGGAATTGATGGGGCTGTGCGGGCTGGTCATACAGCCTTTGTTGGGCGCGCTGGGAGGCCGCCAGATGTTCGCGGACCAGAGGCATCACTCGGTCTATGCGCTCCCTCATGTCCCGTACATGCTCAGTGACGCTGCGGTGAGGGGCCGGCTCCTGTTCCCATGTCTCTCGGGCCACATCCAACAATCCTCGGGGCTGTCTCCCGAACAGTAGCTCAAATGGCATGAAGCCGGTGGATGCTTGCGGTACTTCACGGATTCCAAAGAGCACATACGGGAGCATGAGGTCCCAGTCACGCCCATCCTCTGCGACTACCCGCCGCAACATCTGTTTCAAGGTCTGGTTAAACCTCTCCACCAGACCATCGGTCTGGGGATGGTAAACAGATGTGCGGAGCTGTTTCACTCGGAGTAGTCGACAGAGGTCGTTCATCAACCGGGACATGAAGGGGGTGCCCTGATCAGTCAGTATCTCCGAGGGAATTCCCACTCTGCTGATGAAATGTACGAGTTCCTTCGCGATGGATTTGGCGTTGGCCACTCGGAGGGGAATCGCCTCGGGGTACCTGGTGGCATAGTCAACGATGACCAGGATGTGTTGATGACCTCGGGCGGATTTCGGCAGCGGACCCACCAGGTCCATCCCAATGCGCTGGAAGGGCACCTCTATGATCGGGAGGGGTATTAGCGGGCTGGGGGGAGGCTTCTTCGGGGACGTCTTCTGGCATGTGGCGCACTCCCGGCAGAACCTCTTCACTTCCGCCTCCATGCCCGGCCAGTGGAAGCGATCCCGGATACGTTGGAGGGTGTTTTCGGCTCCCAGATGTCCCGCCATCGGATGGGAGTGCGCCAGCTCCATAATCGTCTCCGTTTTCTGCTTCGGTACTACCAGAAGAATTTTTTCCTCCCCCCTTCGCTGTGCGATACAGTAGAGCAGGCCCTTTCTGACCACGAAGTACGGGAGAGGGTGAGGTCCCGGGATTCGCACTTCCCCGTCCATCTCACGGACCGTATTCCAGCAGTGCTTTAGACGGTCATCTTCTCGCTGTTCCCTCCCGAACTCTCCTCCTGTAGTGATGTTCTGGAACAGATTGAAAAAGGGGTTAGGATCTGATAATGTGCACTCACCCTCTCGCTCGCTGTCTGTGGCCAGCATGACTGTCGGACGGCCCCCTTTTCTCCGTGAACAAGCCCGTCCCTTCTGTCGCGGTCCGGCTGGCTGCATCGTGGCAGATAGAAGCTGCTGGAACCCGGGGTAATCTCTCCCCAACAGCATCGGGACTGGTAAGTCACGTACGATTCCTACTTCCATCGGCCAGGCGCCTGCCTCTGCCGCCACCGTGATCCGTCTTGTGGGCACATGCCGTGTTTCCCCGTGCACACACGTGATAGGCATCATCGCTTTCAAGTCAGTGCGGGGAGGGATGATATGCGGCTGGACCAGTGTGATCGCCGATCCTGAGTCCAGAACTGCCATCAGCTGCTTGCCTCCGATTTTGATCATCCGCTGCGGGGCTCCGTTTGGCACCGTGTGGTGAACGATGCAGCCAGCCATCCATGCGCGGGTCCCTGGCGACTGAGGCTCCGTTGGCATGGGCTCGTCGATGATGGAGGGGGCCGCCGGCCTGCTCACTGCTCGCGAGGTGCCCTCCGGTGAGCGTCGCTCCTGGGCTACCCTCCGGGGGATTGCAGCCGCTTACTCTCCTGCATCTCGGGCCAGTGATGCCTCCGCCAGTTCAACTGCTTCCACCAGCTCCGCCAGGCTGTTGGGGTTCTTCATGCTTACCGGCCGGCGGAGCTTCCTGGGGAGGGCTCGGAGCAGGCGGTCGATCACCACTCGCTCAGCGACCTGGGAGGCGGTGGTGTTTCCCGACAGCAACCAGAGCTGTGCCAGCCTGGAGAGCTGTGTGGCTTGTACTCGGGCGGGGACCTGCTCTTCATACGCCCATTGCCAGAACTGTTGGGCTGCGCTGAAGAGAAAGTCCAATCCTAGCTAAAATCTCTCTCTTCAATATCATAATCATCGTTCTGCGGGGATTTTAATGAATAATAGGCACGTTGTGCCTCACCAGTTAAAAAAAGGAGCCTGGATCCTCGCCCACTCTTTTTTGTCCCACAGCTCTCTGGTTGCTGTCACCTCAAACGTGTGCAAGTACGCTTCGATGTCATCGAGGTCGCTGAGCTTTGTTAGATGGTGGTGCGCGCTGCTTCTGGCGTCCGGAAGCGGCACCCGGTGGCTTCTGAGGCTCTCAACCACCTGCTCGGTTCTCTCGAGCCTGGCATTGATCTGGTCCGAGAGCTGCTGTTGACGGGATACCACTTTCGTGAGTTGTTGCAAAATCTCTTCCATCCTGATCTTCCCGGAGAGCGAGCGAGATGACAAGCTGCAAGCACAAACAACAAGTGTAAGCGGTCGATGGTAGCCTTAATTTCACTCCTAATAAACTCGCATTCTCCACCAATGTAGCAGGGTGGAGTGAAAAGGCATACACGAGTTGCTTGTGAACACACCCCCGAAGGGTTTTTATTAACAGAAGTGAGTGTGTGAGTGTGCTGATGCCTTTAGTGCTCGTCCTTTTCTCCCCGGTGAACGGTGCTCCAGATGGTGGGTGGTCGGTGATAGTGTCTTCCTAGTGGGTCCTTTAGGTGCTGTGGTGAGTACGCCGATCGCTTGGTTAAATCACTCCGTGCTTTCTAGAGAGGGAGAGAGAGAGAGGTGTTAGCTCGAGCATATCGGAGAGGCTTCTCAGTTCATCTGATCCGCATGCTGGCTCTTTATGCGCCTCTCTCCTATCAGGCGCAGGTGTCAGCGATCGGCGTAATTGGGTGCAGGTGGCGTCCGTGCGCTGCTCCCAGGATGACGCTGATGACTCATTGGGCGACCCGCCACACTATATATATATATATATATATATATATATACATATACATATACATACATTCTGTAGAACAGAGGTAGATTGGAGGGGAATCAATCAACAGTGAGAACCAGGCCAGAGTCAAGGACATCATAAGTTCAGGCAACACAAGAGCAAAGACCTACCAGGGCAAGCCAGAGATTAGACAGACAGGCTGGAGTCAAACAGAAAAAAAAGTAGCTAAAAAATCAGATCACCTTAACTCAGTGTTGCATGGTCATAAGCAAACAACAATCTAAAAATAAATCAACTAAATGAAAGAGAACGAGGCGGGTGGTAAGAAGCAATCATGAGCACAAACAAAGGAACCTGGCCAAATTCTGGAGTCTGGAGTCCTGACATTAAATGTTTACTTTTTTTAGGGGTCCCTCATTGTATTACACTATATTTGGGATGTTCGAATAATGTTACAGATGTATGCTAATGTTTTGCTGCTTTTTCAAACTACCTTTTTAAAATGAGTTGAGACAACACAATTCTTAAGTTTGCTTTGGGGACAACATAATTTTTTTATGTTTAATCCCCTCAATCCAATTTGTATAAATGATTATGTGTGATGAACTGATATGATACTGTTGTTTCTTTTTCTCTTAGATGTAGATGAGTGTGCGCGTGATAACAGGTGTCAGTTTGGTTGTCAGAATGTTGCTGGAGGTTTTCGCTGCAGCTGTCCACAGGGTTACACACAACACCAGCAGTGGAACCAGTGTGTGGGTCAGTATACAAACACATATTTATTTTTTTTAACTTTGTTTTTTTATTATTATTATTAAAATGATATCATGATTACTTTCCATGTAGGCATAATTTACAATAAGTCTAATGTTAAGCTTAACGCAACCCTCGAACTGAATTTTGACATTTTCAAAAATGTCATTTAATACAAGTTGTTTTTTGTGGGGCCTAATCAAATGTCCCTGCAATCGGTATGTTTACATGGACACCAATATTTTTTAATACATCCTACCATGTGATTTTTTTTATTACCTTAATCTGACTACAGTCATAATAGTAGTAAACACAAATCAAATTAAGACACATGGCTTTTTTTTCATTCTGCGTGCAGTATCAAATTCCATTAAAGGGCACATACATGACCCCTTTTTTTATATTTAATATAAGTCTTTTGTGTCAGCAGAATTTGTTTGTAAAGTTTCAGTTCAAAATACCCATCAGATTATTAATTATAGCTCTCTAAAGTCGTTCCATTATAGCTCTAATCAAATTTTCCCAGTTTTTTGCACTGGCCCTTTAAGAATAGTCCTCCCCGCCCACCGTTCCCGTCAGCGTGCCTCAATCTCCGCCCTCGGCTGCGTCAGACACACTGAGACACAACAGGAACAGGTGTAAGAGAAGCAGATCTCACTACGTTTGTGAGAAATACAACAGTAAGAACTTTACCAAAGACTGTTTAATGTGTTTGTTAAGGAGCTGCAACGATGAGTCACGCACATGCAGTTATAGAGTTCGTTCACGCACGCACGCACGTGCGCGCGCACACACAGACAGCGCGCGCTTTTGCGAGCAAATGTGAAAGGATACGGGCTAATGTCCACTGCTGTATGGATTTCTGTTATGGTAATGTACACAATAAACCTGATTTAATGTCAACAAACCGAGATTGAAGCGTCTTTTTTGCTGACACGCGGCTGTGGTGATGAAGTAAAGCTGAAGTGAATGGCTGTAGTTCATTACAAACATGCACTGTTTTAAACACGTGTTAAACTTGTGAAACTCACTCTTGATCACATCTGATGATGATTGATGACCTTCGCGAACTGAACAGATCTTTTATTCCCGGTTGTTTTGCGCACGTCCTGTCTTGTTGATATGATTATACGCGTTACTACGGAGACATGTTAATACGCAGCTGTCAATCAATTCGGTGGGCGGGGGGACCGCACCCCTACGTAGAGTTGCGGTCGATCTCAAAACCGCTCCAATTGGTCCACCGTTTTTATGCTGTTAAATTGAAATAAAAGGACTGGGTGTGTTTATATCACCCCAAAATGATCGTCTATACACTATAACTACACATATGACTGTCCAAACAGCTTAAAAAGTAGATTTTTCATCAAAGGTGCCCTTTAAAACAATTCATTATTTCATAGTCATCCAGTTACTCAAAGTTTGTCATGTGGGCATGAATAAAATGTTGCTGAAAGAAAGTGAAAGTTGAAAAATATAAAAATTAAACATGAAATTACACATAAATGAATAAACATTGGATAGCATGATGATGTACTGACGTTAATCAGTATATTATAACATGTAAAACAGGAAAATAATTTAGGTAAATAATTAAATTACTGATGTCCATGTAAACGTAGTCAATGTTAAAACATTTAATCTTCTACTATCTTTGTGAGGAAATTTTGCAGCTATATTCTGCAGCTTGTTAAGGAGATACACAAACTTTTATTTTATATTTCAGCAGACTGTATTGACATTTAAAATCAGGAATAAAGCTATGAAGAAAAATAAGAGACCACTTGACCGTTTTGGATTTCCTGTGTTACAGATGGATTTGAGCTAAAATTTGTTGTATTTTTATCTAAAGTTGAAGAGGACATGAGGCAACTTTTAAAACAATGTTGCCATGAATTATTGGACAATGATGTTTCTATGGGCAATCACAAACATGCGTAACAGAATATTGAGTAGGGGTGGTGCTTTCTTTTGTAACATTTCAACTAACGGTAAGAGGAGTTAAGAATATTGTGGCTGAAGACGTCAGCAGAGAAAGATTGCCACTCAAAATCTAGAACTTTTTTCCTGTGGATTAACTTTTCAAAGATTTAAATTAAAAGTTCACATGTGAGTTAGCAAAATAAACATTGCACATTTTTATTTCAAATAGACCTTATTCATATTTATAGCTTTGTGTTATGTGTGTCCACCAAACACATTGATGCTCACCTGAGAGAAGAAGGTTTAATTCTAATTAAATTTTTCTATTTAATTTTTAATTGTTCCAAACCTCTTTCAGTTTCTTTCTTCTGTTAAACCCAAAGAAGGTATTTTTGAGAAGGCTGGAAATCTGTAACCATTGACATCCATTGTTTTTCCTTCTATGAAATTCAATAGTTACAGGTTTTCAGTTTTCTTTAGAATATCTTCTTTTGTCCTCAGAAGAAGAAAGAAATTCATAAAGGTTTGTAACACATCTTTTTGGGTGAACTATCCCTTTAACATCGTTACAATGCAACCATGCAATTACCTTTTTCTGTTCCGCAGATGACAATGAGTGCTTGAACACAGACAACTGTGGTTCAGCTTCCTGTTTCAACACGTTGGGCAGTTTTAAGTGTGGCTGCCCATCTGGCTTCACCTTTGATCCTGCGTCCACCAGCTGTGAGGATGTAGACGAGTGTGGCTCCTTCATGAGCCCCTGCAGATATGGCTGCTCAAACACACAGGGTGGATTTGTGTGCGGATGCCCGGCAGGATATTACAGAGCAGGCCAGGGGTGAGATGTGCATGAAATGCTCCTACAGTTCATTGACATAGCATTTGATAGGATATATACAGTATAAAATATCATTGAACTATGCATTTTATGAGCAATTTTGAAGAGAATTTAATGAAAATGGTCTGATCACAGGAAACATTCATTCATTCATTCATTCATTTTCTTTTCGGCTTAGTCCCTATATTCATCCGGGGTCGCCACAGCGGAATGAACCGCCAACTTATCCGGCATTTGTTTTACGCAGCGGATGCCCTTCCAGCCACAACCCATCTCTGGGAAACACATTCATACATTCTCATTCACACACATACACTATGGACAATTTAGCTTACCCAATTCACCTGTACTGCATGTCTTTGGACTGTGGGGGAAACCGGAGCACCCGGAGGAAACCCACGCAACCACGGGGAGAACATGCAAACTCCACACAGAAATGCCAACTGGCCCAACCGGGACCACTTTGCAAAATGCACACTGACATTTTTGTTGTTTTACCCTTATCTTTGGGTAAAATATGGACAAAAACAGAATTGGAATAATGAAAAATATTTATAGTTATTATTAAACAAAATAAACTAATAATAATAATACGGGCAAAGCGGTGGCACAGCGTGTAGAGATGTCGCCTCACAGCAAAAAGGTCGCTGGTTCAAGCCTCAGCTTGTTAAGTTGGCGTTTCTGCGTGGACTTTGCATGTTCTCCCCATGTTGGAGTGGGTTTCCTCTGGATGCTCCAAAGACATGTGGTATAGGTGAATTGGGTAAGCTAAAACAGTCTGTAGTGTATGAGTGTGGATGAATGTGTGTGGGATGTTTCCCAGTGATGGGTTGCAGCTGTAATGGCATCTGCTGCGTAAAACATATGCTGGATAAGTTCATTCCGCTGGGCGAGCCCAGATTAATAAATGGACTGAGCCGAAAATAAATGAATGAATTAATGAATAATAATAACAATAATAATAATAATAATTATTATTATTATTATACAATTATTATTATAAATAAATAACAAAAATCAATCCTAAATGTAACTGGAAAACAATTAATTTTCACAATTCTATAAAATACAAAAAAAAAAAAATGTTTTATAGAAATATCAGTTCATCTTGACTTCATCTTGAAGATAATTAATGTTATAAAGTCTTACCTCCCTGCCTCATTATCCATCCTTTCTGCTTCTATAGCCATAGTCAAAATAAGACCATCATCATATTATATTAACTGTTTTGTCAACTAGCAAAACTCGTTGCGAGCCGACAATCTCATGTCATAAGTAACATAAAATGCTGTGACTCTAGTTTCACAGCGCATGAGTGTTCGTATTTTATCGTAGTGCATGTAAACTACCAGGATTCATACCAGCTTACTAGCCCACGAGATTTTTACAGACGCATGTTGTTGTTTGTTGTCTCACCGTGCTGCCCCCGTCAAAATGCCACCCTGGGCGATCGCCCATGTTTCCCATGCCTAAATACGCCACTGATTTTAGGTAACTTGAACATTTATAATAATCTTCTCCCAGTTAAGCAGCCACTTGCTTTTTTTGTAGTTTAGGAGAAGTTGATAAATCGATGTGTAGTAAATCAAGCAGGTCTAATCACTTCTGCATTGAATGAGGCTGCAGTTTTTCATCACCACAGAAACATAAAAGACATGCATTATAATTAACTCCAATATGACATATTTTTATATTTTGACATATTTGAAACTTACATGTAAAAGGGTTAAATTAACTGTGGCTAAACAATATCAGGTTTTCCTCACATTCAAAGATGCATTCTCAGCCAAGCACTGTTGTGGGGTGATAATTCAATTCAATTCATCTTTATTTCTATAGCGCTTTTACAGTGTAGATTGTGTCAAAGCAGCTTCACATAGAAGATCATAGTGAGTTGAAACAATGTCAGTCCAGTTTTCAGAGTTTAAGTTCAGTTTAGTTCAGTTTAGTGTGGTTTAATTTTCACTGTTGAAAGTCCAAACAATGAAGAGGAACTCCATCGCTGCGCAGCTCCACATCCCGAACCATGCAAAACAGCGGCGCGGAACAAACTTCACCAATTGGTAGGGCCAGACGGAATCTGCGGACATTTTCTGCTATTTCTGCGGAGTATTTTGTTAAAAATCTGCGGATTTATGCAGAATAATTTTGGGAGTGCCCAAACTAAAATTTTAATATATATGAAATAAATAGTAATACCTTTTTAACTTTTATTCAATGTTTACAATGCGAATCTAATTAGATCCACTCTATTTGGTAAACAAAGCAAGTCTCTGGTATAAAATATCTACCAAAACACCGAAAATAGTACTTTACAAACTGTATTGTAAATAAATCACATGAATATTTTTATATTAGTCAATATTATTACTGAAATTAATTTGAAAACTGATTAAATATACATTTACACACATTTACTCGAGTAAATAAACAGAATCAATGATGGGCTAAAAATCTGCGGAATTCTGTGCGCGCAGATTCCGTGTGGCCCTACCAATTGGTGAAAATGAAAGAAAAAAAAACTCGAGAGAAACCAGGTTCAGTTGCCATGACCATTTCT
>CAIGQQ010037750.1:546031-571475 GCA_903798035.1 Danio albolineatus | reverse complement strand
ATATATATATATATATATATATATAAACACAAAACAAAAGTGTGATTATAAGTGAGATGCTGTACTAACTCAAACACACTCAAGAAAATGATTTTCATTTCAGTTTATTTTTATATATTGCAATAAGGATGTACAAAGCATCGATACCCTTAACCGTTAAAATGTTAGAAAAAAGCATATATGTGACAATAACAGTACAGTATATCAAAACATTACAGTTCCAGCGCAATCGATCAGATCCACCCTCATGGTTTAGCAGAAAACTCAAGCCACTGGTCAACAGAGTGTTTCATTAAAAGGCATATAAAAGATAGAAATGTGACCAAACATTGAGAAAGAGACCGAAGATGAGATTTTGCTGACTAAATCCAAACAAACAATTATTAATAATAATAATAATAATAATAATAAAAAAGTTCACATTTTGAAACTACTGTAACATAAGAGGGGCCGGAAAAGAGAGAGAGAGAGAAAAAGAATATATAGTTAAATAAATTTTTCACCATTTTAATTTGCATTAATGCACTCCTTTGATTAATCCGGTTAGGTTAAAATATATTTACAAGTTAGTAAGGAAGTATAGTGTGAACTACTGTAGCTGGAACTTCTTGACCTTGATGTGTTAACTCAATTTTCACACATAGAAATATGCAAATGAGACTTTGGCAACACACTCTGCAAGGTGAGAAACGCTATCACATGCCAAGGGTAAAATAAGAAATGAACAAGTGTTCATCTACTGGAAACAACAGTGGAACCTTTAGGAGGCACTTTTAAAGCACCTCTTATTATGGAAACCTACAGCTGCAACTAGAGCATTTCTACATCAGTGAGAAACACGCATTATATGATTGTGACACTCCCAACAACCTCTAAACATTATATATACACACACACAAGCGTCTTTACCAAATCAAGATGACAGGTAATAGTTGAACTGGTGATTTGGGTGAATGAGTGCTGTACAGCCACACCAACGTACAAACACAGAACAGATTTTCAACGAGTTAAGATTGTACCGTCAGCTTCACTAACTTCACCCACTTCAAACCAAAACACATGCGGCGCACACACATTTAAGTACTTTTAAATACTAGTTTATACTGAGAACTATAAATATGAATATATTCATTCTAACTTTGTCACATTTCTCAATTGGACAAACGGCAGGGTTGTGAATCCGACAGACACAGAACCTGCAACAGCACAACACACACTGAGCCTGGAAACGAAAGTAGTGTTGGAAACCAAAGTGTGACGAACGTAAAGAGCTAATGTGATGGACGCGCAAACAGTTACCCATGTTGCTAACCGACCAACACTTCAGTTAGTAACCACTTTAAACTAAGGCATGATGGGCCATTCGACAAACATTTGGTCACATCCCAGCATTCAATCACAAGAATCAACTGACAAACATTCAGGAACAGGAGAAACTGAAATACGGATCAGTTCTCTCAATGGCTGTCCAGACATATGAAAAATAAAACAACTGACAGAATCTCCGACTTTTAGATGAACCCGGCACTCAATCCTGAGTTTAGATTACACGATTTCAAAGAGTCGCACGCAGTCCATCTGCATAGAAGAACAAATCAGTTTCATTCAACGCTGAAAACATTCTTACAGCTTCAAATAACACTTCTTCTCCATTAAGGCCTTTAACCGCAGAAATGCACTGACCAAAAAACACTATGAAAGCAAGGGAAGACCAGCTTTGGTTGGTTACTGTAACGGTCCAACCTCGATGTAAAGTGGAAATGTGGCATTTGAAACTGAAAATAAGAGAGTTTTCAAGAGATCAGGTTGTACAAACGAATAATTTCAGACTCCTTTATATTTAAAAAAAGAAAAAGAAAAAAAAAGATGAGAGCTTTTTGGAGACTTATGGGGTGGTGGTCAAGATTACATTCTAGTTCAGGCATCCATCTATCCATTTTCTATCTCTCAATCTCCCTCTTTTGATCTGCATTCGCATACTAGTCAATAAACTAGCCAGTATGGCTTGAAAACGGTAAAAACAACAATCACCATTATCATCGGTTAAGGCAAAGATCTCCTCTGTAGCAGGATTTGTGATTCCAGGGCTTTGCTCTTATTTGGCTTATTGTTATTTTGAAATGACCTGATGCCTCTTCTTCCTTCAGACAGCACACATCAGCCGCTTTTTTTTATCGTCAAACCAAAAACCGTTTAACTGCACACAAAGGAAAACTAATATAGTTTTGTTAAAGTTCTGACTTTTTACATTAGACTACTTGAAAGATGATTGTAAATCACCTTGTAGTTCAGGTTGACCATCGCAACAACAACCACAACAACATGGAGGGGGCACTGCACTAAAAGTCCAACTCATTCAATGCTAAAAGGAAGACGTAAAACTCTGAAGAAAAATCAACAGAAGAAAAGTCGTCTACAAAAAAGCGAAAGTGTATCGTCAGATACGGCGTAGCAGAACCTTCGGTCCACTTGTGTTAAAATGTGATCAAATCAAGATCGATTTACATTTAAAACCCAATAAAAACAAGCAGCCTAAATCTAGTTCGTTATAAATCATCAGTCAGGGAAAGTTTAAGATTTTAATCTGATTGCACAGGAAGGCACATCCACAAGGCTATAAAAAGTGTTGCAAAGAATTATGCTTTTCTTCAAAGAGAGAAAATAAGAAATGAGGTGATTATTGCTTCATCAAGAGCAAATTTAAAAGAAAGAAAAAAATATCCACAACTCAAAAAGTTGTGACAGTCATAATAATGATAACAATGATAACAATCAGTGTAACAACGTGTGCTCTAAAACCTTTGAGCTGAAGACTATATAAACCACCAAGCGATGATCTTTCCTGCTTACGTCTGCGGCGTGGAAGAAAAGAACCGCTCTGGAACATCCTTTTGTTTCGGCTTTGTTGAGAAATGTCTATCAGCATCTTTAAAACCTTCATCATCATCATCATCATCATCATCATTATCAGTCAGAGGTGCTGTACTCGTTACATGTGTGCTCGTGTGGGCAGTTGTGTCTGTGAGCTCTTTAGGAGTAGAACGTGAGGACACTCTGATGGTTCCCACGCACTAAGAGGATGGGCGGCAGGTCTTTGGATAGTGTGTCTAGCCAGGCCATGTAAAGGGCACTGGAGACGGCTCCTTTCCTGGCCAGCGGCATGCTCCTATTACAGGGCAAACATACACACACACACACAATGTTAATGCTAGATAATAACAAAAGGAAAAAAAAAAAAAAAAAAAAAAAAAAAAAATTGATAGATTCAGCTAACTCAATGACACTTGTTGAAAGTGGAATTGGCACTGGTACATGAGCCTGTATCAAATGACTATTTAATCTCACTTGCTGCAATCACGGCTGTCATCTATGAATGACTGCAAACAGCACTCATTATTACAGTTAACCATTAGTTTAGCTTTGGCTTTAATTGTTTATGAACTAATGTTTGTATTAGACCAGCTTTTTTGGCAGTATTTTAGGTCATGATAATATGGGGCAGCACAGGGTTCAGTTGTGGGTCCTTGTACATCATCTCTTGCCATCTTTAGTGGTAGATATTTATGGTGTTATACAAACAGTGAAAATGTGTAGCTTAGGATCATTGCTTGTACTTCATGTTTATTTCAGGGTTTCTGCAGGTTTAAGTACAATTTAAGACTTTCTAAGACTCTTTTAAGACCATTATGGATGAAATTTTAGATACATATAGATACGTTCTTGTTTTTAATTAAATGTTTGCGTTTCCGGTTGTGCCAATGGATATTTTTTCAAAATGAAACAAAACAAGTTATTTCTTAGCCTTATATTTTAATTTGTCAAAACAAGAAAATTTTGGTTGTATACAATATTTTTTTTGCATTATAACGTTTCTTTTGTTTTTTTAAAAGAAGAGTTTAACATTTTAAAGACATTTTTTAACTTTAAGACCCCTGGGACACCATTATTTGCCTTTTGCAGCTTACATATCTCCACCAATAGGTGGCAGCATGTAACTTTTATAAATCACAAAAATGTTTGTAACTTACATGACAATGAGGTTGGCTGTGCTTGAGTGCTCCTTCAACAGCTCATTTAGTCTGATCTGACGATTACCCTAAAGAAACACACAAATCAATTAGCAGGAAGACTGAGTACTGGTTAACAACTACTCTAGAAGCAGAAGACGGTCTCCACTGAGAATTATTCCACCCCAAAATTAAAAATAAACATGATTTTTTTTTTAAAGTATAAATTTGAAAAAAATGAAAATTATGTGGTGGAATGATAATGCTTAATAGATTGCAAATGTCTGAGGTGAATTACTGTAACACAAAGAATTTTAGTCCTGTTCTTTGAATTTAATGTCTGTCTCAGACATTATTCTTTCTGCTAAACAGAATTATTACATTAACCACAGTTTGAAGATTCTTAAATCTGACTTTTGTGAGCAGGAAGTGTGCTGTTCTAGTTCTGCTGGGTATGCTCAGAACTGTCTTATCTACCAAATATGTGGGGTAGCATATGTTTATTTTTGCTCTCTGTTGACTCAATATTCTGTTCAGTTAAAAATGTTACTATTCATTTAATAGTGCTTCTCTTTTTAATAAATCACCCTGCTTTAATATCTAAATAACCTATTCTGTTGAGCTACCATGACTTCTCAGTTTCAACAAAAACATTAAAAGAGAATATTTATAAATTAGTGTAAACTTTACTTTGCAATTAATATAAATAAATTCATAATTTCTTCCCAAACATGTGATGAGGAAAAATTAATCTCCGCTTGATCAATCGCTTTGTTGTTTTTCTACAGTTGGTAAATATTTAGACCTTGGCTTTGTAGAGCTCCAGCTCATTGTCTGTGATCCTCCAGGGTTCTTCGCTCTTCAGCTTCTCAGCAGCTTCCTGCTCCATGTCATCTTCTCTCAGTTTATATGGCTCGATCATTTGAGCAAACTCTGTCAAACTGAATACAAAAGCAAAAAGGTTGCCATTAGTAAAAGCTGAAGAGGAACTTTTACTTTTGTTCTAAAAATAATATGCTAATTAATGGAATAGGAAACCTCAACTGGTGAAATCAAGCAACTGATTTCAAAATAACTAAATTTAATTAATTTTTTACTGCTTTCTAATGTCTGTTGATGCTTATTTGACAGATGGATTTGGCTAAGCTAACAGTAACAACAGCTGATAGTTGACATTAATAAATCAGTTTTTTTTTTGTTTTTTTTTTTCAATTTTGAAATTAATGGAAACTACAGCTGCTTTTACACCATCAAGCCAAATGGTTCTGTTTGCTTAATTCCATGCTTATCCAGTCTAGTCTGCATGGAAATCATTTTATTTCCACAGTAGTGCTGATAACTGAACAGTAATGTAAAACAGATGTGTCAGTCTTTATCTTAGTACTGTAAATGTAAAATTTAATAAATAGTTAAATAAATGATGAGCAGAGATTTGTTTTTATAACTCTTTCCCCCTGAATATTAATTTGTTGCATAACAAAAGCTCAAACAATAATAAAAATGTATGAAGCAACTGGCAGTCAGTCAACAGAGTGGTAATTATATGCATACATGTTATATGCATACATAGAATGTAAAAATAAAAACAACACGAAGCAATTACCTGATGAGTGCGAATCATTACCTCTTTGAACAAAATTATATGCATACACACACACACACAAACACACAACCAGTCCATCTCAGTGTGGTTGTCTAACAATGTCTAGATGTCTGGACCCAGAACGAAACTGGTATCATAGAGCAGTTCTTCGAACAGTTCGGAACGATAGTGGAAAAGTAGCTTTTGACACTTGCTTGAGGGGTTTCTTGGGGTTTCACAGGAACAATACACACCAGCATTGTCAAAATATTATGTTGCTCAATATGTAACTGTGTGTGTGTGTGTGTTAATAGCTAGAATAAGGGCTTTTATCTGATCCATGCACATAGTAGTCACCCAGCCATGGTTCAAATTAAATTCAGTAGAATCAGTAAAGAATCATGTAAAAAATGCATTTAAAATGCTTCACTGGAAGGATTTATTTTTGATAATGCTTCCACACTTTTATCTTGCAATTTATATTAATAAATTCATAATTTCTTCACAAATATGTAATGATAAAACAAATTAATCTGTTTTTGATCAATCAGATTGATCCATGTTTTTTTTTGACTGCAGGTATACGTCAAATTAAATTCAGTAGAATCAGTAAAGAGTCCTGTAAAATGGATTTAAAATGAGAACAAACAATAAACTGTTAAGAAGAATGTGTCAGATTTTATTAAAAAACACATCTTATGATTAGTGTAGTATAGATCATACCCCTCAGACTTTGGCTTTGTGTTGATGTCACCAAGGACCGTGATGTCAGAGAAATCGATCCTGAACTTGCTGAGCAATGTGGCCATGCTAAGGACAGAACAACAAAATCTCATTACATATTTATGAGGCAATAATAAATAATTCACACAATATCTGCCACTGTTTTCTCACAGCTCAGAATGTTCTTCAAATGATCCTGAAAGGTTACATGCAGGAGGGAAGTGAGGATGAGTTTAGAACGTTTTCTGATCCTTGCGAATTGACCATTCATTAAAACTGAATCTGCATTGCGGTTATGATACACTGCAGTGGATCCACGAAAAAATAAAATCTACACACACTGTACAGTTGAACACCTCTCACAGTTTCTATGAAGACCCTGCTGCTGGAACACGTCTAATTATAGCTAACAAAGGCCCTGGCAGCAGCTGCAGGGGACAATGGAAAACATTTGTCTCTTACACACAATACCTCCATGTGCATTCAGAGAAACGGAGTGTGTGCCATGTTGGGAACGCTTTATGTAAAAAGAAACATGGCATACTAATATTATCCAAAGTCCAGCTTTCACTAGCCTGCCTCATCTGAACTCCACAGAATGAGAACAGATTCTGATATGATCATGAAATGATATGTATAGTATTATAGAAGCTTTTGAACTCACGCTCTGCGGTCATGGTCTATTCTGTTGATCTTCCCACCGATGAACACACGGATCTTACAGTCCTTCCATTTCTTCTTGTTGGCGATAAGATAGGGGATCAGTAGAGTCAGACCTGACACGAATGAAGAACATGAGATAAATACAAGACTAGACTTGTTCAAGTAGTAGAAACTTGAAATAAACTATGCACCTACATCTGACCTAAAACCTGTCAGTGTTGATGTTTGAATGAAATGCTGCAGAACCACTTCACTGCTGTCAAAACTGTCTTTACTGTGCTAAACTGGATATAAATGGTTAAAGGGATAATTCATCAAAAAAACTGAACTTTACTCACCCTCAAGTGATTCTAGACATTTATTTTTTTCTGTTCAAAAAGACAAACCTGTAGCCATTGACATCTATTGTAGAAAGAAACAATAATAGGAAAGTCATTGGCTACTGGTTTGCATCTTTAAAATAGCAACATTTGTGAACATCTTTTGTGTTCATCAGAAAAAAGTAAGTGGAGGCTGAATAAATGACAGATTTTTTTTATTTTGAGTGAACCGTCCTTTTTAATAGCCACGGAAGACAAGGCCAAAGAGAAAACACTGGCTTGTAAAACAGAAAGCTCTCCCCCTTCTCTACTGAGCATTTAATGCAACTCTTTGTCATTTCAAAAGCACTTCTCATTTCTACAACAGAAGCCCCACTGCATTGACCAGCCTTTCTGTACGCACAATCAAATCTTAACAGCACATTTGGTTTTTGGTAATGAGCCCAAAATAGCACAAGACATGCCAAGATACTCCACTGGATGGCTCAAGACATTTACTTATTTAGCAAACACTTTTATTCAAAGTGAATTAAAATTGAGGAACACAACAAGCGAGAGTGCTAGAAATGGAGAAGTTCTAGTAATACAAAGGTTCAGAACAGAACAAGCTGGAACAGGGAGGGATTAAGGAACTGAAACCTGCAGGACAGTGTCCCTCCAGCCACAGGTCTCTGAATGACCTTAGCATTGAAAAGACATGTTTTGCTTTCTCCAGCAGAAATCAGTAAAGTAATGACAGATTAACAAAATGTTTGCTTTTTTCATTAAAATATCCAAAATACAGTATAAAAGTGTTATATTTTGCCAATTTTAATTTATGTACAAACATAATCCCAAATGTTGTTTCAAAAAACTGTAATCAAGAACTATAAGCCATTTTAAAAAGTGGTATGGACCATATCCTGTGTAATCAAGTTGGTGAGATCATACACCCTTAAATTCTGGTTTGGTTTTAAAGAAAAACCGAGAAACAACAAAGTTGCTTTAATATGTTGTATATTTCATTAGACTGCACAAAGCAGCATTTTAACAACTTTAAAATGCACTTGGTATAATTAAAGAGCACTGCTTCTTCCCCACGTCATCAAGATTGGAATAACCAGAATTGGTCAACTGTGACATAATAAAAGCTCTGTTTCTTTTGTGGTATGTGGCACTAGTCTATCATCAGCAATTGCTTCGGCACTCTCGTTTCACCCAGACGGCTATCACCCTTACTCTGCCTCATACTGACTTAAGTTCTAAATACTTTTGCTCTTACAGAAATCATGTTCATGGATGAGTCATTGTATGACATTTATGAAGACAATAACTCCCATTACTCCACAATCATTCACAGATTCATCAAACAACCCTTTTGTGTGTGTGTGTGAATATGCACACACTATCGGCCAAACTTTAAAGGGGACCAATTATACCCCTTTTTACAAGATGTAAAATAATTCTCTAACGTCTCTGGAGTGAGTACGTATGTAAATTTTAGCTTAAAAATACCTCACAAATAATTTATTTAACTCTTTGAAACTTCCCCTTTTTGACTTTCATTCAAATTGTGCCGTTTTGGTGACTGTTCCTTTAAATTTAAATGAGAATTTGCTCCCAGTCCTCTTTTCGAAAGAAAGCATGGTTACAAACACCAGTGCATCAGCATAGCAGCTGACGCAAAACAGAACTAACATTACCTCTGTAAAAAAAAAACCTCTGATAAGATGTACAATGCAAGAATGTAAATTCTGCATTTCTGTAGACTGCAGTTTTTAAAGTGATTATAAAAAAATCTAATAAATTAATTTTTACTTTAAACAGTTGTCATATAACTGTGACCACTTTTAAAAGTGATTTTGCACAATAGCTTCCCTTTAAACAATGCGTCTTTAAGTGGTCTCAGGACATTGACACACACCTATGATGCTCTTCCAATTGGCATCATTTCAGTAATGCAGTAAATGCACACATTTTAATATACTGAGGTTTTGGCTAAATGGCTAAGTTAACATAATATTTCTTGCTTATAAGAACAGCATTTGGAAATATACTGTATAATCAAAACACACTGCTAAGGTGCTTCATCACAAAAGTGAATCATTTGCATGCGGTTTTAAGTCTTGCCAATTTAAAGGTTCGGGTAATTATAAACCGGTTAAGTAAAATGAGACAGGTTATAATGTGTTTAACTGTCTTTTTTTGAAGAGCATTCACATAAACAGCCTATTATATCTGATGTGACAGTGACTGTTGTGGGAAAAAGCCAAAGTGTGTCTGTACAAGATTTATCGATTTGGTCTTAATATACCTTCTGCAAACTGTGTTATTAAAGGTGCAGTAGGTTATTGTCTTCTGAAACATTTTTTGTTGTGCTGGTTAAAATTCTCTTCACATTCCAATAGTAAGAATTAAAGTAAATGATCTAAATGTATTTACATGCAAGTTTATGTTCTGGGTAGGGCTTAAGACTAAAAAATGACAATTGCCATAATTCTGATAAATAGCCAAAATGTTGGTCAACAAATATGGATTTGTACATCTGTGCACCCATTCATGCAGATCCAAAATGACACGAGAGAGCGACAGCGGTAAAAACAATTTTTAAAAATCTTTAAAAAAAATTTTTTTAAATCCTGAAATCAATATTAGTTATTTTAGCAAGCCTGAAATATTGCACATTATGACAGGTTTTGCTTACAACACAACTAAAAATGTGCAACATATAAATACAGTTTTTCCATTCTCAATTGTAGTATCTAAAAAAATAATACTTTTCGAGAACTAAAAGTTTTCTAACTGGCGAATGACATGATCTAGTGGGTTGTCTACGGTCATTTTTTTTGTGAGCGTTTGTAATTTCAGGAGTCGTGGCTTTGGACAACAATGAAGGGACTGTGTTTCAAATATATTATGCTAACGGAAAGCATTTTGGCAGATCACCTACTGCACCTTTAAAGTTAGTCAAACACCAGCAAAAAAAAAAAGAAAATCACTCACTTGTTGCTTTAATATGAATCTAATGTTCAATCAAACCAGTATTTACATATTTACTAAGCATTTCTTTTGTTAAATCTCTTTTATTTTCATTTTACTTGTCTTGAATAATACCTTGAGAATGTTTTACTTAATTAGGCTTTCACTGAGCATAGTTGTGCTATTAGATTGTGTGATATTGAAATTGCCACTGAAAAAAGTAGAAACATGCATATAAAATTGATATCAAAACCATCTTAATTCCAGAAAAGGAGAACTAGATCCTGATATTTCCATTTGCGCATCATCATGAAATAAAATGACTCCTTTCTCGATGTTGGGATGTTGCTCATGTCTCAGTAAGGTTAAATGTTTTTTTAAATGCCCCATGGACTAGTTGGATTTTATGATTTGTTTTTCAAATGGCAAAGACTTTTCCTAGCACTGTAAAAACAACAATTGGTCAGGTGAAAAAGCTAAACAATTTTAGTTGGACATGTAACATAACATAATCAATTTTTTTTAAAATCTGAGATAACTTTCAAAAAACACAAGTAATCCTCAACAATTATTTTTCTCCATCAACGTTTGTCTTTTTCGTTTATTTTTTGAAAAAAAGGAATAGATCATTCATTCATTTTCTTTTTGGCTTAGTCTTTTTATTAATCTGGGGTCACCACAGCGGAATGAACCACCAACTAATCCAGCATATGTTTTACGCAGCGGATGCCCTTCCAGCTGCAGCCCATCACTGGGTAACATCCATACACCTCTCATTCACACAGCTTACCCATTCCCCTATACCACATGTCTTTGGACTTGTGGGGGAAACCGGAGCACCCGGAGGAAGCCCATGTGGACATGGGGAGAACATGCAAACTCCACACAGAAATGCCAACTGACCCAGCTGAGGCTCGAACCAGTGACCTTCTTGCTGTGAGGCGATCGTGCTACTCAGTGCACCACAGTGACGCCCAGAATAAATCATTTCAACATAAAATCAAACAATTTGATTACTGTAAGTAACTGCACATTTTTTTGAACTCACCCCCGTCATCAAAGAGCCACCACACATCCACTGTCCCCTTGCCTTGTTTCTGCTGGAACTGTTGACTGGCATCCAACAACCTCTGGTCAGCTACATTAAGAGGAACTGTTGGGCTCTTTTTATCTGAAATGACACATAAACACACACTCAGACTCCAGATAAAGAGACACAGAAGTAATTTCTAATATTATCATCAGATAAATTCATAAGCAGACAGAACAAAGGAAAGACGCTGAAGCAGAATCTTCAGAGGGAAAGAGAGAAGCAGCCCTGCAGGAAGACACAGAATATTAGATAACAGACAGGAAGTGACATCGTCAGAGCTGAAACGCACACTAGCACATGTAGATGTGAAGGTCAGATAATCAAACCAGCAGAAAACACTCAAGAAAGCAGCGTGTCCTAAAAATGTCATGAAGAGTAAGTGCATGCAGGTCTGAGACAGATGGAGCAAAGAACGAAAATGAGAGAAACGTCCTGCCTTTCTTCAACAGCGGCTGAGTGTGGGCTTTGCCATCATCATCCTCATCTGGATAACATTTTGAAAAAAACACAAGAGGGTTAAAGTCCGCTAACGCTGCAGTGGAAAACATATGCGTCAGTCCAACACAATGAGGCATTTGTTCTTTTGCTGCAGTTTATTACACGAGTGTGAGGCTGGTCACCTGCTGAGGAAACCTCAGGAGCTCCATCATCACCAACACATTCAGTAAAACACACAGATGACATCAAACATTCATCCACATGCCACCAATATGACTTGACAGGTTAACCAAAAAGCCCATGCTGTTTGCTGTAAAGTAGCTTTCAAACTTTGTGCAATCCACAGTGCGCGCACGCGCGCACACACACACACACACACACACACACACACACACACACACACACACACACACACAGACACACACACACACACACACACACACACACACACACACACACACACTTAAATCCTCCCAATTTAACCTCCTTAAGACTAAAACAATCTAAAAAAAACAGCTTTTCTAAAGAATAAGATTCTTACAAATTGGAGTGTCTTTTAAGTATCAGTCTATAAAGACACTGATTATGGCTAGGTGATCGATCGAAAAGTAATCGAAATTGACATTCAGAACCCATAATCGACGTTTTCCAGAACAATTTTTTTTCCAATTACTTTCCCTACCACGTGTGAAGTCACATGACCGCGGTCTGTTAAAAGCTGATTTATACTTCTGCAGCCACTTTTGATCTTTGGTCAAGCAAGATGAGGGAGCCATTTTTGAGCCTTACTTTGTTCTACATTAACGATGATTGGAAACTGCGCCATAAATGCCTTGAGAAGGCATATTTTCCATTTCATTCAAATTATTATTTACATTAAAATATTTGTTTACAGAAAATACAAGAAATGTACTGTTTAAAATGTTATTTATATGGAAGAGTTATTTAATTTAGAAGAGATACTGCTTATTTTCTCCTTTTAAAATGAAAAAAATTTAAATAACTTTTTATTTTAACTTTAGTATTTTAACTTTTTTTATAAAGGAAAAAAAGTGTCTGTTGGTTTTAGGCAAAATGTGTTTTAATTTCAGTTGTTCAGCGCTGTTGTTCAATAAATAAATCAAAGATAGTAGATAGTGTGCGTTTCCTTCACTTATTTTAAAATAATGCACTCTTCAATCAGAAATCTCTCATCTGTAATATGAGAGCATATTTACTGTACAAAACCTGTCAGTAAACTAAAAGGAGCAAAATAAATAAATAAAATAATCGTTCATTAATCGTAGAGTTAAAATGTTCAGTTAATCGAGATTTTGATTTTAGGCCAAATCGCCCAGCCCTAACACTGATACAGGACAATCCAGCAGGCTATTCTCACCAAAGAATCAATCCAAATCTTCTAAAGTTTGGTTCAGGGATCATTCTATAAATGTTTTTGAGTGGCCTGTTCAGTCTTCAGGTTTAAATCTCAAACGTATTTGATGGAACTTGAAAGCAGTTACATAAACTTTATTAGTTTGGTCACACTTTATTTTAAAAGGTTAAATTCTAGCTATTAACAAATCATCAATTATGACTTTTGCTGCAATAAGATCCTAATTCACTACTTATTACCATATTAATTATTAAGGTACTAACTGGGTTTAGGTATTGGTTAGGATTGGGGTGTAGATTAGGATGATGGAAAATATGGACCTTATGAGTACTAATAAACAACCAATATGGTAATAATAGGCATGCAAATAAGCAACTATTACAATGGGAGAATTGGTCCCTACACTAAAGTGTTACGATTAGTTTTTCTAAGTGCGGGCCAAAACTCCAGAGGACAGGTGACAAACCTTGAAAACCAGACTAAATATCTATGGAGAAATTTCTTGTTCTCATGTGAAACTCTCAATCACACAAATTCCTACTGAAGTGACTAGATTTTCACAGAACAAATAGTTAAAGTTACCACAACGCAAGTTCTGTTGTGTGCATTAATTAAACATTGTCCCACGATGTTTAAAAAAAACTCAACTTTGTTTTAGAGATTCTCCTGACAAAAAGTTTAGGAAATATGGCAAATACAATCAACTCATCGCATGTGATCTTCTACAACTGAACAAGATATCTGTATATGCAAAGAGGGCTCCTTTTACAAATTCTGGCAGTTCTCATCGTTTTTCACATCTTCCCTCATCTGCTTGTCTCCCGCAGCCCCTTGCAGCTATATTTGTTTTTTATGGTTATTTTCTCAGCCTTCAGAGAGCCCTTCCAATGTCAGATGGTGCTGAGAGGGTTGATACTTAAGACCTCTGAGTAATTTATCATAGATGGACTACAAACATGACACGCCGAGCAAGCACTCGCTCTGTTCTCAGCCAAGACCCTTCAGAAAACATGCTGTTGTTTGTTGTGTTGTATTGGTCAGATAGTTCAGAAAACACATGGAGTAGGGATGACATGGGATGTGAAATGTTTTCTGATGAGAACTGGCTCCAAAGGGACATAGTGGATCAGAAGGTCCCCATATGACTTCCTCTGAGCAACTACTGCAGAAGAAGAACATTTTATAAAACTCCTGGGAAATAAACAGACACGCATGCACACTTGCATATATGTTTTTTCAAGGACTCGAAAATAGGCATAATGTATTTTATACTGTAAAATACATGGCCCACTCCTAAACCAAACTCTCACAGGAAATATGCGACAAATTCTTTACGTAAAAAGACATGATTTTAGGCCATTTCAATTATGAGGACACAAGGTATGTTATCGTAAACCACCTTAGAGTACTACTATGTCATATTCATGTCATTATACAGTTTTGTATCCTCGTAAACCACATAAACACACATGTGTGGAAAACAACTGTACTTCAATACAGGACAGGGTTCTTGTCAAAGTCCAAAGTCAAATTCAAGCATTTTTCAAGCATTTTTCCAGGTATATTTGAAATTTTTGCCAGCACTTTACAAGTGTGGCAAATTAAATATTTTATATCATATACATTCTATGACATATTAAATGATATTTGTTTTAGCATTTTAAATTATAGTATTCTAAATTGTACTTTGTTCTGAAGTATGCTCAAAGCCCAACATAGAATTAGTCATTGACTCTTTTAAATGCTGTTTACTGTTTACTATTGTTCACTTATGAAGTTGTAATCTCCATGTTGTCTTCTCTCACTTAATCAAAAGGCACAGATAAAAAAAGTTTTTTTTTAAAAAGACAGCAAGATCATGCTTACAGGCACATGTGCAGACATATATTAAAATTATTTAAATATATATTTAGATAGTTTAATTATTATCTATTTAGTAAAGACATTTTTATGAAAGCAAAACAATAAAATATTTAAGACAAAAAATTCAAGCATTTTCAAAGATTTCAAGCACCCGTACAAGCCCTGACAGGACAACCTTAACAAGAGCAAAATGACATGTAAAAGTGCTAACCTTTCTGGACCGCAGGGCTGTTCTGAACACTGGTGGCCTTGGAGGAAGGTTTGGATGAGTCTCCGTCCGAGTCTTTACTCATGTCCACTGAAACCACTACATCCTTCATACCTGAAGAATCATCTTAAGAGACAATGGAAAGTTAAGCATTACTTTGAGGTGAATTCAAATTCAGATCTAGCATGAAAGGCAAGTCCGTTTAACAGAAAATGATCTAATTACATGGACTATTTAATCTGCCTAAACATTGAAGGAATCACGCATGTCCAGCTACAAACATCATGTTTTCCATTTTAAAAGGCTTAAAAGAGTTAACATACTCCACTCTAAATTCTCCCTAACATGAACAGAGTCAAATTTCTACCCATTTAACCGCTGAGACAAAGCTTTTCACCTGAAGCTAGGCTGCAAGGCTTCACTAAGCAGAAGCATTTGTTAAAGTTTTTCTTTACAAGTGACTGGCTAATGCTGAAGTCAAATGTACAGCACTGTACCTTGACCTTGAATGTGAGAAATATCAAGTCCCTCTCGCAGTCGGAGAATGACAACACCATACTGAAAATCAAATGCGTCACTACACAAACAAAGAAGCATTAGTTGGATTTTACACAAGTAAACATGTATAACTTATATATAAGCATAAAAGTATATGATTTATTACACATATATACATATTATTCTGTAAAAAAGCAATGATATTAAAAAACCAGATCAGAATTTAACACCACATTCGTGACTTAAAGTTTTTTTTTTTTAAATTCCTATAAGAAAAAAAATGGTAACACTTTATAATAACTACACACTATGAATCATTTATTAAGCATTAGTTAAGCATTTGTTAAGCATTACAAATAATGAATTCATTATTTGTTAAGCATTAAGTTTACATTAATAGACGTTAGTAAGCAGTTTATATCTGCAGCTACAAATGCTGTATTCTTGACTTATAAGTACATTTAAAATGTGCTTAGTAAATCGACTTTCAAAATTTGTTACTGATTAATATTTCATGACTAACTTAAAGTATCACATTATTTACAAACCATTTGTATTTAAGAGTAGTTGGTGGTTTTTAAGATCATTCATAATGACTTAGTAAATGATTAATAAACTATTCAAATCAACATTTATATATTGTATTAATCAGGCATATAGTAATGGTCACCATGTATGTTCGTAAATGCTTTATTAACTCAATTTCATCCAGTTTTGTGACCTAATCTAAAGTGAGGACTATTCATGCTTTTTAAATCCCTTATAAATGACAATTAAAGGCTTAAAATCAAATGAACAATAATCTTAGCAATCCTATCTGAAAAATTTAATTACTGTAAAGTTTAAACATTGCTAAATAACTTTAAAATGTTGTATCATAATATACTGTTAAATTATATTGTTGTTTGTTTATCCAATGTTATGTTGTATTTTGATACTCCTGTTATTCAGCAATGTTTAAACTTTACAGTCATTATTTTAGATAAAGTTGCAAAGACACATAGATACATTTGATTTCATTTGATACAGTTTCATTGTGTACAGCTGAAGAATCTGAAACATGGAATCTCATGTTTCATATATAAATACTAGATTTCAGGCAAATAAACTACAATCACTGGTCACTTTATTAGGTACACCTGTCCAACTGCTTGGTAACGCAAATTTCTAATCCAATCACATGGCAGCAACTCAATGCATTTTGGTATGTAGACATGGTCAAGACAACCTGCTGCAGTTCAAACCGAGCATCAAAATGGGGAAGAAAAGTGATTTAAGTGACCTTAAATGTGGGATGGTTGTTCGTATGGTAGGGCAAGAATTTGGCATCAGTGACATGAAAGCATGGATCCATCCAGCCTTGTATCAACGATTGTGGGGGGTGGTGGTGTAATGGTGTGGGGGATATTTTCTTGGCACACTTTTGGCCCATTAGTACCAATTGAGCATCGTGTCAACCCCACAGCCTACCTGAGTATTGTTGCTGACCATGTCCATCCCTTTATGACCATAGTGTACTTTCAGCAGGACAACGTGCCATGTCAAAGTGCAAATCATCTGACTGATTTCTTGAACTTGACAATGAGTTCACTGTACTCAAACGGCCTCCTAAGTCACCAGATCTCAATCCAAGAGCACCTTTAGGATGTGGTGGAACAGAAGATTTGCTGACAAATCGGCAGCTACTGTGGGATGCTATCATGTCAATATAGACCAAAATCTCTAGAGAATAATCACAGTACTTTGTTGAATCTATGTCACAAAGGATTAAGGCAGTTCTGAAGATGAAAAGGGTTCCAACTCGGTACTAGTAAGGTGTACCTAATAAAGTGGCCGGCGAGTGAATGTATCTAATAGCACAACAAAACTTAACGGTATACTAATTTAGGATTATATGTATTAATAATGGATTAATTTCAAACAGAAAATTTTACATACTGTATTAGGTTTATGTAGGTCTCAACCTCCTTTATGTCTCCAATGCGCCAGTCATTTTTAAAACCAATAACCAGAGTATTGGGCCTCAATCTACCCAGTCCAGCAGCCTGTAAAAACAAACACACACATACACACACTCCTGATTAAATACATACTTTCTTTCATTAACCAGACTTTCCAATGGCATAACGTTTTTCTTTTACTGAACTCATCCTACACCCTAATAGTAAACGTTCTATATTTTCATTATACATTTCATGTTTATTTAGTCCTTTTGTAATACAGCGGTATTTAGCATGATTTAGCATTTAGCGAGGATTTGTGAGGCCAATTTTGTTCACATCAATGTAGGTCAAATCAACATGCACATACCAGAAGTAAATGTTTCAAAATAGGCTAAAACAGAACTCAGCTGTGAGCAGATTATGGGTCACGTGCACACCTCACTAAGCAGCAAGTAAAGAATCAAAAGGAAAGAAAAGCCTAGTGTTAGGCTGAATGGTGCAAAGGAGCCTTTGAAATGCCAGTAACTTTGCAAAGATTGACACAAAGATTATAATAGCCAATTTTGGAAAGGATTGCACAATTTACAGAAAGAGAAAAATATTTGCAAATTAACCAGTCAAAAAGATCTAGGCATTAAAGCTTTTGTGAACTGAACCATTAAAAAATTAATTAAAAACAGATTACACACACACACACACCTGCAGCATGTACTGGGTTCCTTGACGGAGGTCTTCTGCAACAACAGATGTGTAAAAGGCCTTGGAGTTGTTGTTAAGGAGCCACCTCTGGTAACGCAACATGTCGCTGTTTAGCTCTTTGAAGTTTGGCCGTCGAGAACTCTATTTGAGTACAGAAACAAAAGAAAAAGGAATAAATGAATTTATGCTCATAGTTAGCCCATGGAAAAGTGTCAGGGGTGGCTTCTGTACAGATAATGAACTTCTGATTAACACGCTCCACACAGACCCCCAAAATAAAACTGCTTTATTATACACAACTATAATCACTGTCTCAACAGAGTTAAAGCAAGTTTTATTATTCCAAGAACATGTTCCAATAGGAACAAGAGCTGCCATAAACAATCTATTCAAGCATGGATTGCACAACATATTTCTTGCTCCAAAAAAAACACACACACAACGTGTTCTCTGTGTATTGACAAATTTAAAATATTACAGTAGGAAAACAGGATGAAGGGAAATTTTTTGTAGAAGTTTGCACTACTGATTTGTCAAACGGATAAGTCATGAAATCATAGTGTATGACATATTACAATTTATAAGCTCTCTTCAAAGGAAAAGAGTGTGCTGAATGAGCTAAAGCATACATTTCACCGCTCGCTTACATGACAACTAAACGGACACTAATCCAGAGAAGTGTTACATTTCATTAGTGCTCACTGACAGAAACCACAAATCAAACTTTAAAGCCAAATGAAATATTCCCCACAACAAAGACATGTAAAACAACTGAAACACATGAACAACAACACTTTTAACTAGAGAATTGAGGTTGCATATGGTCCTTGTAGTTAGTGTGATGTTCAAAATGGTGAAAATGTGACTACTCCAAATTTTTAAAGATGGTTATTTTTATTCTATTTATATTATTAGTATTATTATATTAACATCTGGATCCAAATTCATTCTACTGCTACCCTCAATTCAAGCTACTTTCAAATGTGCACTACTAAGACACAAAACCACTTAACAATACATGTGCAGCGCAACCACATTAAGGTGCTACCATGTGTTGAACCAGCACAGTTTTCTAAAATGTTGGTTGGAACACTGGGATGAGTGGTTCAGATACTCACAATGCGCACATGCCCGCATAACATCAGCCCCACATTTTTGGTGAAGGCATGGACCAGATGAAGAATAGCTGGACGTGAGTTTGGAGCCCCAGTCATCACCAGGCACTGTGGCCTAGAGGAGACATGACAGAGTCGCATTACTTACACTGAACATCAAACACTCGTAGGATCCTTAGAACTTTAAACTCACGTACAAACGGCTATGTAACACAGTATAATAAATGATGATGTGTGCATCACATTCTCATGACCTCTGGTGCCACTGGTTCAGTCAGAGCAGAACACTGAGATTAGAGAACTTCAAAGCAAAAATGTTAAGAATAAAACAGGATTATGCAGTGTGTGAAGCAGTTGATTTGAAGGTACTGTCAGAAACAAAGTAATCTCTGAGCCAGGAGGATCTAGAGGCACTTCCTCTAAAGATTTCAGTATAAGCACACAGTCGAAAAATCACCATCTGGTGTCAGTGCAGAAGATGTTCTGCTAAAGATCAAAGTCCTTACAAAAAACATAGAGCACTAATAAAGAAGAAAAACTATTACATTAAATATCTTTTTTTCAAATCCTAATTCAATTCTACTTCGGAGTCACTCAAATATTTTCCATGTTTGGATTGCATTAAAAAAAAAAAAAAAAAAAAAAAACTTATGATTAAGACTTGGCTAGTCAAGCATGAATCAATCAAGAACCAGTATGCAAGTACAGGCTTGACAGATAACTGGTATTACCGATAATTGGTATTAATTGCTATGTGCAAACTAAATCAAATATGTTCCATAAAAGTAATCATACATATACTTTGACTTCAAATTAAACATTCATTATTTAAATGCAGCCATATGGGGAAGACCAACTTTTAATATCTTATAAACTTACCTGCAAACATGTTTTCAACCTATTTAAATTACACAAACTGGTCATAGAGTCTGGATGGTGTATTAACCTCTGACCTCGATTTACTTCTGTTCTAGAAACATTTTGTTGATGTAGTTTTAATGTTTAGCTTTAGTTTACATCTAGCTAAGTATAAATCACAGGGTGAGTTATGAATTATCATCTTCATTTGCATTTGAGGAAGACCGATTCAATTAAAACAATTCAAACAGTTCACCCTAAACTGAAAATTCTGACATCATTTACTCAATCTTCACTAGTCACAAACCTGTTTCACGTTTGTTTTTTTTCTTCTTCTTTTGAACACAAGAGAAGTTATTTTGAAAGATTTTGAAAAACACCTCCTTTAGTGTTCAACAGAAAATGGAATCTAGTAAAGGTATGCAACTTGTTGAGAGAGAGTAAATTTTTATGTTTGGATGAACTATCCCTGAAACACTAGAAGTGATTTTTCAGGTTGGAATGGTACAGTGTGTAATTTTAACCACTAAAGGGTGCGCATTCACAATAAAGAGTATGAAATCAGGGGAGTTATTGTCTTCATTACATCCTATAGAACTCCTGCAGAAATCACATTCATAGATGAGCTAAAGTAGTCACAACTTTATATCCTGGTAGTATCATGATAATAAGTATTGAAATGTGAGCACTAAAGCAATTGCAATTGAGAGATGAGAATGACATTAAGGTTATGTTTTTCTATTAAACCAAACCAGAAATCGAGAATGTTTGATGTCATTAGCATGGTGAAAGTTTTTTATTTTATTTTTTTTATCATAAATAAAAAAAATAAAAAAAATAGATGCTGTTGGAAATGTTTCCATCAACTCTGGGGTGATTTTGAGTCTTAATTTGGCCGCAACTTTCTGTGTTTCAGCAAATGGAATGATTTTTAGTGAAAAATCTTATTTTGACACATATTTTGGGAAAATAATTTGAAGGTTCCCACATTCAACAATACTCTGAGCAATTGCACCACTTTTTTTCCTTGTTTGTGATAGTTTTTGCCCCACTGACCTCTATTATAATGACCTTTTTTGATTGCAAAGCAATGATACCATATAATCATGCATTCTTGACTGTTTTTTTTTCTTCTAATTTTTACTGTTGATCATTAGTTGCAGGGCAAAAAAAAAAGCTTTGTTTCTTTGTTTTTTGGTTCTTCTATATGGAGTGAGTGTGTGAATATGTGTGTGTGTGTGTGTGTGTGTGTGTGTGTGTGTGTGTGTGTGAAAGAGAGAAAGAGACGTTTGCGCAGTTATCTTGATATGTCCAAAAACATTAAAATAAGCAGCTCAGCTGTCAGAACATAGTTTGTATGTTTATGCGCACACGCGCGCACACACACTCACAAAATAATCCGCTGTTTTACTCCATAGAACTCCTCATAAAAGCCAGAAAGTTTTTAGCACAGGCCTATCTAAAGGGTTAATGCTGCCAACCGTTGAACAGTAAAAATGACACATTTTACCTCTTCCCAACATGGTAAACCACCAACAATCAAGAATGCATGATTATATGCTGTTATAGCTTTGCAATAAAACAATGTCATTATAACAGAAGTCAATGGGGCAAAAACAGCCACAAACATGACAAAAGCGTAGTAAATTTGAATAGTACACAAGGGTTAAACTTTTGTTTTTGCACATATATCATGTTGAACAAACATGAAATGCACACTTATAGATGCTATGTTACCTGAAGGTTTTAATGTGGTCAGCTACTCCGCACAGCTGTAAACTGTGTGTTAAGGCCTGATGATATGTCAGAGCTTGAGTGGACGAACCCCAATTCACATCTGCAAGTCCACAAAAAATGGATAGAGACAAATATTTCAAAACCAAATTCCATTAGTAAAACTACACCAAAACCTTCTCCAAAGTCAAGCTTACCTGGTTTTTTGTAGCTGACGTAGATGTAAAGGGATAAGACAATGACGTTGGTCAAAAGTGCTGCCCACCAGTTGATGATAAACATGACAACACAACATAGGATTGCCCCCGCCAGAGACACCCACATGTTGTAGTACTTGAAGCTTGGCCTCCATCCTATCCAAAAAACATGCAACAAACATTTAGAGATCTCTAGTCAGAAACCAGGGGACCTGTAGTATTATGGGTTAGGAAATGACAGTGTAGTAAAACATCAAAATGCCCCCAATAACACAAGTCAACTAAAGCCAACATTTTGGAACGGAGTGACTGAATTGAGTTAAAAACAACAATAGTTCTTTGTGGTCCGAAAGTGCAAACTGTGCCATTCTGCTACGTTACGTAACAATATGGGACACAAACAATGGCACTAGGGTGTGTGATAGAACACCAGCCGAAAACTGATACCTGCTAGTGAAAGTGGGGAAGGGACACCATGTCTCTCTGAACAGAGTCCAGAAACTGCCGGCTGCAGTAACGCTCACAAAGACATGGAATCCGCTCAAGACATTTCATATGAGGTTGTTAAATGTGTCAGAGCTTGACAATGTCGTAGTAGTCATTACAAGACAGATAATTTACATCAATGAGAGTTTACAAAGCTGGAACATCACAGTTTTATAAAAGCATGAAAAAAGATTTGATTAAATGAAGTTAGAACGAGTTAGGATACATGAGCAGTTACAGTACCAATACTAGGTAGGCTTCTTGAACACAGGACACGTTCTAGAGTAATGGGATTTAGTGGATTCACGGTTACCTTGGAATGCTACAGAAACTACACGACATAAAGGGTACAGCATCTTAAACTGCATCTATAAAACATATACATGGGAAAGCTACAAGTACCCTTTATGCTCATGTAATTGTGCAGAGGCTATATAAAGTGTCAGAAGTGTAGATATCTACCTGTTGGTCCTCTAGAGCTTTGGTATTGAGGGAAAAACAAACCTCTTTACACAAAGAATAAAGAAATGTGTAAAATTATAACTTCAAAAAATAAGAAACACAGACAATAGCAAGCTGACAAAAATTAAAGACTCGCATTCAATTAAATAAAATAGCTTTCAAAAGGCACCTACAACAATGTACAACAATACATCCTTTTAAACTGGAACTGTGACTTTGCAAAGCTTTCCGAGTTCTGTAGGGTACCTATACAATAATGAACAAAAGTGGATCAAAACATTTTTCAAAATTGTCCTAAGACAAGAAGAATAGGTTCAATAGTTTTAGGACAAATTTGATGAAAGGTGAAGGTCCACTTAAAATGTCAACTACTGTATATCATGATGGGAAGATGATATTTTCTCCATCATGCTGCTACCCATTTTGCTGCTGTTGAAGTTACTGTTTTTTTAACATGGTCACATTAGTTTTTATCCTAGAAGGGATTTATGAATTAAAAAACACCTACAATTTAGTAATACGCAGGACCTAAATTTAACAATTTGTGTTTGTGTGAAATACAGAAATGCAGCATGTAGCAAATATCAGCCATTTTCATTACAATCTTGGGAAGGTTTGTTAATCTGGCCAACAAAGAGAAGCATCTAAAAAATAAACATGAGTAAATAAAATCCTTACTTGCAACATTACTGTTTTGATAAAATCATATACACGTTATATACACATGGACGAATTAAGAACTACTACAGTTCAGTAAAAATGCAGTGATTTAATTTGTGCAATTTCAGTAAATATTAATAAGGGCAACATCAACAAAAGTAATAATGCCAGTTTAAACTGCAATTAAATGTTATTCTATATGGTTTTACAGTTTGTGTGTGTGTGTGTGTGTGTGTGTGTGTGTGTGTGTGTGTGTGTGTATTGATGCAATTAGATGGATAATCTAATCAAATCAAATCAATAAATATTAATATACAAAATGTATTTCTTATGACAAAAAAATGATATTCGAGCACTCTGGTGCCTTTGGAGACATGTAGACAGCTCGTCTACAGCATAATTCCATCACACCTCAACCAGTTCAGAGAAGTGGGAGAATGCCTTACCAGGGGAATTGGCCAGTGAAGCGTGAAACACAGAGAAGTTGATGAGAGCATATGATGCCAGGAAAAAGTTGGAAATGATTGGGGCGATGACGTTCAACTCCGCTGAAGAAATGAACAAGTATGTGTCAGTGAGTTGACCTCATCTTTGTTTAATAAAATAATTTGATCAGAGCTTACCAATTAGAATGAAAGCTAATGCAATGCCAAAGGTAAGTAAATATCCTCGCAGGGGCTCGTTGTTCTTGCCGTAGCCCTTTCCAAAAATTGCAATTCCAGGATAGATATTGTCTTTGCATAAAGCCTGAGGAAATGGAAGAACGCATCAAACCAGCAAGACCTGTTCCAACATTACTGAACTCCTACAAGCACTGAAGTGTAACCACACTCAATGGTAAAGCACAATACTGTTAATTCAAAACCGTTAAAGCAGATATCTACCTGGAACACTTTTGGGGCACTGACAAGAGATGCCAGGGCAGAGGAGAGTGTGGCAGAGAAAATCCCAGCACTGATGAGGGGACTGAAGCCTGACACCACGCTCATAACCTGTGTTGAACAAGGCATTCAGTCACAAATCAATCCTACACAATCTTTCAGTGTCTTTCTTCCTTTAGTGGAATTTAGTGGGAATTTCTCATCTTTATGTGTTGAACCTTAAAGTTTGTTTATATTTGGACTGTTGTGTTTATTAGTAATTACTTAATAAAGCCTTAACATAAAAAATTACAATTGTATTTTCCCAAATATCAGAACTTAATATTGTTTTAAAATCTATATAAAAATATTAAGTTAATTTTGAGAGAATAATATTGTGGATAGCACAAATAAAAGGACTGCAAACCAAGCAGAATAGCTCTTTCTATAAGAGACAAAGGCGTTTCATAATGAATGAATCTGCAGTTTAAATGAATGGCTTGAGTAAATGAATAATACTTTATTATTTTTTTATTCACTTCTGTAAAAGACACTCTTAACAATTGTGTATTAATTAATCCATTTCAAAGATTGACTTGCAGACACGCTGATACAATGGTGACCAGTCACAAAGACTTTTATCCCATTCGGGATTGAAAAAAACAAATTAAAGAAGAAAAAAAAATAAAATAAATAAATAAA